>CM035270.1:108589234-108717057 GCA_020226075.1 Hydropotes inermis
TCCCAGCATCAGGGTCTTTTCCAATGAGTCAACTCTTCACATCAGATGGCCAAAGTATTGGAGTTTCAGCTTCAACATCAGTCCTCCCAATGAACACCCAGGACTGATCTCCTTTAGGATGGACTGGTTTGATCTCCTTGCAGTCCAAGGGACTCTCAAGTCTTCTCTAACACCACAGTTCAAAAGCATCAATTTTTTGGTGCTCAGCTTTCATTATGGCCCAAATCTCACATTCATACATGACTACTGGAAAAACCATAGCCTTGACTAGACGGACATTTGTGGGCAAAGTAATGTCTCTGCCTTTTAATATGTTGTCTAGGTTGGTTATAACTTTCCTTCCAAGGAGTAAGCATCTTTCAATTTCATGGCTGCAGTCCCTATTTCCAAATAAAGTCACACGCTGAGGTCAGTTCCTCAACATATTTTGGGAAGAAATACAGCTCAACCTGTAGCACGGCCACTCCCCCCTGGTGGCTGATTGCATCACCCATGGCTGGTCCCAGCTGTGCAGAACTGCTTAGTCTCCACGTATCCTTGTGATTTGCAGCTATTCTCTTTACCAGCTGGTCTACCAGCTTTCTGTGATTCCTTAGAAGCCCTGTGCCTTGAAAATTGGATCGGTTCTGGAAGCATCACCTCAGGAGGGCAGCACAGAGCAGGTCCCGGCAGTCTGTTAGCAGCAGCCTCGTGCAAATCTGCAGCACGTCCACCAGTTGCTCTTTTAAGAAATGTGTTCATCAGTCTTGTGGTTGCCAAAGGGGTGGGAGTTTGAGGGAGGACTGGATTGGGAGTTTGGGGTTAGCAGATGCAATCTATTACATACAGGATGAATAAACAAGGTCCCACCGTATAGCACAGGGAGTGATATTCAGTATCCTGTGATAAACCATAATGGAAAAGAATATGAGATGAATGCATGTACGTGTATAACTGAATCGTTTTGCTACAGCAGAAACTAACACAACGTTGTAAATCAACTATGTGCTGTGCTGTGCCTGGGCGCTCAGTCGTGTCAGACTCTGCGACCCCATGGACTGCAGCCCGCCCGGCTCCTCTGTCCGTGGGGCTTCTCTAAGCAAGGATACTGCAGTGGGTTGCCACGCCCTCCTCCAGGGGATCGTCCCAACCCAGGGACTGAACCCAGGTCTGCCGCATTGCAGGTGACTCTTTACCGTCCAAGCTACCAGGGAAGCCCAAATCAACTATACTTCAATTAAAAATAAAAGAAATGTGTTCAAGTCTGCCAGAGTGACATCAGAGAGGTGATGGAGCCACATGTCTTTTCCAGCTGGAAGTTTCCCTGCATGGTTGGATTCTTCCCACAGTACCAGGCACCTGCCCAGTTACTCTGGCCATTTCAGCTGAGGACCACTCGGCTTACATCAATGGCTGCAGGACTGAGCTGAGTGTGGAAATCAGAAGAGCAGTTTCGGGACTTCCCAGGTGTCCAATGTCGAAGACTCTGTGCCCCCAGTGCAGGGGGCCTGGGTTCGATCCTTGGTCAGGGAACTAAGATCCCACATGTGGCCACTAAGACCCTGCACAGCCAAATAAATAAATATTTTAAAAATAAATTACTGTCTTAAAAAATAAATAACTATTTGTTGTTATGATGTAGGGAGCTCAAATTTGGTGCTCTGTGACTATTTGTTGTTATGATGTAGGGAGCTCAAATTTGGTGCTCTGTGACAATGTTGAGGGGTGGATGGGGTGGGAGGGAGGCTCAAGAGGGAGGGAATATGTGTATACCCATGGCTAATTCATGTTGATGAATGGCAGGAACCAGCACAATTTTGTAAAGCCATTATCCTCCAGTTAAAAATAAATTCATTTAAAAAACAAAATGGAAAAGAATATTTTTAAAAAGGCACATGTATATGGCTTCCCAGGTGGCTCAGTGGTAAAGAATTCACCTGCGAGTGCAGGACACACAAGGGATGAGGGTTTGATCCCTGAGTTGGGAAGATCTTTTAGAGAAGCAAATGGCAACCACTCCAGTATCATCGCCTGGAAAATTTCATGGACAGAGGAGCTTGGCAGGCTACAGTCCACGGGGTTGAAGAGTCAGATATGACTAAGCATGCATGCACGTGTATATGTATATACATATATGTATATTCACACACACATATATATACACACATATATATATTTATATACAAAAGTATAACTGAACCACTTTGTTGTATAGCAGAAATCAATACAACATTGTATATCAACTATATTTCAATAAAAATAAATCAATGAAAGAGCAGTTTGACCCAACCACTACCCTCAGGGAGCTCACAGTCTTGAAGAGCGCCTAGAGGGCTGTATGTGCCGTGAAAGATTTCCAGGTGCTTCACAGGTACACAGTGGGAAATAATATACAGTGCAACCCAGACGCTCAGAGGACCCCTTCTGCATCCAGGGAGAAGAAAGGAAAATGGAGACCTGCCGTTTCACCTGATCTGCAGGGAAGAAGGCAGCAGGAGAACACGTGGAGTGGACCATGATCGGGAAGCCAGCCTCTGATTGGATGAAAACAGGTAAAACCGCTCTTTCAGGACCCAGGTCCAGCCCAACACAGAGCCACAACCCTGGAGAGAAAGGGAGCACACAATTGAGCCCAGATTCACCGCAGCTTCCTGAGAGGGAGGCAGGAGTGTTACTGGCCAGAGGAGGCATCAGTGCTTGTGGCTGCTGGGAGGGGTGGTCTAGGCGGGCAGGGCACTGGGAAGGGGAGATATTACAGAAAGGTGACCTCAGAAAACTGCAAACATACGCCCTGAGAGTCTAGGTGGCTCCCCAGCTATGCAGAGGGTAGCCCACAGAAAGAACGGCACAGAACAGAACACTTACCCGGAACCTAAGGGCTGAGCAGAAATGAATGTCAGACAATGCAGGGCGATGCTGGCATTTGTGGCTGAGCCGGTAAAGACTCCACCTGCAATGCAGAAGACACACGAGATGCTGGCTGGATCCCTGGGTTGGGAAGATTCCCTGGAGGAGGAAAATGGCAACCCAGTCCAGTATTCTCGCCTGAAAAATCCCAAGGACATAGGAGCCTGGTGGGTCCAAAAGGTTGCAAAGAGTTGGACATGACTACCCAGAGCTGAAAGAGAGGACAGACCTTGGTGAACTAGGCAGTGTGACCCTAGAAAGGCCATTCCTGAGCAAAAAGGGAAAAACTGAATCGAGCACACCTTAACTGAGCCCAAAACCCAGGCTTCATAAGAGAAAAGTGAGCTACTTTTCAGTAATTTAACTGCTTGCCAAAGTCAATTTCAACACTCTTTGGAGGAAGATAACTTCATACAGAGACTAAAATATACCATCCAAAATCTCCAGCTGAGAGTAAAAAACTGAATGGATATGGTAATAAGAAAAAGTGACTTATAATAAAAATCTGAGTTACTAGAAATTGATGGAGAATTGAGAGCTTATACTTTTTTTTCATTGACATGCCTTTGATTTGCTGATCTTTTCTCTTGCTAGTAAACTGATTCCATAATTCATCATTTCAGATAACTTTCAATTCAATTATTGGAGAAGGAAATGGCAAGCCACTCCAGAATTCTTGCCTGGGAAATCTCATGAACAGAGGAGTCTGGTAGGCTACAGTCCATGATGTCGCAAGAGTCAGACACGATGCAGTGACTAAACCACAACCACAAGCCTTCCCAGTTAATTCCAAAATCTGGGTCATTTTTCACTCTGCTGCTATTGTCAAATTTATTCTTTTGATTATGCTCACATTTTCCTGCTTCTTGTCACGTAATTATTTTTTTACTGCATGTTGGATATTGTGCAAAAAGGAACTGTAGAAACGGAAATGGCGAATATTCTCCCCTACCGAAGGCTCTGCTTGCTTCCAGCTAATGAGGTGTTGAGCTGGGTTGGAGCTGGGTGCTCTCTAATGACGGCCATTCACCCTCCTGTGTCTGGAGAGTGGGGTCAGATGTCAGATGACTCCTTCCAAAGGCGCCTTTGTATTTGGCATACATAGCATGGTCATGAGCTCTTTCTCTGTTCCAATGCAGCCCCCAGCCACCCACCTTTCCCTTCCCACTTCCTCTCTCTTCCCTTGCTCCTTCCTAACAAACCTGTTTCAGCTATTTTTCTTTCCTACAGCTCTGACTTCTGAGGAGGCAGGGTTGAGACAACCTGAATCATCCAATAGGAGGGAAGAGAGCTGAAACAATTGCCTAGCTCCAGATACAGGTGGCAAATGTCTGATCAAATAAGTGAGGTACAATTTACCTGCCAAGAGTTGTTTCAACCCATTTATGTAGAGAGAGCTCCTCCCCTCTCTAGGAGCACAAGCAAGCCATTTCATTTATACACACCTACATTTTTAAAAATTATTTATTTTTAATCGAAGGATAATTGCTTTACAGTATTATGTTGGTTTCTGCTAAACCTCAACAAGAATCAGCCATAGGTATACATATGTCCCCTCCCTCTTAAACCTCCCTCCCACCTCCTTCCCTATCCCCATACCTAAATTGTTAAGCTTCAGGAACATACCAGTGTATAAAAATTCAAGCACTGTATTCCATCAGAGAGTAGAATTTTTTTCTCTTACTTAGATTCTTTTCTGATGCACAGACTTTCTGGACTTCTACATCATTCATTGAAAAGTTAGCAAAAAAAGTGACAAGACAGTAAATTAACAAATGACTCCAAAAGAAAGGCTCTGATGCCATTTGCAGCAACATTCATGGATCTAGAGATTCTACTAAGTGAGGTAAGTCAGAGGAAGACAAATACCGTATGATATCACTGATATGTGGTGTCTCAAAAGATGATGCAAATGAGCTTACTTTCAAAACAGAAAGAGACTCGTAGGCAGAGAAAACAAATTTGTGGTTACCAAAGGGGAAATGGGGAGGGAGATAAATTAAGAGTTTGGGATTAATATATACATAATACTGTGCATAGCTGGAGGAGGGCATAGCAAAGCTCTCCAGTATTCTTGCCTGGAGATTCCCATGGACAGAGGAGCCTGGTGGCCTATAGCCCATGAAGTTGCAAAGAGTCTGACATGACTAAGCAGCTAACACTTTCACTTTCATGCCTGAAACTAACATGATATCATAAATCAACTATAGATCAAATATACTTCAATTAAAAAAAAAAGAAAGGCTCTGAATCATGAAGTTGTCTTTGAGTAGCTACAGGGAGCTGATTGTGACTCAGATCATGAAGTTATTATTGTCAAATTCAGACTTAAATTGAAGAAAGTAGGGAAAACCACTAGACCATTCAGATATGATCTAAATCAAATCCCTTATGATTATACAGTGGAAGTGACAAATAGATTCAAGGGATTAGATCTGACAGACAGAGTGCCTAAAGAACTATAGACAGAAGTTCATGACATTGTACAGGAGGCAGGGATCAAGATCATCCCCAAGAAAAAGAAATACAAAAAGGCAAAATGGTTATCTCACAAGGCCTTACAAATAGCTGAGAAGAGAGGCTAAAGGCAAAGGTGAAAAAGAAAGATATACCCATCTAAATGCAGAGTTTCAAAGGATAGCAAGGAGAGATAAGAAAGCTTTCCTCAGCAATCAATGTAAATAAATAAAGGAAAACAATAGAATGGGAAATACTAGGGATTTCTTCAAGAAAATTAGAGATACCAAGGGAACATTTCATGCAAAAATGGGCACAATAAAAGACAGAAATGATATGGACCTAACAGAAGCAGAAGATATTAAGAAAAGGTTGCAAGAATACATAGAAAAACTACAAAAAGATCTTCATGATCCAGATAACCATGATGGTGTGCTCACTCACCTAGAGCCAGGCATCCTGGAATGCAAAGGCAAGTGGGTCTTAGGAAGCATCACTATGAACAAAGCTAGTGGAGGTGATGGAATTCCAGCTGAGCTATTTCAAATCCTGAAAGATGATGCTGTGAAAGAGCTGCACTCAATATGCCAGCAAATTTGCAAAATTCAGCAGTGGTCACAGGACTGGAAAAGGTGTTTTCAATCCAATCCCAAAGAAAGGTAATGCCAAGGACTGTTCAAACTACTGCGCAACTGCATTCATCTCACACATTAGCAAAGTAAAGCTCAAAATTCTCCAAGCAAGGCTTCAACAGTACATGACCTGAGAACTTCTAGATATACAAGCTGGATTTAGAAAGGCAGAGGAACCAGAGACCAAATTGTCAACATCCAATGGATCATCAAAAAAGCAAGAGAGTTCCAGAAAAACACCTACTTCTGCTTTACTGGTTATGCCAAAGCCAAAGCCTTTGACTTTTTGGATTACAACAAACTGGAAAATTCTTTCAGAGATGGGAATACCAGACCACCTTATCTGCCTCCTCAGAAATCTGTATGCAGATAAAGAAGCAACAGTTAGAATCTGACATGGAACAACAGACTGGTTCCAAATTGGGAAAGGAGTACGTCAAGGCTGTATATGTCACCCTGCTTATTTAACTTGTATGCAGAGTACATCATGAGAAATGCTGGGCTGGACGAAGCACAAGGTGGAATCAAGATTGTCGGGAGAAATACGAATAACCTCAGATATGCAGATGACACCACCCTTATGGCAGAAAACAAAGAGGAACTGAAGAGTTTCTTGATGAAAGTGAAAGAGGAGAGGGAAAAAGCTGGCTTAAAACTCAACATTCTTGGCATCTGGCCCCATCACTTCATGGCAAATAGATGGGAAAACAATGGAAACAGTGACAGACTTTATTTTCTTCGGCTGCAAAATCACTGTGATGGTGACTACATCCATGAAATTAAAAGACACCTGCTCCTTGGAAGAAAAGTTATGACCAACCTAGGCAGCATATTAAAAAGCAGAGACATTACTTTGCTGACAAAGGTCGATCTATTCAAAGCTATGATGTTTCCAGGAGTCATGTATGAATGTGAGATTTGAACCATAAAGAAAGCTGAGTACCAAAGAATTGATGCTTTTGAACTGTGTATTGGAGAAGATTCTTGAGAGTTCCTTGGCTTGCAAGGAGATCCAACCAGTCCATCCTGAAGGAAATCAGTCTTGAGTATTCATTGGAAGGATGGATGCTGAAGCTGAAACTGCAATATTTTGGCCACTTGATGTGAAGTACTGACTCATTGGAAAAGACCCTGATGCTGGGAAAGATTGGAGGCAGGAGGAGAAGAGGATGACAGAGGATGAGATGGTTACATGGCATCTCCGACTCCATGGACATGAGTTTGCGTAAGCTCTGGGAGCTGGTGATGAACAGGGCAGCCTGGCGTGCTACAGTCCATGGGGTCGCACAGTCAGATACAGCTGAGTGACTGAATTCAACTGATTACTGCCTGACTTGCAAAATCTTCTGAACCTCAAGCTCCTCATTAGATAAAATAAGAACCAAACAAAATGAGTGTGGGAACACACTGCCCAACACACCCACAGTCACATAGCAGACACTCAGCAGTGACAACACAGTGAATCTCTGTGTTTACTTCAAACAAACTCCTTCGCTTTATGTTGCTTTTAGAAGGATGTCCTATTCCACCTCTGGATGCTAATTTTCTTTTCCAATGCTGCATCTCATTAAGCTCTGTACATCTTCATTTCCAACACCAGTCTTAATTGAGTGTTCAGTCACTGTTATATTCACTATCCTGACAACATTTATTAAAATGAAGCAATTAACTATTGTTTTCAATGGGGTTTCGAGGTAAGGCTCATTAGATGAAGGCTCATTGCAATTAACTTAAATGATAAATGCAAAATTATTTCATCCCAGCTCTGCCCTGAAAATTGGTTCCACTGGATTTCTCAAGAGCTGGCTTTGCTTCCTCACACAGGAGCAAAACTGGTTTCAAACACTTTAGTGAAACAACATCTTCATTAAAAGGATGCTATTAAAAATGGAAAGCTCCAAAATGGCTCACAAGGGTTCCTGCACTTTTAACACCTGAACCCCGGCATATCTTACTTTACAGGTCCCACATTACGGGCCTGGGGGGCTCCTGAGTAAGGGTATAGAAGCAAATGGGTCCAGGTTTCAATGACCCAACCATTTATTGGCATTAAGCTGCACAAGAGATGACTCTTCTTTTCATACACAGTGGTAAGGATGATGGTGCAGAAGAGGGGTCCTTCTTTCCATTGATTCGCTCCAGGAAAGCGAGGGCTAAGTCATTCTCTACTGGGCTAACCAGTTATTGCAGACAGTTGCAACTCTCCTGGTTCTCTTGCCAGACTCCAGGCATTAGGCAGGATATGTAGACAATTATTTCTCTTCCGAGAGGCTTGTGAAAAGGATATAGAAGTAAGAGGAATCCCATGGAGCGGCACCCAGATGCTCTTCCCCATCATGAGGCAGCAGACGTGATCTTTCTGCACAGACCCCTTATCCAAGTGGCAAAGCACACGCTCTGGAGTCAGGCAGAATTGGCTTTCCCTTCCGGCTGTACCGATGGTGACCTGTGTGATTTCCAGACATTCACAGCATCACAGAGTCTCACCTTGTAGTCTGAAAATGGAAATAGTGGGGACAGTTGAGATAATGAATGAAAACCCTTAGAGCAATCTCTGGCACATAACACATGATGGATGAATGTTTCTTTTGCTCTTAATTTCTATGGGTCGTGCCAAGCCTTTGTTATGGTTTGAAAAATATAAGGATGTTGAAACCCTGTACATGCCCATACACACACGGGAATAGTGTATACACATGAGCCTCTCTCATTTGATGACCATGTGTCTGAGCTTTTGATTCACACAATAAGGTCTCCTCAGTGTGATTACTGAAACCTCTCTAATAATCAGATGGCAAATTAAAATATGTAGTAGAACAATCCTTTCAGTGACCATGTTCTGTGACCTAAGGAAAAGAATCTAAGGGGAAAAAAAAGAAGAAGAAAATGGAAGAAAGCTTGCTTTCTAATAACAAGCTGAACATGAAACACCCTGGAGAAACATTTGGGAGGTGGAGAGAGAATGTATCAGCAAACAGAACACCAGCTACAACATGGCCTCAAATAATCAGGTTTGGTATTTTTCACATTAAAAACATCTACTGTTCAATAGGGGCTTTCCAGGTGATGCAGTGGTAAAGAACCCGCCTATCAATGCAGGAGACACAAGAGACTTGGGTTCAGTCCCTGCGTCATGAAGATTCCCCTGGTGGAGGAAATGGCAACCTGCTCCAGCATTCTTGCCTGGAAAATTCCATGGACAAGGGAGCCTGATAGGCTCCAGTCCATGGGGTCACAAAGAGTTGGACACGACTGGGCACGCACGAACACTGTTCAGTAGTCTAGCGTTTTGAGTGAAACGGTTCAGCAGTGGTACTGGTGTCTCCTGATCTTTTTGCTGTTATTAACTGCTCATCTTTTATCCTGAAGTGTGCTGCCACCAGGATTGGTGGGGCCCAAGGAGTACTCCTGGGCTCCAGCTTCAAGAGAGGGCCGAAAAGTGGGTATAAACACTTCTCACTCCATAGAGGAGGTGGTCTTCTTCCTCATCCAAGATCCATGAAATGGATAATCCCCAAACATCTAAGGGTGATTGTTAACTTGGAGATAGATACAGACATACAGATGCATAGATATGACAAATGCCCACAGTGTAAAACTCTGCGGATACAGGGAGACGTTGGCTCCTTGCAATGATGTCAGTGCAACCTGGACCCAGTGGAGACTTTCCGACATGCCCTGAGGATCTTGAAGGCCATATACATGCCCAGAAAAGGTCTGAGAGACTCTGATCTCTCACTGCTGACTGACCTGGAGGGTATGCGCAAGCAGGAAGGGAAGGCTGAGGGAGAATCGCACAGGCCTGGGTGCTGAGGGCCTTGAGGCGAAGTGGGGAAGACATGTGGGTTCAAGGAGTTTAAGGACATTTGGTATTTCAGGAAACCTCTGCCAATTATTAGCTAAACCTGGTGGCTCAGACAAGGAATACCTGTCTGAGCCACCAGGGTTCGATCCTTGGGTTGGGAGACCTGAGTTCAATCCTTGGGTTGGGAGACCTGGGTTCAATCCTTGGGTTGCGAGACCTGGGTTCGATCCTTGGGTTGGGAGGATACCCTGGAGGGCATGGAAACCCACTCCAGCATTCTTGCCTGGAGAATCCCATGGACAGAGGAGCCTGTGACTAAGGGCACCCACATGTTAACAGCAGAGGCTTCGGAAGCCATGTAGGACAAGGATGTAGGCTTGATAGAATTGGTTCAAAAATGCCACTAAACAAACAGATCGCAGCAGCAGCAAACACGATCATCAAGGACCACACACCCTGGGATGAAGGAAATACGGTTTCCAGAGCTACCCCATCACAATACTTAAACTGGTCGGCAGTCCACAAGAACTTATGAGGAAGAAGGGGAATCACAAGGAGGTGCAGTCCATATACAAGAAAAGAAGCAGTCAATAGAAACTGCCCTGGAGGAAGCCCAGACATTGGGCTTCTTGGACAAAAAAAATCTTAATGACTTATTTTAAATATGCTTGAAGAACTAAATGAGAGCATATATCTAAAGAACTAAAAAAAATATATGACAATAACCACTTATCAAATAAGCCTAGGTAGACACACAGTGATATATTTTCCAAATAGAAATTCTAGCACAATAACCACAATGAGAAAGTCACTCCCAGGGCTTAACAGGATACATTGTGGGCAGCAACAGAAAATACCGCAGTTACCTTGAAAACAGTCTAGCAGTTCATCAAAACGTCAAACATGCTGTCATCATAGGACTCAGCAATTCCATTACTGGGTATACACTTTTTGTGCCTGCTGTAACAAGTCACAGCACCCTTAACGACATAAAATAATACAGAAGTGTTATCCGTCAGTACTGTCAGTTAGAAGCCCAACTCAGATCTCAGGGGGCTGAAGTCCAGGGGTCACCCGGAGCTCTGCTCCTCTGGAGGCTCAAGTGGAGAGTCCATTTCCTTGCCTTTTCCAAAGCCAGACACCGCAGGTGGGTCCTCACTTCATTTCACTCTGACCTCCTGTTCTCCCAGCCTCTTCCACCTTCAGAGGCTCTCGTGATTCTGCTGCACTGCACACATAACCCAGGAGAACTCTGCTCTCTTAGGATCAGCTGACTGGTAACCTTAGTTCCCCTTCACCATGTAGTAAAACATTCCTAGATTCCACAGACTAGAACACGGGTGCATCCCACGGATGTGGGGTGCATTATTCTACCTTCCACAGTACCCAAGAGCATGGGAACCAGAGAATCACATTAAACCTGCACAAGAACATTCATAGTGGAATTAATCATGACAGCCAAAAATTGGAAATAACCCAAATGTCCATCAACTAATGAACAGATAAACAAAATGTGGATATTATCCAGCTATAGACAGGAATTGTGTACTTAATGTTCTACAGGATGAATATATATTGAAAACATTATCCTAAATGAGAGGAGTCAGTTACAAAAGGTTCCCTATTATATAATCCCATTCAAATGAATGGTTCAAAACAGACAAAGCCTCTGAAAGGGAAAGCATGGCAGTGGTTGCCAGGTATTGAGAAGGCAGCCCAGGGGTTAATGGGCATGGAATTTCCCTGGGGGCTGATGAAAATGTTCTGAAACTAGGGAGGCGTGATGGCTGTACCACTCAGTGATGCACCAAAAAATACTGAATTCTACTTGTCAAAAGAAGTTTTATCTTATGTTAATTGTATCTAAATAAAGCTAATATTTAAATATAAAACCTCTGAGAGAACTTGCAGACCAAAACCTGACTGAATACTCCAGACAGATTCTTGCAAAACAACTGACAATGCTCATTTAGCATTTGCTTTGCGCTTTGTCATTTGCAATTTGCTTCTCAAGCTCAAGGCCACGTTGCATGGAGTTTAAGGACACAAATTGGTTTTTTTTTGTTGTTGTTGTTGTTAAGTTAAACAAGACTTGGTTCGAATTCTAGTTCGGAAAAAAAAAATTCTAGTTCGGCTATTACCCACTCAGTACCTCTGGCAAGTTATGTCACTGTCATGATTTTTTCCCCCTCATTGTGAGATTTAAAGTCCTGTAAGATCTCCAAGAAGCTGCTGTGTGGATTAAGTAACAATATGTATTGAGAGTGCTTGTTTTCAATGGAGATGGCATTGTCTCCAAGAAAATCAGTTCCCGTAAGGACAACAAAAATCTCAGATATTACAATGGTTTTTGTTCCTCTGAAACTTAATCCCACCTGACAAAATGTTATTCCTTAACAACACCATGAATTTGGAGAGGGCAATTGGGGGGGGTGGGGATGTCTACAAAGGCTCCCTGAGGGGGATTAGTTTTCTAAAAATGTTGGAAAACACCTTTAGAGCTTTAATCTAGTTATCTGATTGGCTCAAAAGAAACTCAAAAATCACAAATATTTCCCCTTAGACTGAAATCTTCTCCTTCCCCATTCTTATGTTGAAACAAATTGCTAAGTCCAAAGTTTTACAGGCTGCCAAGCCATTTGGAAAATAAAGAGGTTCCTTTCAACAGCCCAGATCCTGTGTTTCCAAGAAAGTGCCATTTGACTTGAAATATATTAATAGAAAAAGAAACAAGGAGGGCAAATGTATTGTGTGTCTAACTCATCTAGTTTTCCACCAGGGTCAGTGAGTCTGTGATTTTTTCTACTGCAAGAAAGCTGCCCGTGCTGTGTTTGTGGAATCTACACCCACTTGACTTAGCAAGATTAGAGGAGTGATTGTAGATGGAGCAAGCTTCCACTTCATCACAGCGCGAGGCTGGACCCCAGGGGGAGGCAAGGAGATGGGTGCCGTGATTTCCCCTCCTTTGATGCCCTGGGTAGACCCACGCCTACTGCCTCTGTCCAGGGTCCTGACAATGCCGCCCCTGTCTCACCACATCCACTCAGCCCCCTCTCCCAACTCTGCAGTTTGTCCTGTGAATTCTTAAGACGGAAAGTACGCAGCAAACACAAAGTTAATTACTTTAACAGGGATTGGATTGTGCCTAGCAGGCCCTCACATGTACAAAGCTCAATATACAGATGCTTTTAGAATGAAAGTCTATCCATTGATTATTTCACTTCTTTAACAACTTTCCTCCAAAACTCCTGGAGTTTTTTTTTTTTTTTTTAATGAGTGCAGTAACAGATGTATCCTTTCATGGTGACATGTTTTATACAGTGGATGTTTATCAAGTCTTAGCTGTGTGCAGGCATGGTCCTAGACTCTAAGGTTACAGAGATTACAGTCCTAATGGGACTAACATTCCAGTGCATGTCTGTGTGTGGAGGGGATAATGGATGAATAAATAAATGTCACTGTATCATGAGATCATGACAAAGACTGTGAAGAAAAATAAAACTAGTTCAGGAAATGGAGAATGACTCTGGGCTCTGTTTATAAAAGATGTTCATAGAAGGTATCTCTACAATGGTAACATTTGGGCAGGGACATGCAAGCAAATAGGGGACCATTTAAGGAAGTCACATTTCAAGAAGAGAGAAGTAGCTGTAAGGCTCCCCTCTCCCACCCCACTCCAAGAAGGGGCTATGATGTACCTGGTATTTCTGAAAAATTCTCAGAAGTCAGTGTGTGGCTACCGCTAAATGTGTACACAAATTAATACACACACCCAGAGCACCTAATTTCAGCCGGTGGGAAAGTACAGTTGACAGTGTTTTGTTCCACTGAATAGAGTCTGTGACTCAATCTCTTTTAAACTCTTTGATTTCTTTTTGTGTGTCTCAAATAGGGATTCTCCCAGACCACTGTGAGAACTCCTTATTCACAGATTGGAGACAACATGGAAATTCAATGCGAGATGGCTGTGTATGCATATAATTTTTTCTATCCATTTATAACATATATACTCACCAGCTTTTAAAAATGCTCAGTTGTTTTAAGAAATCTCTTTCTCTTCATTCAATTATTTAGTCACAGAGTTTATGATTTTTTTCCATTAGTTTCCTGGTTCCTCACGTCATAAAAGAGAATCTGATGAGTAATACCTATGTATGAGGACTTATTTATGCCCTAGTTAACTGTGTCCTGTCAGGAAAGGGATAGAATACTTTCTGAGATGATAACAATGAAATGTATCAGTTAGAGTGTACATCAAGTGCAAAGCACTATGGCAGCTGTTTTTAATCTGTTATTGTTAATTATGATAACAATTCAAATCTTAGGCAGACATTTTTACTATTTACCTATCACAGTCATGAGAACGTGAACTAACTTACAAAGGTCAAGGACCAAGTGGGTGGCAGAAATGTACTGTGAATATTCAGGTCTGTCTCTTGCACACTCTCTAAATATCTGAACATGAAGGCTTTGTGAGATATTCATATGACCCAGCGATCCCACTTCTGGGTATATATCCAGAGAAAACTCTAATCAAAAGATCCATGTACTGGCAATGTTCAAGTGGGGCTATTTATATGACATGGAAGCAACCTAAGTGTCCATCAACAGATGAATGGCTAAAGAAGATGTGGTACATATATACAATGGCTATAAATATATTGTATTTATGGCTATTACTCAGCCATAAAAAGAATAAAACAATACCATTTGAGCAACATGAATGGACCTAGAGATCGTACTAAGTGAAGTCAAGTCAGACAGAGAAAGGCAAATATCATTTGCACACAGAATCTAAAATATGTAAAAATGAACTTATTTACAAAACTGAAATAGATTCAGAAACATAGAGAACACACTTATGGTTGCCACAGAGGAAAGGGGAGGAGGGATAAATTAAGAAGTGGGGATTAAAATATACACACCACTATATATAAAATAGATAACCAACAAAACCTATGGTATAGCACAGGAAACTATACTCAAGATCTTATGATAAACTATAGTGGAAGAGAATCTAAAAAAGAATAAATATGCATGTAAAAGTTTAGTTATATATTTATATTACATATATCTGAATCACTTTGCTATACACCTGAAACTAGCACAACACTGTAAACCAACTATGTTTCAATAAAAATTTTTAAAAAAGAAATGAAGTGGGTGAAGACAAGCTTCACCTCCATCACGATGCCCTCAGCCTTCCCCCACACCACTGATGACCAGGGATGACATTTTATCTTGGGCGTTTTCTCAGCTGTTGGGAAGGAGTCAGATACTCCCAGAGGTGGAAGTAGACTGTGTGTCTGCCACAGCTACAGAACCCAGGAAGGCCAGACGGGCTGTGATGCACACTAATGACTTGCACTGCTATGTAAATACATATTCTCTGATTTTAATTGTACCTGGGAGACGGGACAAAGACATTTGCTTTTAACAACACTTCTGTGGTATCTGGAGCGTGTTTGTGTTAATATGCCGTCTGGGTTGGTCAGGGCTTTTCTTCCAAGGAGCAATTTCACGACTACAGTCACCATCTGTAGTGATTTTGGAGCCCAAGAAAATAGAGTCTGTTTCAATTGTTTCCCCATCTATTTGCTATGAAGTTATGGGACCGGATGCCATGATCTTCATTTCTGAATGCTGAGTTTTAAGACAGCTTTTTCACTCTCCTCTTTTACTTTCATCAAGATGCTCTTCAGTTTCTCTTCGCTTTCTGCCATAAAGGTGGTGTCATCTGTGTATCTGAAGTTATTTATATTTCCCCCAGTAGTCTTGATTCCAGCTTGTGCTTCATCCAGTCCGGCATTTCTCAGGATGCACCCTGTATATAAGTTAAATGAGCAGGCTGGCAGCATACTTGATGTGCTCCGTTCCTGATTTGGAACCATACACCATGTAAAACATTTCCAAACCCCAGGGAGTTTCTCCATTACCTTTTTCTTGACTCCTACGAAAAAACCACTTTATGATTTCTGTCATTATAAACAGCTTACTGGTTTTTTAGATTCAATATAAATCAATCATGCAGTTTTGTGTCTGGCCTCCTTAGCTCGGTATAATGTTTCTGAGATTCATCTCTAGTGTTGCCTATATCGAGTCAGTTCCTTTTATCTGTTGTGATAAACTTTATTGTTCAAAGACTCAACAATTTTTAACTCATTTTCCTGTTAAGAGATTTGAGTTATTTTTGTTTTGGGCTCTTTTGACTAAAACCCCTTATATACATTTTTAAACAAATGGTATATGAGGACATATGCTTTTTAATAGCTTTACTGAAAAATAATGGACATATAATAAAATGCAGTGTTTAAGGTATATAATTAGATAGATTTGGAACAAAAGAAACCATCATCGCTACAATCAAAACAATGAACACATCCATTCTCTCAAACACTCCCTGGGGTCCTTTGTAATCCTACCCCCTATTCTGCTCCATGTGCAGGCAACCACTGATGAAAGTGAAGGAGGAGAGTGAAAAAGCTGGCTTAAAGCTCAACATTTAGAAAACTGAGATCATGGCATCCAGTCCCATCACTTCATGGGAAGTAGATGGGGAACAGTGATGGTGATTGCAGCCATGAAATTAAAAGACGCTTACTCTTTGGAAAGAAAGTTATGACCTACCTAGACAGCATATTTAAAAGCAGAGACATTACTTTGCCAATAAAGGTCCGTCTAGTCAAGGCTATGGTTTTTCCAGTGGTCATGTATGGATGTGAGAATTGCATAGTGAAGAAAGCTGAGTGCCAAAGAATTGCTGCTTTTGAACTGTGGTGTTGGAGAAGACTCTTGAGAGTCCCTTGGACTGCAAGGAGATCCAACCATTCCATCCTGAAGGAGATCAGTCCTGGGTGTTCATTGGAAGGACTGATGCTGAAGCTGAAACTCCAAATGCTTTGGCCACCTAATGCGAAGAGCTGACTCATTGGAAAAGACCTTAATGCTGGGAAGGATTGGGGGCAGGAGGAGAAGGGGACGACAGAGGATGAGATGGCTGGATGGCATCACCGACTTGATGGACATGAGTTTGAGTAAACTATGGGAGTTGGTGATGGACAGGGAGGCCTGGCGTGCTACAATTCATGGGGTCGCAAAGAGTCGGACATGACTGAGCGACTGAACTGAACTGAACTGATTAGTCCATTTATTTGTACTTTGGATTATAATTCAATATTGTGTGTTTAGTCACTCAGTCGTGTCTGACTTATTGTGATAGTTTGGACTGTAGCCTGCCATGCTCCTCTGTCCATGGAAACTCCCAGGCAGGAATACTGAAGCAGGTTGCCATCTTCTCCTCCAGGGCATCTTCCTGACCCAGGAATTAAGCCTGTCTCCCACTTCTCCTGTGTCTCCTGCAATGCAGGCAGATTCTTGTCCTGCTGCGCCATCGGAGAAGCAAGACATAATCCAATATTATTTTATGCTTTTTCCCACTCAAAATGCTCCAGTTTGGGCCACTGGGAATTATTTCTGTTTGTCCCTGCATCCCTTTGACAAACTCCCAGCATTGCGGAACTATTGTTTTCTTTTTTCTCACTTTCTGGCACACAATAAAAGCTTCGGTTTCATCCTGTCTCTGTACTATCCCATTTCTCCAAGGGGTTTGCTTTCCAATACTGGAGAATGATATTAGAGACCGAAATCTGGCTGTCAGGTGTATTTGTTGCTACTGGGGGTGTGGGGATGGGGGGTTTATTGCTTCTAGGTCCTCTCAGAGTACAGAGCAAGGAGATATGTGTGTATCTATAAGCTGGGTATATGCACATGTCTATAAGTATTGCTATAGTAGCATCTGTTTTATACTAAGCTAAACAGGAAATCATCCTAATGTTTCCAACTCTGATCCATTACCACAGGGATCATTCCAACTTGGGAGAGAAGTGCTCTCAGTGGCCTAAAGGAATTGTTTTCTCAGGGTTACAGAGAAAATGATCAGTATACAATACAAATCTCTCAACCTCCAGCATAATATACTTCTCTCAGCAGTTTTTGTCTCAATCACGACAGGGTAGTTTTACTCTGCCAAAAAAAAAAAAGTCTGAAAAATCTCAATGGCTTTATACTATTCATCACTACTTATTGCATTATTTATCACTCATGCCACATGTTTAGTGAGGATGGACTGGGAGGATGGTTCTGATCACGGAAGAGGCTGCATCTTGACATATGCTTCCGCAAACAGAGGAAAGAGCATGGGCATCTGAGCACTGAACCAGGAGTTTACACCTAGGAGTGGCATGTCACCTCCACCAAGACAGTACTGGTCAAACGAAATGAGCAAAACGGTCTGATCGACTTCAAGGAGAGCTGTGACGTACAATCCTCCTACAACGTCCAGAAAGAGCAAAACCAGAATTTCTGTAAACCACCTTAATCATGACCAATAAGGGTCAAGGCTCTTTCTTTTTTAAGAAAAGTAATTCATTTTTCACTGGAGTATAACTCTTTTACCATGCTCTGTTGGTTTCTGCCCCACATCAGCATGAATCAGCCACAGGGACACGCGTGTTCCCTCCCTTCCTCCCGCGCCCCGCCCCATCCCACCCCTCGTGGTTGTTACAGAGCACTGGTTTGAGCCCCCTGCATCACACAGTGCATTTCCACTGGCTGTCTAATTTTACATGTGATCCTGTGTATGTTCTAATGCTACTCTCTCAATTCACCCATCCTCTCCTTCCCCACTGTGTCCACAAGTCTGTTCTGTCTGTGTCTCCACTCCTGCCTTGCACATAGGTTCATCAGGACCATCTTTCTAGATTTCATATATATATGTGTGTGTGTGTTAATATACAATATTTGTTTTTCTCTTTCTGACTTACTTCACTCTGTATAATAAGCTCTAAACTTAGCCTCCTTATTAGAACTGAGTCAAATGGGTTCCTTTTTTATGGCTGAGTAATATCCTATTGCGGATATATGCCACAACTTCTTTATCCATTCATCTGTTGATAGACATGTAGGTTGCTTCCATGTACTAGCTATTTTAAATAGTGCTGTGATAAACATTGGGGTGCATGTGTCTTTTTCAATTATAGTTTCCTCAGGGTACATGCTCATTATTGGGATTGTTGAGTCATATGGTAGTTTTATTCCTAGTGGGAAGGCAAATTGGTACAGCCAGTATGGAGAACAGAATGGAGATTCTTAAATCTCCTCCTTCTTAAATTCTACAATTGATTATCCAAAAGTAGTTAACTTCTCGACTACCTTAAGAGATAGGCCTTCTGTGAATACACTGAATCTAGACACTGAGATGTTCAATCTTCTATCACTGATTAGTCCCAGCAGGAAAAGAGAAAACAAATGTTCATTCTTGCTCTGTTGGTCCTTCCTGGCCAAACATTAAAAATGCAAAATGAAATTGCTATAGGCTATTATTCTCTT
Organism: Hydropotes inermis; assembly: GCA_020226075.1. Lineage (NCBI taxonomy): Eukaryota > Metazoa > Chordata > Mammalia > Artiodactyla > Cervidae > Hydropotes > Hydropotes inermis. The sequence continues at coordinate 108,608,402 of CM035270.1, forward strand.
ATACACTACTTACTAAATAGATTTTAGAATGAAACTGCATTATCGCCTGGCAGTTGTTTGAAAATGCTTCCTCTCTCCTCACTCCAACCTCTTTCTATCACTTCTAGGCTGAGCAGGCCTCCACTTCCCCGCTACACAGACCTCCTCTGGTCACTCCACAGACACTTCTCAGGGAGCAGTCCTGTGTCTTGACACAGCTGATGGTGAGCAGAGTGTGAAGAAGGGAACACGGGGCAGAAAGAGGTCGTCTTTGAGATTCCCACCTCTCCATCTCTTATACCTTGTGTTAAGGTTCCACTCTTCAGCTCCCTCCCCAAAAGACCTAAGTTTCCTCCACCACCGTCAACTAGCCCGTGGTAATTGGTTATCTACTAATTATTTGGGCCTTTCTGGTAGCTCAGCTGGTAAAGAATCTGCCTGCATTGGGAGAGACCTGGGTTTGATCCCTAGGTTGGGAAGATCCCCTGGAGAAGGGAATGGCAACCCACTCCCAGTATTCTTGCCTGGAGAATTCCATGGACAGAGGAGCCTGGTGGGCTACAGTCCATGGGGTCACAAAGAGTTGGACTTGACTGAGCAATTAACACTTTCATGACACACGAATTGTTTACTTTTCATAAGCTTTTTCACATTGAAAGACAATGTCAGGGGAACTAAAACAAAGCATAATGGCTATCCTAATGATTTAATTTCAGACTTCATGAAGAGGGGCACGCCCACATTGTGTGGGCGGTCTCCACCACAGCAGGCAGAGACATAAAGAGGTGACTTCAGGGTCCCAGGGGGCAGATTATAGGAAGGTGATGGGAAGGCAGAGGATTTTATGGCCCCAAATTAAGTTTGATGAAATACTCAGAGATGGCGGAATGGCAGGTGACCGGCCAACGTTAAGCAAACTCACAAAAGGTAGATGTCAGAAACTCAGCATAATAACTTATTAGATTATAACGTGCCCAGCAGGCTTGAATTTCTAACTGCGCAGATCAGGGCATTGCATCCTATTGGCAGATTTACATGGAGGGCCACACCATTTAACACATCTGGGGGAGTAGAGAGAAATGTCATCTCCTGAAGGTCACAGAGGAGAAGGCACCTGCCCCTCTGACCTGTATGTTTGAACCAGGGCACTGTCTGCCTGGGGCAGCATTTAGGTAGACCCCGTGTGCGGTTCTCCCAGGACATTTCATATGTGTGTGGGTGATTCCTACATGGATACAGTTATTAACCTAAAACATGTGTCAGCTGAAATAACAATAGTAATGAATAAGAGACAGCATTTGTAACACTTAGGATGTCTGAGATTGCTCTGAGTGCTTTACAGACATTAGCTCACGGAATTCTCATCATGACCGCTTGAGAAGCCTGATGAACTGAGAAATATCCTTTCCCATGTTCGCACAGGAGCGAGGATGGATACTCAGAAACTCCATCTCCAAAGCCTTTTCTCACCCCCCTGTGTATCAGTCAGACTATAGTTCAAATCTGGGCCTAGAAGCCTTTTAAGGTAACATTGCATTTTTCTAATTGATGGTAAATTGATTTTCTAGTTTGGCTCCCCGGAGCGGTTTCCAGCTTCACGGGAGGTATTTATAGTTGCCATCATGTATTCCCAGACCTGGTATGTGGTTTCCATATTAAAAGAGACTAATCTAGAATTGATTCCAATTTTATTACAGAGCAGATTTTTTAGCTTTTAGGCATTTTCTCTCTTTTCTTTTGGCCTTTCGTCTTTCTTTTAGTTGGCCACTGAGGACTGAGTCACTCTTAGATATCCTCTGCCTGGCAGGAGACCCCAGGAACACTTTACAAAGGGTCTGAGACATAGAAGAAGTAATAAAGCTGGCCTCCCACAGGACCTAGCAGTAAGGACTTACTAGAGAGACTAGTCCATAAAGATGTCTCAAAGAAGGATGACCAATTTCCTGGGAAATAAAAGTTCATGCTTCTTTGAGGATGGTTTATAAGGCCCTGTACCACTGCTTAAAGGACTCTGGAACTCTCCTAGTAGAAAATTGTGCAAGAGGCTGTGCTTATCCTTGTAGGCTGCAAAGTAACTGGGGAAAGATTTAGGCTGAACCTTCTAAGGCAGCTCCAGCGTTCATGCTGCAGGGCATGAATTATACAGTTGACAGTGGGGGACAGTGTCTGTTCCCCATGCAAGTGCCTGCCTGCTGCACTGTCTGCAGTGTGATCATGGAAAGAGTTGGCTTTTAACCCTTTCTGGGTGATGTATCCCCTTAGGAATCTAGCAAAATTTACAGACTATATACCCACGGGATGCTAAAGTCAGACCGGCACAGGGCTCTGCGTACAATTCCAAGAGCCTGCACCCTAAGTGGTACCCCATCTCTTTGTGATGGGCTTATTTTCCCTTCAATGAAGCTTTTGCTGTTTCTAGGAACAAGCTTTTGCAATGTCACCCCTGCAACGAGTAATATGCAACAAGAGATTAGCAAGCCAGATATTGCTTGAAATCTTAAGGAGGGAGAGTCTCTCTTGTGGGAGAAAAAGGCCTTTCAGAAAGAATAGATAATAGGAAAGAGGATACAACCTATCAGTCAATCAGTCCATTCAGTCATTCAGTCGTGTCCAACTCTTTGCGATCCCAACCTGTGGTTGGGCTTCCCTGATAGCTCAGCTGGTAAAGAATCCGCCTGCAATGCAGGAGACCCGGGTTTGATTCCTGGGTTGGGAAGATCCCCTGGAGAAAGGATAGGCTACCCACCCCAGTATTCTTGGGCTTCCCTTGTGGCTCAGTTGGTAAAGAATCTGTCTGCAGTGTGGGAGACCTGGGTTCGATCCTTGGGTTGGGACCCATGCAACCTATGGTCAGCCCCAGATTGGTTTCTGTTGCCCAGGTGACATGGTGTCATGACAGATGGTCTCAGGCTATCAGAGCTGGGCTATTTGGACCACAGCATCTCACTTCCCTTTCTACCATCTTTCCTACTCACCTTCAAATTCACTGAGGGCAGAAGCTGTGTTTCCAAGTCCTTAAAACCACAGCTTGATTCTGTGCCTTGAACCCCGGTAGTTCTTAGAACAATTCCATGAGCTATTATTCCTCTTTTACAGGTCAATGAATTGAGGCCTGAAAAGTTTAAGTGACTTGTCCAAGGTCACCTAACTGATAAATTGTGAGGCTGCCCTCCAATGGTGGTTGTTCTTCTAATCAACCTGCAAGTATCTCTGCAGATCTGAGACCCAAGAACTGTTCACACAAACCAAACCAACACAATATAAGCAAATACAGCACAGGGGCTCTAGAACAGTTAAAGCAGTGATGTACAGATTGTGATCTCTGACTTCTGGATACACCTTGAGAATTTCCAGAACAATATGTTTACCCTGAATTACCTGTAAGACATATGCAACTCCATATACTTTCATTTTTACACAATGACTAAAAACCTATACAATTCATCTCAACCCCACCTCTCCCTTGGTGTCCATATGTTTGTTCTGTACATCTGTCTCTATTTCTTAGCTTATATTTATGATCAGTGAAGTTTTTTAGCTCTGTTGGATTAATATAAAGTGAGTAGAAATGAATATATATGCATTAGCAATATTTGTGGCTGGGATTATACCATAAACAGACCTTCACTGGGTCCACATTATAACCCATGCATTAATCACCATCCCCACATTCCCACAAATAAACAATCCACTGAAATATTCAGGTACAATGGCTGACCATTATCTTCATATTTTTCCCACATAAATTTGGATCTGGACTGGTTGGTCAACTGTAAATTCATCCTTGACTCATTGTACTGTAATTGGACATTAAGTAAAAAGTATTTGATAACATTGCACTAGAAAACATAAGATAATGCATATACGTCTATTACAAAGTCAAAGTCAAACTATTAGTTGCTCAGTTGTGTCTGACTCTTTGTGACTCCATGGACTATAGCCCAACAGGATCCTCTGTCCATGGGATTCTCCAGGCAAGAATACTGGAGTGGGTTGCCATTTCCTTCTCCAGGGGATCTTCCCCAGCCAGGGACTGAACCCTGGTCTCCCGCACTGCAGGTGCTTTCTTTACCGCCTAACCCACCAGGAAAGCCCTGTGCCTAGTACGTGTTAAGCTAAATGTCTGCCTGGTGGTGAGATCAATGGAGATTAGATTCATCTGAGACAGTTTCCTGATGCTGGAAAGACTGAAGGCAGGAGGAGAAGGGGATGACAGAGGAAGAGATGGCTGGATGACATCACTGACTCGATGGACATGAGTTTGAGCAAGTTTCAGGGGTTGGTGACGGACAGAGAAACTTGGCATGCTGCAGTCCATGGGGTCGCAAAGAGTCGGACACAACTGAGGGACTGAGCTGGCTGAGATAGTTTCATTGATGCAAAAAATTTGAATTTTACTCTGCATTTATAGGGGCTTCCCAGGTGGCATGCTAGTAGTAAAGAACATGTCTGCCAATGCAGGAGACAAAAGAGATGTGGGTTTGATCCATGGTTTGGGAAGATCCCCTGGAGGAGGGCATGACCACCCACTCCAGTATTCCTGCCTGAAGAATCCCATGAACAGAGGAGCCTGGCAGGCTCTGTAGGGTTGGACACAAATGAAGAGACTTTGCAGTGCATTTATAAACAAGCCGTTTGGTTGCTGGATAGATGATTGGTTGACTGGCTTGGAGTGGACCTTACCAAAAGTTAGATGTGTTCAGTGGAGAGAAAGCATGCCCACTTGAGCAAAGTCTTTGGTGGAGATGGGAGGTGTCTGCAGAGAGTGGGAAGCTGAGCCCACCAGACATGGACTGTGGGTGATGGAGAGCCTTGCAGATAAGGACTGGAGGTGGGGAGGGCTCTGGAGGCTGGGAAGAACTTTCTAGAAGGGCTGTGATCCCAGCCAGTCTCCCCTTCAGACAACACATAGCATCACTCCTGGTTCCTCTCTGCCCATCACAGCGCTCCCCAGGCAGGCGTTTATGGACAGAGTTGCTTCTGGCACGTTCAGGGTCTGCACGGACCATGGAGCACAGGCTTCCTTGGGAAGAAAATGATTCTAGATGAAGGAAGCGGGCATGTCACAGCTAATCTAAGAACTCAGCAGAAATTCACCAGAGTTCCTGTGCCAGAGCCTAAGCCCCAGGTCTGTCTGCCATGTGTCTCTCTTCCAGTCCTCAGCTGGATCAGAGAAGAGCCACTCTCCCGGGGAAATGCCTGGGTTTCCCAGTTTTCACCGGAATGAGGCTTTGGAAATTACTTTCTCTGTGGACTCCAAACTCCAGTGTGGATGTAACTGCACATGTTTGACTAATTGGAATGAACAAATTGCTAGCAAGGCAGAGAACCATTTACTTTTATGAATCACTTTTGAACTTTTTTGAAGTAAAGAATATGAGACATAAAAGATTAAAAGTGTATGGGTACATCACAGAGTCCAAGAAATGGACTATGATTACCCAAACCACTGAACAACCAGTTGAGCCCCATCCTCAGTTGCTTCTCTTTCTTCTTCAAAATTAAGTATTACTGTAAATTTTATGGTTATCTTTTCCTTGTTTTCCTTTGCAGTTTTACTAAATATGTATGTATCCCCCAAATATATCAATTATCTTTGTTTTGAAGCTTTCAGAATGATTTCATGCTATATGATGAAATCATGTTACTTGCTTTTATTCTGCAAAAAAAAAAAATTATGTAAGGGAATCACATGTATTAACATGTGTTACTCAAATGTATTTATTTTCACCACTTTGCATTATTCTTCTTTTTTCTCATTACTCTCAACTTTTTTTATTTTTAATTGGGGAAAAACAGCTTAACGATGTTGTGTTGGTTTCTGCCATAAAATAACGCAGATCAGCCATAATTACACACATATCACCTCCCTCTGGAGCCTCCCTCCTGTGTGTTATCTGTTTTACTGTGATGGACATCTGAGCTTTTCCATTTCAGGGGTGTGTGTGTGTGTATGTATTGATGTGTATGTATTGATGATTGTTGTGTATGTAACATGTTGCTTGTCTCCTGGACAACAATGGAGTCTTCCTGGGGTAATAACCAAGAATCTCACCGCTCAAGAGAGCTCAATTTTCCCCTCTTTGGCCGAGAACAGTCTCCTAGGTCTCACTGTTCACGTGGGAAACTACATGAAAGACTATTGGGAACACACAGCCCAAAGCATTGAAGACACAAGTTAAGAGGCCCATCTGCAATGACAAGCAGTGTCCTCTCTTCAGAGGTGTTAAAATAGGGTGTTACCCAGGTGATGCCATTGACAACCTGCTGCTGGGAAAGACTGGAAAAGACCCTGCCGCTGGGAAAGACTGAGGGCAGGAGAAGAGGGAGACAGAGGATGAGACGGTTGGATGGCATCACCGACTCGATGGACGTGAGTTTGAGCGAGCTCCGGGAGTTGGTGATGGACAGGGAGGCCTGGCGTGCTGCGGTCCGTGGGGTCACAGAGAGGTGGACACGACTGAGCGCTGAGTGCAGGCGAGAAGGCAGGGGCAGCCCCCTCTCAGATATCTCCCTCCTTTGCACTAGTAGCTCCTTCTCCTGGGAAGGCAGGAGCCCCTTCAGCCCATCTGAGCAGAGTGAGTGCTGCACGGAGACCCCAGAGCAGCAGGCAGGCTCCCTGCATCCCCGGGAGAGACAAGCAGGGGAGGTGTTCCAGGGAGAAATGCGCTTTCTCTCTGAAAATAGCACACTGTAAATAGCAGATTATCCTGGACACAGAGATTCTCACCAGCCAAGACACAGACACTACTATTTGAGGCTAGAATGCAAGTAGAAAGGAGAGATGCAATTTTCTCACCGTGGTCATCCAGGGGACTTCTCTGGCCATTCAGGTGTTAGAACTCCAAGCTTCCATTGCCGGAGGTCTGGATTAAATCCCTGGTCAGAGAACTAAGATCTCACATGCTGTGTGGCACAGCCAAAAAGTAACTAATAATAATAATAATAATTGTAAAAAAAAACAATGGTGATGCATATGAGTCTGGAGAACAAGATTATGGAATCTGACTTTTCTGAACCCAGATTGAACATCTGGAAGTTTTCGATTCATGTGCTGTTGAAACCTGGCTTGGAGAATTTTGAGCTTTATTTTGCTAGCTTGTGAGATTAGTGCAATTGTGCAGAAGCTTGAACATTCTCTTGCATTGCCTTTCTTTAGGATTGGAATGAAAACTGACCTTTTTCAGTCCTGTGGCCACTGCTAGTTTTCCAAATCTGCTGGCATATTGAATGCAGCACTTTCACAGCATCATGCTTTAGGACTTGAAATAGCTCAGCTGCAATTCCATCACTTCCAATAGCTCTATTTGTAGTGATACTCCTAAGGACCACTTGACTTATTCCAAGATAACTGGCTCTAGGTGAGTGATCACATCATCGTGGTTATCTGGGTCATTAAGATCTTTTTTGTATAGTTCTTCTGTTATTCTTGCCAACTCTTCTTAATATCTTCTGCTTCTGTTAGGTCCATACCATTTCTGTCCTTTATTGTGCCCATCTTTGCATGAAATGTTCCTTTGCTATCTCTAATTTTTTAAAGAGATTGTCAAGAGCCTTCCTCAGTGATCAATGCAAACAAATAGAGGAAAACAACACAGTAGGAAAGCCTAGAGTTCTCTTTAAGAAATATTTGTTGAATAAATAAATAAATTTTAAAACACTGGCTATAGGAAGACTCACAGATAATAGGCCTCTATTTTAAAATTATTGCTATACAATATCCCAGGGTGGCAGGGCGTATCTACTGTATTCAAGTTGAACACTATGGTTTACCCAAAACACAGAAATTCAATTGCTGAAAACTGGCAGAAAGTAGGGCTGCTCTCGTTTTCCAGAAAACCATGGATAATGATGTAACATATTACTCTTTTGCTGTACTTGGTATTATTTTTAGCCTAAATTCTTATAATGCCAAATTTATCTCCATGCTATAACAATAAAGACAATTCTATTCTCTTCCAATTCCTTGGAAAGGATTTAGATACTAATGGGGATAAAAGTTGCAAGTAGGTACACAAAGTCCACTGCCAAGAGAGTTTTATGCCTAATAACATCATTAAGAGACCCGCTTAAATATTTATGCAGTCTTATTTTTAACAGAGGCAAAGAATTCTCAGTTTCTTTTGAAATGGAGAGATTTTTGGGCTTCTATATTAGAGTAACATAAAAAAAAACCCTTAATTATTTTGCTCATGCAATCCTTCTGTTCATCTATATTTGCCCAGCTTCTAGAAATCATTATATTGTGTATGTCCTTTGAATAGTTTGGTTTGGAGAATATTCTTGGCTCTGATTTGGCCACATTGGATGCCCAGGGATGGATTTTTTTTCCCCAGGGCCAGTCTAATGAGTGGACTGGCCTCTAATGAGGTGACTGGTTTGAGGTACTACAGAGTGATGTCCAAATGTCCGTCCACCAGAAGAGCATCTTCCTTTAGATCTCTGTAGTTTCCACCCTGAGATATAGAATAGGTGACTTCTTGATAAAGCAACCCCATATACCCTTCTTATTGAGCACTGCAGGTCAATAATGTTTAAGGAATGAAAAGGAGATTAAATGGGACTTCCCTGGCAGTCCAGTGCTTAAGACTCTGCACTTCCAGTGTAGGGGGTGTGGGTTTGATCCCCAGTTGTGGAACCAAGATCCTACATGTTGAATGATGTGGCCAAAATATTTTTAATTTTTATAAATAAATAAATAAATAAAAAGAGGATGAAACTAGAAAGCAAGGTTAGGGCAATATTTGAAGAGTTTTAGAAGCTATGAGCTACAGAACTCACATATCTTTGTGTAGATGTTTCCAAGCCACAGTTTCATGGAGGCAAAAATAGTCCTTCTAGCTTGTAAGAGAAGAGCCTGGGATTTAGTCTATCAAGTGGACTCATGACAATTAGGTTAACAGGGAATGAAAATAATTTTTAAAAATCACTATTTGAGAACCAACCCTAATTCTAACCCCATTTTCCAAAAAGCTTTGCTTCCAGTGGCACAGTGATAATTTCTGATTTCCAGCTCTCTGAGATCAAACTCAGATAAATGGTTTGTCTTTCACATCTTCTCTCTGCATTTTCTCTTTAAAAGTCTGATATGTGAGTGCATACTGTGCTTTGTTTTAATGTGTCAAAGCACAATAAGTGATTTTTTATTTGATTTGCTTGCCTTTGGTGCAAATTTAGGCTAATTCCATGTAGGAAAAAAGAAGAACAGAAATGAACAGCAATTGAGGGATATATTTGCATGAACTCTCTGTGTTATCATTCCTCACTCCTCACTCCCACCAGTTCTGCAGAAGAGATCCTCTCTGTGGGGTTAAATCTCAATCAGCCAAAAGCTGACCACTAATTTCTCTTTGTAACTTTCCTCAAGCTACTCTGTTTCCTAAGAGTGTAGAGTTTTATGAGAAGAAGTATGAAACAATCAGCAAATAATCTGTGATGATGCTGTTTCATAAGAGTTTGAGAGTGAGTTTCCATATTGAAAGCACTGGAGCTTTATTTAAAGGTTAGTGAAAACATATAGATAGAAACTCACATTGTAGTGTCTGTTCACCGATGGGTTGGCAAACCATTACTCAAAGTGACAGGTATCCTTTTGGGGAGTCACATAAGACGAGTGGCCAGATAACTATTAAATGGGCTTCCCAGGTGGCTCAGTGGTAAAACAAATCCTCCTGCAAATGCAGGCTATATGGGAGATGCAGGTTCAGTCCCTGGGCTGGGAGGATCCCTGGAGGAGGAAATGGCAGCCTGCTCAAGTATTCTTTCCTGGTAATTCCATGGAGAGAGAAGCCTGCAGGCTCCAGTCCATGGGGTTGCAAAGAGTCGGACATGACTGAGAACACAGAGAAAGCAAGTATTAAATACTGTGCAAATAGCTGAGATACAATCAAGCAAGTATTAAATACTGTGCAAATAGCTGAGATACAATACAATTTCCCAATCCATCCTAAGGGAAATCAGCCCTGAGTATTCACTGGAAGGACAGATGCTGAAGCTGAAACTCCAGTACTATGGCCACCTGATGCAAAGAGCCGACTCATTAGAAAAGACCCCGATGCTGGGAAAGACTGAAGGCAGGAGGAGAAGGGGATGGCAGAGGATGAGATGGTTGGATGGCATCACTGACTCAACGGACATGAGTTTGAGCAAGCTCCGGGAGATGGTGAAGGACAGGGAAGCCTGGAGTGCTGCGGTCCATGGGGTCACAAAGAGTCAGACATGACTCAGCAACTGAACAACAGCAAAAAAATTGTTGAGCAAAAGAAGGGAAGGAAAGAAGGAAGAAAAGAAGAGAAAGGAAGGAAGACTTGGAAGTAATGTCTTCACACATCAGAATGTATTAAAATTTCCTGGAGGGCTTGTGCATAAATACTGCTAAGCCTTGTCCTCAGAGCTCCTGATTTAGTCTGGAATGAGGTCAAGAATTTGGATTCCTAACAAGTTCCCAGATGATACTACTGCTACTGGCTCAAGGCTCACATTTTAAGATCCTTTGGTGTGAAGGTCACAAAAGTGAAGATCTCTTTCTCATGAAAAGATCCAGCTCACATCATTCTTAATGATGAAAGATGGAATGCTTTCCAAGACTGGGAACGAGGCAAGGATGAATTAAATACTTTATTCAGTATTTTACTTAAGGTCCAAGCAAAGTGACAGCAAGAATGAGAGAGAGAGAAGAGAAAGAAAAAGAACTCTAAGGAATCCACAAATTGTCAACTGGAGATAATAGGTGAGTTCAGCAAAGTTGTAGGATACAAGAGCAATGTACAGAGATCAATTGTATCTCCATGTATTTGCAATGAGAAGTTGGAAATTGAAATATAACAATAATAGTACTCAAGATTAAAGTTATCAAAATATGTACATATTCTGTATATTTAGTATACATTAGAAGACATTTCTGAGATAAATTATAGACCACCTAAACAAATTAGATATGCCACTTGCATGGATTAAAGGGCATAATTTTGTTAGATTAATTCTACCCAAATTGATATATGGGCTTCCCTGGTGGCTCAGACAGTAAAGAATCTGCCTGCAATACGGGAGACCCAGGTTTGATCCCTGGGCCTGGAAGATCCCCTGGAAAAGGAAATGGCAACTCACTCCAGTATTCTTGCCTGGAGAATTCCATGGACAGAGGAGCCTGGAGGGCTACAGTTCATGGGGGTCGTAAAGAGTCAGACAGGACTGAGTGACTAACAAATTGATATATAAATATAAGATAATTGCAATCAAAACCATATAGCCTTTTTAAAATATAGAAACAAAACTAATTACAAAGTACAAATGAAGTTGCAAAGGAATTAGAAAAGTCAATATGATTTTGAAAAAAGGAGGAACAGAGTTGGAGGACTTAACATTTGCTAAGTTAAGCCTTGAGATAGGGCTTCCCAAGTGGTGCTAGTGGTAAAGAACCTGCCTGCTCAGCAGGAGACGCAAGAGACTCTGGTTCCATCCCAGGGTCAGGAAGAAGGAGATGGCATTCCCCTGGAGAAGGAAATGGCAGCTCACTCCTGTATTCTTGCCTGAAAAATTCCATGGACAGAGGAGCCTGGTGGGCTACAGTCCATGGGGTCACAAAGAGTCGGACACGACTGGGCACGCACAGCACAACAACCTTAAGATTTACTTTAACTCTACAGTAAACAAGGCAATGTGGTATTTGCATAAGGAGTAGCCATGTGTAGGATGCAACAGATCAGCTAGTTCATGATGTCTTACACTCATATAATCAACTGATTTTTCTTGGCCATGGTACCAAAGTAATTCAAAAGGAAAAGGACTGTCTTTTCAACAATCCCGCAACAACAGCAACAGAAGTATAAACATATGAATGAAAATAAACCTCAACATTTACTTCACATCATTCACAAAACTACCCTTAGATCGCGGATCTAAATATAGGGACTAAAACATAAACCTTTAACAAAAAAGGATGAGTGATGCCTCACTGAACTTGGGCAAAAGTTCTTCAAATAAAACAAAAAGGGATAAATAAGACTTCATCAAAATTTAGCAGTTTTGTTCATCAAAAGTCAATGCAAATAAAATGAAGAGACAATCCACAGACTAAGAATTATTTGCAAAACATATAGCTGATAAAGGACTTGTATCCACAATATATATACACACTTGCACCACAATAACAAGAAAATTAAGAATTTAATATTTTAAACAGGCAAAAATTTTGAACAGACACTTCACCAAAAGTATATGATTGCCAAAAAAATACAAGGTGCTTAATATCTTTAGTCATGAAGGCAAATTTAAAACTCCAATGACATACTATTATCTAATCACTAGAAAGGTTAAAATTAAAAAGATGAACAAGTTCTGGTATAGATGTGGAGCAATTAGAACTCAAACATAAAATGCTAGACCTACTTTGAAAGACAGTGTGATTTCTTATAAAGTTGAATGTACACATCACAGAGCCCAGCAATCCCATGCTTAGGTATTTACCTCCAAAGAAATGAAAATATGTCACACAACTATTTGTACTCAAATGTCCATAGCAGCTTTATTCATCTTAACTCCAAACTGAATACAAACCCATTAATTGGCAAGTGGATAAATTGTGGCATCTGCATAAAATATAATACCCCTTGTCAAACTGATACTTACAACAACATCACTGAATGTCTAAAGTATTCTGTTAAGAAGTCAGAAAGAAATATACACACACATAGATAGATAGATAGATACATTTCCCAGGTGGTTCAGTGGTAAATAATCTGCCTGCCAATTCAGGAGACATGGCTTTGATCTTGGGTCGGGAAGACCCCCTGGAGAAGGAAATGGCAACCACTCCATATTCTTGCTTGCGAAATTCTATGGACAGAGGATCCTGGTGGGCTAAAGTCCATGTGGGTCACAAAGAGTAGGACAGCGCTTATTGATTAAACAACATATATAGATAGAGATATAGAGAGATAGATAGAGAGATAGAGAGATAGAGAGATAGATAGATAGATAGATAGATAGATAGATAGATACAGGTATAAATATGCTGTGTGATCCCATTTATATGAAATAATAAAATAATAGAAAAGGCAAAACTCTAGTAAAATAACACATCAGTGATTTCCAGAAAATGAAGAGAAAAGTTTCTGGAGTGATGGATGGAAATGTTCCTTATCATTATTGTGGTGACAGTTACCTGACTGTATACATTTATCAATACTCATCAAGTTATACCCTTATAATTGGTGAGTTTTATATCCAATTTCAACACAGTAACCCTGATTTTGAAAGTTAACAGCACTGGTCTATTAAGCTAAAATTTGTTGTCAACTAAAGACAACAAATTACTGGGTTTGCACTTTATACAAGGTGCTTCTCCAATGTCTACAAGGAGGGTAAACAGGAAAGTGCCCCCAAGATGTACAAGCTGTATCGTGACCCCAAACCAACGTGTCTATTCAACCTAGAGCAATTCTGAGCGTCCCCTGCCGCTCTCCCTTCTAGCCCTGCGTCGCAGTCACTCCTGCAGGCAGTCAGGCAGGCGCCCGGCTCAGATCTCTCCGCCTGAGACAGCCGCCTCTCAGCTTGGAGGAGTGTGGCCAGTCTCCCTCACTGGTCCGGCACCAGCACGTCCCATCACGTTTCAACCACGGTCTTGCCGCGGGAGGTGGGCCCCACACACCACCTGAGATGGGCCAGGCCACTTCTGCCCACTCCTCTGATGCATATTCTGTGCTCTGAGCCTACCACTTGGGTCATTTCAAGGTCGAGACATTTCAGGTCGTTGTTATAGTCTGAGTCTCCTGTTATCTGGTTCTGTCATTTGTATTTTTCACAAGTATCCCCCAACCGAAGAACTCTGTTGCATCCAGTTCCCTCTCCATCATTCTCTCAGCATCCCAGGGGACACCACCTGACACTGAAGGGAAGATGGAGCTGGTCTTGTTAGGAGGAGGTATTTGGCCACATGAAAGCAGCCAGCAGCCCTAGATTTCTATGTGTTTGTGTGGTCACAGCTCTGAGTGTGTGTGTGTGTGCGTGCACGCATGTGTGTGCATGCACTCCTAGAAGTGGGCAGGTGTGCAAGCTGTTGTCTATGTGTGTAGCTACAGAAAAGGAGCAGCACTCCTCACACACCTGCTCTACAGCTGGAGCTAAAACGCCACTGATTTGGAAGAAGTTTATTTTCAGCTATGGCCAAGCAGACAGACGAATAACTCAAGGCAAAGGGCAGAAGAATGAGATATGGGGCTTTGGGTAAAGAGAAATCAGGGATTCTGATCCTCAGAGTAGAGCATTTCATCCCTCAATCAACTCCCCGTAAATCAAGAGAAAACCTAGTCTATGATTTTGCGAGAAGGGTGGACACAGGGCCTCGTTTTGCTCACTGCCAGCATTAGCTCTGCCCTCATTGGGACACCAATGCCATGAATGAAGTGAGATTCTCTCTCTCTCTCTCCCAACTTCTTCTTCACTTCTATCCGGAGAGAAATCTGGGGAAGAGGATGAACAGCTACATGGTACAGAGGTCCACCGAACGCTGCTTCTCGGCTCTGCATGGTGGGGCTGATGTTCCTATATCTGCTCGGTTCCTGACTCTTCAGGAAAACAAGATCAGCTTTCTTTGAAAGTTAGTTAGTACTGGAAGTCAATGGAAAACCTTAATGATATCCTTACCCAAACAGTTTTCGCATATGCGAATCAAGGTGGATTCCCTGGTCGCTCAGATGGTAAAGAGTCTGCCTGTAATGCGGGAGACCTGGGTTTAACCCCTGAGTTGGGAAGATACCCTGGAGAAAGAAACGGTATCCCATTCCAGTATCCTGGAAACTCTCATGGATGGAGAAACTTGGCAGGCTACAGTCCACAGGGTCTCAAAGAGTCGGACACTACTGAGAAGCTACACTTTTACTTGCACGAGGATCAAGATGGGACATCTCTTGATGAAAGAATGAATCAGAAGCAGAAAGCATCATCGTAACAGTGCCTTCCTTCTTGGCTTCAAAGGGAACAGGAGTCCAGCGGGCCTCAGCAGACACAGAACAGAGGAAAAAGTCATTTAGAGGGCCCCACAACAGCCTGTCTCATAAATGTCTGTCCCGTACCCTTGCTCTCTAAACAAGCAAGGACAGATGTGAGCTGGAGTCCAGACACCCGGTCCTCCACTCACTCTGCATGATTTCCAATCCAAAGGGTTGTTTTTTTAATGTTATTTTTAACCGTTAAAAAATAATGAGGTACAGTTGATCTGCAATGTTGTGTTAGTTTTGAGAGAGCTAATGCTTAGACAGGTTGATAAGCAGTCCGGGGACCTCAAGGAGGAAGGGCTCCAGGGTTCTTGAGGAGGAGAAAGGAACAAACAGTTTTTTCTACATTACTTTGTCTTGGTCACATAAGACGTTTTTTCTTAAACTCTAAGTTGTTATGACAACAATCTTTGTGACTAACTTTCTTTAAGCCCAGAGCTAATGATTACACAGCAAAACACCATCTTGCTCAAGGGTATGCTTTTGCTTAAGCTCTGTACTAATGATTATATAAAAACAATGTATCTTGCTGGAGGACATTTTTCTCCTTCTTAACAAGAACCTTCTGACTAATCTTGTTATCTTAAGAGGAATGTTGTGGGAGTGGATCTGGTAAAAGTATATAAGGCCTTGATGAGACTATCTGATGGTGAGATGGTGACTGCAGCCATGAAATTAAAAGATGCTTACTTCTTGGAAGGAAACTTATGACCAACCTAGACAGCATATAAAAAAGCAGAGACATTACTTTGCCAGCAAAGGTCCGTCTAGTCAAGGCAATGGTTTTTCCAGTGATCATGTATGGATGTGAGAGTTGGACTACAAAGAAAGCAGAACACCAAAGAATTGATGGTTTTGAACTGTGGTGTTGGAGAAGACTCTTGAAAGTCTCTTGGGCTGCAAGGAGATCCAACCAGTCCATCCTAAAAGAGATCAGTCCTGGGTGTTCATTGAAAGGACTGATGTTGAAGCTGAAACTCCAGTACTTTGGCCACCTGATGTGAAGAGCCGACTCATTGTAAAAGACCCTGATGCTGGGAAAGATTGGAGGCAGGAGGAAAAGAGGATGACAGAGGATGAGATGGTTGGATGGCATCACTGACTCAATGGACATGGGTTTGAGTAGACTCTGTGAGTTGGTGATGGATAGGGAGGCCTGGCATGCTGCAGTCCACGGGGTCAGAAAGGGTCAGACACAATGGAGCGACTGAACTGAACCAAAGACTAGTGAGGGGGCCACTCTCCATCGCCCTCTGATGTCCATGTCAGAAGCTTTCTCTTTCTGTTTTCACCGTAATAAAACTTCTCCCACACAAAAGCTCTGAGTGACCAGGTGTGGCCCCTGATCCTGAAGCTAAATCTTCTTCTTCGGAGATCATGAGTCTGATACCGCTCATCACAAGCTATCAGTTTCATGCGTACAGCAAACTGATTCAGTTACACGTGTGTGTGTGTGTGTGTGTGTATTCTTTTTCAGATTCCTCTCCATTATAGGTTATTATAAGATATGAAAATACTTCGCTGGGCTACATAGTAAATTCCTGTTGTTTATCTATTTTATATATGGTGTATATGTATATGTATACATATATGTAGTGTTTATTAGTAGCAGTGTACTGATATACCTACTAGTAGTGTGTATCAGTAAATTCCAAACTCCCAGTTTATCCCTACCACCCTCTTCCCCCTTAGGTAATCATAAGCTTGTTTTCTATGTTTGTGAGTCTATTTCTGTTTTGTCCGTTCATTTGCATCATTTTTTTAGACTCCACATATAAGTGATATCACATCATATTTGTCTGACAATAATCTCTAGGTCTATCCATGTTGTTGCAAATGATGTTATTCCATTCTTTTTATCACTGAATCATATTCCATTGTATATATGTAGCATTGTACATACGATCCCTGCCTGTGAAAACTGTTTGGGTGGTGATATTAAGATTTTCCAGGAGTCCATCCACTCATCTGTTAATGGACACTTAAGCTGTTTCCATGTCTTGGCTCTTGCAAGGTGCACTGTTATGAACATAAGGGTGCGTGTATCTTCTCAAATTACAGTTTTCTCCAGATATATGCCCAGGAGTGGCATTGCAGGATCATATGGTAAATCTAAAACGGGATTTCTGGCTTTTTAAGGAACCTCTGTACTGTATTCCATAGTGCTGTACCAAACATAGAGGAAGGTTCCTTTTTATCCATACCCTCTCCAGTACTTATTATTTGTAGGCTTCTTAATGATGGCCATTCTGACTGTGTGAGGTGGAACCTAATTGTACTTTTGATTTGCATTTCTCTAATTAGTGATGTTGAGGCTCTTTTCATGTGCTTTTGGGCCATCTAGATGTCTTCTTTGGAGAAATGTCTATTTAAGTCTTCTGCCCATTTTTAAAAATTGGGTTGTTTGTTTTTTGGATATTAAGCTGTATGAGCTATTTGTAAATTTTGGAAATTAATCCCTTGTTGGTAGCATCCTTTGCAAATATTTTACACCCACTCTTGCCACATCTATTCAATATAGATTCAGAAGTCCTAGCCACAACAATCAAAGAAGAAAGAGAAGTAAAAAGAATCCAAATTGGGAAAGAAGAACGAACACTGTCATTATTTTCTGATGACATGATGCTATACATAGAAAATACTAAAAGTGCTATCAGAAAAATACTAGAGCTCATCAATTAATTTGGTAAAGTTGCAGGGTATGAAATTAACATGCAGAAATCTGTTGCATTTCTATACACTAATAGCAACATATAAGAAAGAAATTAAGGAAATAATCCCATTTACCATTGCATCACAAAGAGTAAAATACCTAGGAATAAACCTACCAAAGGAGGTAAAAGACCTGTACCTGAAAACTATAGGATGATGATGAAATAAACTGAAGAAGACACAAACAGATGGAAAGATAAACATGTTCTTGGATTGGAAGAATCAATATTGTTAAAATGACCATACTACCCAAAGAAATAGAGGAAAACAATGGAATGGGAAAGACTAGAGATCTCTTCAAGAAAATTAGAGATACCAAGGGAACATTTCACGCAAAAATGGGCTCAATAAAGGACAGAAATGGTATGGACCTAACAGAAGCAGAAGATATTAAGAAGAGTTGGCAAGAATACACAGAAGAACTGTACAAAAAAGATCTTCATGACCCAGATAATCACAATGGTGTGATCACTCACCTAGAGCCAGACATCCTGGAATGTGAAGTCAAGTGGGCCTTAGAAAGCATCACTACGAACAAAGCTAGTGGATGTGATGGAATTCCAATTGAGCTATTTCAAATCCTGAAAGATGCTGTGAAAGTGCTGCACTCAATATGCCAGCAAATTTGGAAAACTCAGCAGTGACCACAGGACTGGAAAAGGTCCGTTTTCATTCCAATCCCTAAGAAAGGCAATCCCAAAGAATGCTCAAACTACCGCACAATTGCACTCATCTCACACGCTAGTAAAGTAATGCTCAAAATTCTCCAAGCCAGGCTTCAGCAATACGTGAACTGAGAACTTCCAGATGTTCAAGCTGGCTTTAGAAAAGGCAGAGGAACCAGAGATCAAATTGCCAATATCTGCTGGATCATCAAAAAAGCAAGAGAATTTCAGAAAAACATCTATTTCTGCTTTATTGACTATGCCAAAGTCTTCAACTGTGTGGATCACAATAAACTGTGGAAAATTCTGAAGGAGATGGGAATACCAGACCACCTGACCTGCCTCTTAAGAAACCTGCATGCAGGTCAGGAAGCAAGAGTTAGAACTGGACATGGACCAACAGACTGGTTCCAAATAGGAAAAGGAGTACATCAAGGCTGTATATTGTCACCCTGCTTATTTAACTTATATGCAGAGTACATCATGAGACATGCTGGGCTGGAAGAAGCACAAGCTGGAATCAAGATTGCTGGGAGAAATATCAATAACCTCAAATATGCAGATGACACCACTCTTATGGCAGAGAGTGAAGAGGACCTGAAAAGCCTCTTGATAAAAGTGAAAGAGGAGAGTGAAAAAGTTGGCTTAAAGCTCAACATTCAGAAAACTAAGATCATGGCATCTGGTCCCATCACCTCATGGGAAATAAATGGGGAGACAGTGGAAACAGTGTCAGACTTTTTTTTTGGGGGGGGGGGCTCCAAAATCACTGCAGATGGTGACTGTGTGAGGCTGTCACAGCTAACGCCATGACAGGCAGCCTAGATTAGGAGTAGGCCTGGTTTCCCGGGGTAACATAATTATCAGGCCTCCTGGTGCTAGCCAATCAACATATGCCTAGTAAGAAAAAGGGAACCTACCAGGGGAAAGCTGAAAGCACTAAGAAAAACTGCCTTGCAACTGTGTAACCAATCCGCTTGCACCAACTACCCACAGTGTAACCAATCCACTTGCGCCAACTAATAATTGTACCCAATAAATACCTGAGAGAACTGGGGCTCGGGGCCTTTCATCCTCACACCCTTGGTGAGGGCAGGAGGCCCTGGCTCAAGTCAGTAATAAATTCCCCTATTGCAAGTTGCATTGTTTTGAGGAGTCTTCTTTCCCGACCGGGGACTCAGACTACGGGCAGAACAACTGTAGCCATGAAATTAAAAGACACTTACTCCTTGAAAGGAAACTGATGACCAACCTAGACAGCATATTAAAAAGCAGAGACATTACTTTGTCAACAGAGGTCCATCTAGTCAAGGCTGTGGTTTTTCCAGTGGTCACGTATGGATGTGAGAGTTGGACAGTGAAGAAAGCTAAGTGCCAAAAAATTGATGCTCTTGAACTGTGGTGTTGGAAAAGACTCTTGAGAGTCCCTTGGACTGCAAGGGGATCCAACCAGTCCATCCTAAAGGAGATCAGTCCTGGGTGTTCATTGGGCGGACTGATGCTGAAGCTGAAACTCCAGTACTTTGGCCACCTCATGCGAAGAGTTGACTCTTTGGAAAAAACCCTGATGCTCTGAGAGATTGGGGGCAGGAGGAGAAGGGGATGACAGAGGACGAGAGATGGCTAGATGGCATCACTGACTCGATGGGCATGAGTTTGAGTAAACTCCGGGAGTTTGTGATGGACAGGGAGGCCTGGTGTGCTGCGATTCATGGGGTCGCAAAGAGTCGGACATGACTGAGCAACTGAACTGCACTGAACCCAGGGCAATCTGCAGATTCAAAGTAATCTCTATTAAATTATCAATGGCATTTTTCACAGAACTAAAACAAGTTAAAAAAATCTGTATGGAAACACAAACACTCAGAATAGACAAAGCAATCTTGTGAAAGAACAACAAAGCTGGAAGAATCAGTCTCTCTGACTTGACTATACTACAAACCTATAGTAATCAAAACAGTATGGTACTGGCACAAAAACAGAAATATAGATCAGTGGAATAGGATATATAGACCAGAAATAAACCAAATAATTTGTAGTCAATTAATCTACCACAAAGGAGGCCAGAATATACAATGGATAAAAAAGAGTCTCTTCAATAGAGACACTGGAAAAACAGAACAGCTACATGGAAAAGAATGAAACCAGAACATTCTCTAATACCATGAGCAAAAATAAACTCAAAGTGGATTAAAGACATAAATGTAAGACCTAAAACCATAAAACTTCTAGAAGAGAACACTTGATATAAACTGCAGCAATGGTTTTTGGATCTGTTTCTTAGAGTAATGGAAATAAAGACAAAAATACACAAATGGGACCTAATTAAAGTTTAAAGCTTTTGCACAGTGAAGGGAACCATAAACTGAAAAGACAACCAACTCAAGTTTTAAAAAGCTTTGACCGAGGTCACTGAAAATTCCAAGTCTAGGGTTAGAATCAGCCATGCCACAATACTGCTTGACCTGAAACAATGTCACCAGGACTACTTTTTCCCACTCCTCAATTCCAGGCTGTTCTCCAGGCACTGGTCTCATTCTTGGCCAGACTTCCCCTCTCCGACTCATCCTAGCCCTCACCAAGATGCTAACACGGCTTAGACACTTCAGTTCTGCTCCCTCACTCAGCTTCACAGCCACCAGGGAAAAGCAGACGTTTCTCCCTCAATATTAAAAATGTTTGTAGGGACGTCCCTGGTCCAGTGGTTAAGAATCTGCTTGCCAGTGCATGGGACACAGGTTTGATCCTTGGTCCAGGAAGATTCCACAGGCTGTGGAGCAACTAAGCCACTGTGCCACAACTACTGATTCTGTGTCCCAGAGCCCAGGAGCCATAGCTACTGAAGTCCAAGTGCTCCAGAGCCCATGCTCAATAGCAAGAGACAGCACTGCAGTGAGAAGCCCACACACCAAAACTAGAGAGAAACTACTCACTGCAACTAGAGAAAAGCCCACACAGCAACAAAGACCCAGCACAGCCAAAGTACACAGATATTCTTAAACATATATACATACACACACACACATGTATACATATACACACATATATATGTATATTCTGTGTCTAACTGTCACTGTTTTAAATTAGACAAGGCGTCCATTCCTGAACGCAAAGTCACTGTAATCCAGATGAGGTGTTGATTAGCGTGAAGAGTCGGGCTGAGCCCTGGTGTGAGGGAGGGATCAAACTCATCTCCAGATCAAACTCACCCATTGGAGGTGGGGAGGTTGGCCCCGTGGGTTGTCAGAAAAGGTTGCATGGCTGGTGCATCAGTTGAGGTGATGCTGTGATGAGAACTATTCTACTCTGGACTATCTGACTTGTCTTTCAGCAAAAGAAGAGCTTAAACTGGCATCAGAGTTCAGAACATGATGGGGTGGGAAAGACAGGCGCCGGTGAATGGAGGGAAGATCTGTGCCTTGCACAGAGGGACTCAGGGGGATGGGGGTCCTGGGGTTACAGGGCAGGGAAGATGCGTGTCAGTACAGGGCTCCCCAAGCGTGGACACGCAGGCCACTCTGTAGGATGTTCCAGTGGAACAACGAGGCGTATCATCCCCACCCGCAGGGGGAGAGGCCGTGTCTGTCTGAATCCTAGAATCCTCACCAGCACTGAGATCAGTAATTAACACTAGCTTCCACTGTGAGTCGCCACCTTACCCACACAAAAGACAATCTGTGGTTTCTAATGGCAAAGCCTGTAGGAATTAATAAATCGCTGACCTAATGGCACCAATCACCCCATCACACACACACCACTCCATACATACCATGCACACAGATACAAGGGCTTCTTAGGAAGCACAGAGGTGAAGAACCTGCCTGTCAATTCAGGATACGCAGGAGACACAAGTTCGACCCCTGAGTCAGGAAGATCCCCTGGAGGAGGAAACGGCAACCCACTCCAGTATTCTTGCTGGTACAACTCCCATGGACAGAGGAGCCTGGTGGGCTACAGTCCATGGGGTCACAAAGAGTTGGACAGGACTGAGTGAACACACACACACATATACGCCACTTACACACGGATGCACACACCACACATCGCAGACACACACACCACCACTACCACTTTTGGGATATATCATCCGAGGCCTCTTGCAATGAGGACATTTGCATCCGGCTGAGACTCTCAAGTGGAGCTGCAGTGACTAGACCTCCAGATGTCCCTCGGGGCATACAGCCCTCCTGAGATGCAATCACCTCCTTTGTGGAGATTTCAGGGATCTCTGGTTCCAGGTCTTCCATTCCCTCTCTCACTGACATAGTGGCTCAGTTTAAAAAGATACCAAGTCATCTCTAGGATGGGTCAGATAAACAATGACACTTGCTGAAGTCTCGCAAGTTGCAGCAGGCGCTGGGACTGGCCCTTGCTCACGGGCTGCCCGGGTACCACCGGCTTAGGGCAATCTTACCCAGTAGCAGAGTGTGATGCGTCATGAAGTCTCCTGGCTGACTTTCCACAGGGGAGACGGTGGTCCACGGTCACTCTACCACTAATCCCCCTGCGTTAATGTGCCAGGGAAATGCTGGACTGCGGTTATGGCTACACGGAGGGACGAAGGAAATTTTCATGCTGAGTATAGAAGAGACTCCTGGGAAAGGATGGAAGGAGGCATGAAAGAGGAGGGCACTTGGTGGGAAGAGCAGAGGGGGAAGGTGCCCAGCTGTGTGGGCACAGGTGATGGAGAGGAATCCTAACAGCACGATGCAGCTTCTGGAGGAAGCCAGAGGACATGCCCTGTGTCTCCCCCTGGATGAAACTTCTCTTCACTTAACTGAAAGGTCCCTCTGCAGATAGTGGGGATTTTGTGCCTCTAAGTTTTAAGCCAGGAATTTCTACTTCACAGAGATGATTCAGAAAACAGAGCTGTGGCATGAAAACCAAAAAGCTGGGGGATCCTGACCTATATAGCCCGGGACTTTGCAGGGAGAATTTGCACACACCATAGTATCTTTAGTAAAGAGTTTTCTGTGGTGAAAATCAATACATGCTGACTACAGAGATCCTTGGAAATTCAGGAAAAGAGTGAAAGCACCTGTGAATTCTATAATAACAACAAAAAAATTGTTATCAACAATACATGTTCTTTCCTCTGGTTCTTATTGTATGCAAAGTCACTCACTGCTTCTTTTTCATTTTTATGTTTGAGATCACTTTACCCCCAAAAGGCAGGGCATGAATTGCATGTTTATTAAATCAGAAATTTTATGATTAATTCAGAGAAAGGAATTATGGTTCCTTAACTCTGAAATTTAAGACCACTTTCAGCTCCATAATGAATTCTTACCAAAAACAAAAATACAGTATCAGACATTCAACTACCTTGTAGAAGAGTTCCTGAAGCTTCTGACAAATTATTCTTGCAGAGACTTTGGTAACATTCCTTTAAAAAATGGAGACCCCTCCTCCCTCTGTAGCCCTTCCCTTATAATATTCCTCAAGGCACTTTTGACCACATGCTGTCATCTCCCCTGATCCCATGTTGCTGTTGTTGTTCAGTTGCTCAGGTGGGTCCAACTGTTTGTGACCCCATGGACTGTAGCATGCCAGGCTTCCCTGTCCTTCACTATTCCCCAGAGTTTGCTCAAATTCATGTCCATTGAGTCAGTGATGCCATCCAACCATCTCATCCTCTGTCATCCCCTTCTCCTCCCACCTTCAATCCTTCCCAGCATCAGGGTCTTTTCCAATGAGCTGGCTCTACACATAAGGTGACCAGAGTACTGGAGCTTCAGCTTCAGCATCAGTCCTTCCTGTGAATATTCAGGGTTGATTTCCTTTAGGATTGACTAGTTTGATCTCCTTGCAGTCCAAGGGACTCTCAAGAGTCTTCTCCAGCACCACAATTTGAAAGCATCTATTCTTCAGCACTCAGCTTTCTTTATGATCCAACTCTCACATCTCACGTTAGGTTATTTAATTCCTTAATGCCTGACGTTGTTCCTCTGATGAGGTCTTGAGAATTCCTTCTTCAGAAACCATCTTTACTCTTAATATGTTGGAGGAGGCCCACCCACGTGATGGAATATAATCTTACTCAAAGTCTATTGATGTAAATATCCCTCTTTCCTCCAGGTTTACCAATTTAAATGTTCATCGCATCTTGAAAAGTACCTTCACAGCAACATCTGGATCAGTCTTGGACCAAACAACTGGGCACCATAGCCTGCCAAGTGGCCACACCAGATTAGCCATCACACTTGTCCATTTACTTGATGGTGGTGAAAGGTGGATCACACCTTCTGCGTTAGTTCCAGTGAGATGAGAAGCAGATTCTGAAGCGATGTCAGGCTTGTAAGGTTAGTGTGGGAGGGCGTTTGAGGAGGGAGAGAGCTGGTCTGACACCTGTGAAAGCAGACAGAGGGATGTTTGGACACTAAGAGCCTCAGCCTGCAGCATAGCCCCAAGGACAGTTAGGCCAGGCTGATGCCGAATCCTCAAGCCAAGAATCTCCAAGCCAAGAAGAATCCTATCTTTTGCCAAGATGGACCTGCCTTTGCATCCCCACTGTGCTCCGTAACTGGCTGGGAATGGGTGCAGGAGGTGTGGTTTGGAGCACAGGGTGGGCCGAGATGGGTGAGAATTGTACCATCCCTCGTTACGCTCCCTACCAAAGGAGATGCTGTATTCTATGGCCATATCACCTCCCTGTTAACACAGTTAACTCCGTGAGGATGGAGTTACATCGACATACCTTCTGTAATACATGCCTGAAGAGGAATTCCTTACATAGAAGTAGATAAAACTTGAGTGGAACTAGGAAATGCTGACCATGATGGGGTTCTGCACTTTTTACACAGGGAAGACATTTGTGTTAGCCATGCCGCTGATCATGAGGGATCTTAGTTCCATGACCGGGGGTGGAACCCATGCCCACTGCAGCGGGAGTGTGGAGTTTTTAACTACTGGACCACCAGGGAAGTCCTAGGAAGACATTTAAAAGAAAACCTTTAAAGCAGAAGAGACAGTGACTTTCCAGTTGATGTTCGCTGGTGTATGTCTGAGGAAATCCTAACTGTAAAAGAATATCAAAAAGCAAGCTAGGAAAGAGTACTTTTGCACTGTTGGGTTTTGCCCTGTATTTTATTATTGATTAAATTTGTTACTGAGATAAGGGAGATGAATATTTTCTTACTTATTTATGGAGATGTTGTTGTTTAGTTGCTCAGTTGTTCTGCCTCTTTTGTGACCCCATGAGCTATAGCCCCACCAGGCTCCTCAGTCCATGAAATTTCCCAGGCAAGAATACAGGAGTGGGTTACCATTTCCTCTTCCAGGGGTTCTTTCTGATCCAGGATCGAACCCACGTCTCCTAGCATGGGAGGCGGGTTCTTCCCCACTGAGCCCCCGGGGGAGGCCTCATGCAGGTATTGCTGGGCTGCACGTTGTCCTGCTGACTCCTTGTGACCCGATGGAGATGGGTATTATCTAAATATACAGAAGAATGAGACAGAGTTTATTGTTATGGAAGGGGAAGAATGTATTTAGATATAACTCTTGGCTGAGATTTTTCCTTGTAATTATCTGATCAATAAAAAAATTGTGCAGCTAGGGCAATGAGAAGAAATGGATTTGTCAGAAAGTATATTGGGTTTATGTAAACAATAAGTAAATATTCACTTAGAACTCAAGAGACCTTAGTCTGGAAAGCAATTACATAATGGACTCTAGGCTGCATAAATTTATTTGTTTGTACTTTCTGGGACATTTACAAAGATTATGAAATGATCTAAGATATTATTATGATAATACTTCTCATAGGCATTAGACAGTAAAACATCAAATCTGGAGAAAACATTCAAAATACTCATAATCCTGCCACTCCTGCCGAAAAGGAAGAATAATTTATCTTCTGGAGTCAATTTCACTTTTATTTCCTAACCACCTTTGAGGGAGAAGATGTGTTTGTTTGGGACCTATAAAAGCAGTCACCCTCAGGGATTATTGAAGGCCAAACCAGCATACAGTATTATATATCAACATTTAATTTGTACATGTCCTCAATCTTATGTAAAGTTCCAACTGCCCTGATACCTCTAAACCTGGGATGTCTTAGGATCATTCTGAAGCCATTCTTGAGAGGAGTCATTAAATAGAAAGACTTAGGAGCACTTGAGATGATGTCTGGTCTGATCCCTGAACACCATTTTCCCAACTTCATGTCCTTGAACCCAATTAATCAGCAGGACACAAGATGTCTAGACACCACTGGTGGGAGAACCTCATAAACACATAATCTACACCATATTGGTGGTGTCTACACCATATTTGAGTTGCAAAACAATGACAAGAGTGGTAACAACAAAGGGAAAAGTGTTCTCTCCAGATCATACGAGAAATGAAAGACTTTAAGGAAGGAACCCCACTTCTCATCTGTTAGTCTTCCTGTTTCCACTGGGATCATTCCCCAGGCAATTCCGTGTGAGCCCACCCGTAAGAGAACCTAAGATACCCTTGCTGTGTTTAGATGCACTGCTCCCTCGTAGAGCTGCAAACGTGATTTTCACATAAAATAGAGAAAGGAGGAGATTAAATTGAATGTACTCTGTAATGATGACCAATATTATTGTGAAATTGCTTATGCTGCAGTTTGCATAACCATTATTGCCATGACTATGTGATGTGTTTTTGAATAGATAGACTGTTCTCATTTTAGTTACTGGAGAAAATCTAAACTGATTTTTAATGAGCTCAGCTGACAACGGAAATTTTCAATACTAAATATGTAATTATTATATTACACTTTTGCTACCTCTTAAGCATGTCTGCAGTTGTGCAGTATTTCTGTACACGCGTTCAGTTTCTATAAAGCTAATTTAATGCTAACAGTAAACTCCTGAAGAATTTACTTTTCCATACTGTTTATATCAACTCCTGTCTATCTTTCTCTGTACTTCTGCAGTCATTACTACTCTTCTGAAAGAAAATTTAAATAAGTCATTTTTGTCTTTAACTTCAAATCCACTTTTTTTAACCTCTTAAATTTATTTTCATTCCCCTCCCTGCCTGCACACATATGCTCTCCCAAGGCTCCCAGAAGCCACTTGGCCCCATCCTTTTACTTGTTGTTTAAAAATACTCTACCTCTCTCAATAATCTCCTGCATTTCAGAAGAATATATCAGTCCACAAATACTGGGCTTATTGCTCACAACAAGTGCACGAGGCTCATGCAGGGTTGTCTCCTTTTGCTTGATGGACACTGGACAGCATCGAATTCAATTCCAGACCTTGAGGACTCGGAGTCAGAGCAGCACAGGGGTGAAGGGGCATCTTGGACTTCCCATGTTGAGCCATCCTAAGAAGGAAGGTCTGCAGTGGGATTTGCAAGAATCAGAGACACATTTTACAGTCCTGAGCTATTGAGCCTTTAGGATGGCCGTTATAGCAATTATCCTACCCTGACTGATGCACAAACAGTGCATCAAGAGTGGAGTTTTCCAGAAAGAAAGGAAGGGAAGAAGGGACCATGTGAACATCTAAAATATGAGACAATAACTTCATGATGGGCTGTATGAAGGTAAAAAAAAAAAAAAAAAAAACAACCTGCTGTAGGAGATATTGCACTGAACAAACATTTATTAAAACTGTTGCCTGCAACATCAGGGGACATTCTCACAGTGGGGTAAATGGTTGGGAGGAATAGAGCCCTGATGTGTAAAGCTCTTATTGAGTACATTTGTCAAGGTGTTATCAGGAAAGTTTGGTTCAAGAGAGAATAAGAATAGCAAGAGTCCAGTACACAGAGGCTTGAGAGGACTGTTCTGCTTCTAAACCCAGTGAGGAATGGGGTTGAGAAGATCTTAGAGTGACACCGGCAGATAAGCCCCAGCCTCCCAGCAAAGGACAGACAAAGGCATGGCTTTCTCCCCACACCTGGTCGTCTCAGGCAGCAGCAGCTAAACCATGAGGACAGAGGAGTGAGCGTGGTGGGAAGAGACACAGAAAACTTGAAAATGAGATCCAGGCAGTAATTTCTGGTACATGGACATCCCTGATGGTCCAGGGGTTAAGACTCTGTACTTCCACTGTAGGGGTGCTGGTTCTATCCTTGCTGAGGGAACCAAGATTCCACATGCTGTGTTGTTTTGCTGTTGTTCAGTTGCAAAGTCATGTCTGACTCTTTGTAAGCCCATGGGCCACAGCACACCAGGTTCCCCTGTCCTTCACCATCTCCTGGAGTTTGGCAAACTCACGTCCATTGAGTCAGTGGTGCCATCCAACCATCTCATCCTCTGTCGTCCCCTTCTGCTCCCGCCTTCAACCTTTCCCAGCATCAGGGCCTTTTCCAATGAGTTAGTTCTTAGCATCAGGTGACCAAAGGATTGGAGCTTCAGCTTCAGCATCAGTCCTTCCAATGAATATCCAGGACTGATCTCCTTTAGGATGGACTGGTGTGATCTCCTTGCAGTCCAAGGGACTCTTAAGAGTCTTCTCCAGCACCACAATTTGAAAGCATCAATTCTTTGGCACTCAGCCTTCTTTATGGTCCAACTTTTACATCCATATGTGACTACTGGAAATATAAATAATAATAATAATAATTTCTGGTAGAGTTGCTGGTTTAAAGAACTGACTAGAGCAAATTGATCTGGAATCTAACTCAGTGTGATTGAATCATAGTGCCAAAGAGACAGGCCAGCAGAGGATTTTGACAGTGAAGCCACAGAACACAGAGTTGCTTCCCTAACTTTGCCGGAGTGGGAAGCTGGGTGAGTGAGCGAATTAGCAACCTGCCACACTGTACTCCTCCCCCAAAACTTTAGGTGTGGCCAAGATAGATAAAGGAAGAGAAAGAACTTTCCAGAGGGTCTTTCCAGAAAGAGTGCGGAAAATAATGGACAGGGTTGCCCTGGGAGAAATCAGAACCAAAGTCCAATGGCTGGAAATCCTTGCCCTCAGGACAGGTGGTCCTCACAGCCCTGCCTGGGGGGCTGGACCAGTTCCAGCCTGGACCAGTGCCTGCTGATGAAGGGTCTCCTCTTATATCCGCCCCCATCCTAAAACTGTTAAGAATGCCCGAAGAGGGTGATACAGAACTCAAGGTAAAGAAATATGAAATTTCTGAATCTCTAGGACCCAAGTGAGGAGCATCAAGCTCCTCATTCTCATTTTTACTGATGACCAGATGCACACAAGAGGCATGTCTGCATGCAGCAATATTACCGGCTCATCTCCAAAGATGAGTGATGGTTCTGGCAAATGTACACATCAGAGTACTGGGGAGTCCCGCATGGAAGGAGAACCACCCAGTGATGTCTGGGTGGAGAGCGTAGAATCACAAATTGTTTGAACAACTACAGAGAGTCAATATAAAGGTCATCAAAGAGAAGGAAAAAGATAGAGGACTTAAGTATTGGCAT
The DNA here is from genome assembly GCA_020226075.1 of Hydropotes inermis. NCBI lineage: Eukaryota > Metazoa > Chordata > Mammalia > Artiodactyla > Cervidae > Hydropotes > Hydropotes inermis. The sequence goes on from CM035270.1 coordinate 108,638,116, forward strand.
TTGCGGAAATAATTCTCAGTTCAACATGAGACTCCCCCATTCCCTGCTCATGCCTGGTCTTCCAGTAGAGGAAGTGGGTCTCTGATGCAGCCAGCTTTTCTTCTGTTTTGTCGTTTATGGATAGGTGTGTAATATGATCCCTAGACAGTAAATATGTGGTTTTACATTAAGTGTTAGTCACTTAGTCATGTCTGACTCTTTGCGACCCATGGACTATAGCCTGTCAAGCTCCCCAGGTCAGTAGGTGCCCAATATGCTACTGGAGATCAGTGGAGAAATAACTCCAGAAAGAATGAAGAGATGGAGCCAAAGCAAAAACAACGCCCAGTTGTGGATGTGACTGGTGATGGAAGCAAGGTCTGATGCTATAAAGAGCAGTATTGCATAGGAACCTGGAATGTTAGGTCCATGAATCATATGGATGTGAGAGCTGGATTATAAAGAAAGCTGAGTGCTGGAGAATTGATACTTTTGAACTGTGCTGTTGGAGAAGACTTTTGAGAGTCCCTTGGACTGCAAGGAGATCCAACCAGTCGATTTTAAAGGAGATCAGTCCTGAGTGTTCATTGGAAGGACTGATGTTGAAGCAGAAACTCCAATACTTTGGTTATCTGATGCAAAGAACTGACTCATTGGAAAAGACCCTGATGCTAGGAAAGATTGAAGGCAGGCGAAGGGGGTGACAGAGGATGAGATGGTTGGATGGCATCACTGACTCAATGGACATGAGTTTGAGTAAACTCTGGGAGTTGGTGATGGAGAGAGAGGCCTGGCATGTTGCAGTCCTTGGGGTCCCAAGAGTCAGACACGACTGAGCAACTGAACTGAACTGAAAGCTCCTCTCTCCATGGGATTTCCCAGGCAAGAATACTGGAGTGGGTTGCCATGCCCTTCTCCAGGGGATCGTCTCAACCCAGGGATCAAATCCAGGTCTCCTACACTGCAGGTAGATTCTTTATCACCTGAGTCACCAGGGAAGCTTGGCATTGTACATTTTTGCATTGTAATTTATTTTAAAATATTTCAGTATCAGTGTGACTATGTGTGGGTACACACTCACACGTTAGAATGTCAGTTCTGATTGACACCTAGAAGAGGTTTCTGGGTCCTTGAGGTGTCCTAGTTAGGAATCACCTCTCTGGGGTATGTTCTCCTGGTGGCCAAGGCTGCCTCTGGTTTAGGGTGTCAGACAGGGGCCCTCGATGTGAAAAAATGAAGCTTGGTAACTTCAAATTATCTTTTATCTCTCCACAGAATATGGCTTTCCAAAGTATTTTCTCACTATGTACAAAACTAGTCAGCTTGGAGACTCTAAAAAAATTCCATTCTGAATGTCAAAAGCTGAACACTATTTATTTTTCTTTCTCATCATGTGTAGAATAATCCTAAATTTCTTTGAGGCAAATGGATTCCTCTGGGAGGAAACCTCCTTCCAGGGTAGGTTTACAAACAAGAAATGCAGTAATCTGCCAATTCAGGAGACTTAAGAGACTCAGGTTCAATCCCTGGATCAGGAAGATCCATTGGAGTAGGAAATGGCACCCTACTCCAGCATTCTCACCTGGAAAATTCCATGGGTAGAGAAGCCTGGCAGGCTACAGTCCATAAGATTGCAAAGAGTCAGACATGACTGAAGCAACAGCATGCTAATCCCCAACTCGAAACTGATGCTCCCCTTTCCCCCTCGGTAACAGTAAGATGGTTTTCTATGTCTATGAGTCTATTTCAGTTCTGTAAATAAGTACATTTGTATCATTTTTTTACATTCCACCTACAGATGATATATATTTATCATTCTCTGTCTTACTTACTTCACTTAGTATTAATAGAATAATCTTTAGGTCCATCCATGTTACTGCAAGTGGCATTATTTCATTCTTTTTCAAGGCTAAATAGTATTCCATCGTATGTTTTTGCATATACATACATCACGTCTTTTTATGACATTTTGGGTGGTTTGCCTCCATGTCTTGGCTATTGTGAATAGTGCTGCTATGAACACAGAAGAGCATGTATCTTTTTAAATTATATTTTTCTCTGGATATATGCTCAGGAGTAGGACAGCAGGATCATATGATAGCTCTAGTCTTAGGTTTTTAAGGAGCCTCGTTTCTATTCTCCATGGTCGCTTTAACAGGGGCTATCCCCTCGATCCAGTCAGAATGGCCATCGTCAAAAAAATCTGTAAATAATAAATGCTGCCGTATTTCGGCAGTTATGCTTCTTGAGTTAGTTTTTGCATTTTATGGACGCCCAGTTCAGTCCTCATCATGAAATCACTACCAGCAAATATCACCAGGGTTGAAACTGCTGATTGCCCAGCCCAGCATATGCTGTATTAGAATGTGCCCACCGCCACACAGACAATCCTGATTAGTGGCTTCAGGCAACCGAAGATCCTTTAGATCCTTTGGATCTTTTTAGAGCACAGTCCAAAGTGGGGGAAGGGCTCTGCGTCATGTCATCAGGGACCCAGGTGCCTGCATCTCATGACGTTGCATCTTCCCTGCTTGGGACACAGACAGTGGAGGGTGACATCTGGGCGAATGACGCGGGGTCAGGTTCTAAGAGGAATAGATCCCCTGAGGGCACCACACTCACCCATGTAGTCACACAGCTCCCACCCAAATACATCAGACTGGGAAATGCAGTGCCTGGATGCCGGGAGGAAGAGCAGAACCCGGGTGTCCCGGGAGCAGAACCCGGGAGCAGCGGCCCGGCCACCCCACCAGCATCCTTTACAGTCTGTGTACCGGGACCTCCGTGCTCTGCCGACCGCCCCTCCCTCCGGAGCTGCTCTCTGCTCTCGGACGAGAAGGCCCTGGACACTCGTGGGCTCGCTCCCTGCGCGCTGGCCACTCTCTTGGAGGGTCTTCATCCTGGCCCATCACCTGAAAGATGACACTTCTGTGTCCTCACTCTCTCCCCTGGGCAACAAACCCACTCGCACACCATCTGTGGTCGGTGTCAGGACTCTCGAATGGCCTCGTGGCATTTCCCCTTCGAGATCCTAAAGGCAGCCCAAAGCTGCCTCACCCACACTTACACCCCTCACTTTATTGCCGCTGCCTCTCTCTCGGGGACTGGCCCTGCAGTTTGTATAAACCCCGAAGCATCGTAGATTCCCTTTCTCCATCACTCTCCACTTCCCATAGCCAAGTCTTGATGATTCTGCCAACTTAATGTTTCTCTAACTAATCTGTAACTCTGCTGTCCTTCATCACCCTGGATACTTAGACTTGTTTATTTTAGTTCTTCTCAGGGTTCTCCCTGAAGTTTTTCCTACAGTTACCCCCACTATGTCAACAGATCCAATTACGCGCTTTTGTATTGAAAACGCAAATGTAACCCCTCTGCCCATTGTGCTTTGGGAAAAGAACAATGTTCTTCGGAAACAATGGAAAGAGAATCCATTGTTCTTTGGAAAAAACCCCACACACTAATCAGGTCTCTCCTATGGCTCTGATCTCCCAGAGTTGGGTCCCAAGCCTCTTTTTTACCTCTAAGTGTTCACAAAGCTTTATAATTATCCTCAGACCTGTAAGAACATCGTCCTACATGACTATAGCTTATGGTAGGTACATAGCATGAAATTAAAAGATGATTGCTACTTGGAAGGAAAGTTACGATAAACCCAGACAGGGTATTGAAAAGCAGAGACATCACTTTGCCAACAAAGGTCTGCAAATTCAAACCTATGGTTTTTCCAGTAGTCATGTATGGATGTGAGAGTCGGACCGTAAAGAAGACTGAGTGCCAAAGAGTTGATGCCTTCTAACTGTGGTGCAGGAGAAGACTCTTGAGAGTCCCTTGGACAGCAAGGAGATCAAGCCAGTCCATCCTAAAGGAAATCAACCCTGAGTATTCACTGGAAGGACTGATGCTGAAGTTGAAGCTCCAGTACTTTGGCCACCTGATGTGAATAGCTGACTCATTGGAAAAGATCCTGATACTGGGCAAGATGGAAGGCAAAAGGACTTGGGTGTGCCAGAGGGTGAGATGGTTAGTGAGCATCACTTACTCAATGGACATGAATTTGAGCAAACTGTGGGAAACAGTGAAGACAGGGAAGCCTGGCATGCTACAGTCCATGGAGTCACAAAGAGTTGGACACAACTTAGCGACTGAACAACAACTACATAGCTGCACTCAGTGACACTTAACTGAATAAATGAACAAGTCACAGCAAGAAAGTAAGGAAGGAAAGAGAATTCAGGTGTTTAATAATCTGAGACACATGTTGGAATAGTAAATCCTGATCATAGTAAAAATCAACATAATACTGAAATACAAATCCTCCAGTAAGTAAACTTACAAATAAATTACATGTAATTAGCATTAAAGAGTTTTGTCAAACAGTCGTGGGAATGTTCATAAAGTGTATGTAAGCTCTAAATTCATTATTTGTGGATTATCTTTAAATGAAGGGACCCTCAAAGATTCAGGGATAAAGCCTGGTAATAACTGCTGGACCAAATTGGTATTTAACTCTTCCATCAGAAGCTGTTTTCCCAGCACGTGATTATCTATTTCATTAGCATTTCAACAGTATCCATTTTTAATCATTGTGGTGGCTACAGTAAGCAACTGTTATTTTTTTTAATCCTACAAAATGATCTGCAATAAAAACAAATTTTAAAACTCATTTTCTTTCTTTCTTCAAATGAGCTCAGTGGTAACGATCTGGCTTTTATGTCTGAGCTGATGCTGTTTGGTATGCCTGCATCCCTGGAGAATGGCCAGTGATCTAGACTGCATTCTAATCACCAAATACGTCCCAGTTGGCAGTAGCGGTTTTGAGGCTGCTAGATGTTCTTTTCGGGCATGGTCAGTGAGCGACTCAGATTGCTTCCAGTGAGTGACATGAACAGCACCACCGTCACTGTCATGGTGGTAACTCGGTCCTAGCCTGCAGGGTAGGTAATGGTGGACCCTAAACCACGGGTAGGCGGTCAGTGTGTGAAGAGCAGAAGTCAGTGAGCAGCTCAGGAGGTGAGGGGACCCTGGGGGGGACCGGGTTTTGCTGCGGCAAACACCGGGGGGCAGGAGGGGAGATGCCCGTGCCAACAGAGAGACAGGTTGAATGAGGTGGATACAGGATCTGGAGTCATGCCGTCGAGGAATAACCAGATGCAGGAGTGTGTGTGTGTGAGTATGTTCGTGTATAAGAAGGAGAGAGAGAATATGTGTGTGTGTGCTCGAAGCGAGTGTCCTTTGTCCTGGAAATCAGCCTGCCCCCCTCTGTGCCGCCCTCCAAGGCTCTGCCCCGGGTGCACAGTGCTATCGGACTTGGCAGGCACAAGGCTTTGTCTCATGTGGGATTTAACATGACACTGCGGTCCTGTGAGCTAAAGCAGTGATTGCCAGCCCATTTTACAGATGAGAAAACTAAGAGTTGGGAGAGATAAGAGTGACGTCTTTACTTGATGAGGTTTGCAGCCAAGACTCAAGCACTGAGGCTGGGGCATCTGGCCTGGGACTTTCCCCAGCCCCCTACCTCCACCCCACCAGCAGGGCTGTTCTGTGAACAAGGGCGTGAGGCTCAGTCACAGGAAGACTCAGGGGTCATCTCTCATCTCTGGGATATAACGGGGCAGAGGTAGAGGGGAGATGCCATCACCCACCCAGTGACACCTCCATCAAGTAAGCAGTATCATATCAAGTCTGAAGAGGACCAGCAGGTATAGGGGTCAGGCATACACCCTAGACCACCTATCGCCAGGCACTGCTTTCTAGATCTGAGACAGGAGAGAACAGAAGCACAAAACACTCTTTTATCTCCTTCTTCCTTTCCCAAATGAAAGACATAATAAGCGACAATAATGTGCTATGCACGCCCCTGTGGATGAGTATACACACCCGGGTGCTTTCATCACATAGAATAGATAGACAGACAGATAGACAGACAAAGATAGATAGATGAGAGACATTTAGATAGATGGGAGATAGAAATACAGATAAGAGATATATGATGTAGAAATATCGATGATAGAAAGGTAGAAGATGGATGGAAGATGGACAGAGAAATGGACACACATGTAGATAGAAAGATAGAATATATAAAGAAAGAAAGGTGGGAGAGTGGATGAATGGGTGATGGAAAAATACACAGATAGGTAGAAAAAAAAGATAGGAAGATTGATGAGTGGATGGATAGATAGATGATAATGAGGAAGATGTTGGTGGGGATTCAGCTGGTGCTGTGGCAGGCTGCATCCTGGGCCAGCTGTGTGCAGCTAACCCAAAGATCACAGCAGAGGTTTGCATAATTGACTAACAAGGCATTGGTCATCTGAGCCGAGGGCAACCTGGAGCAGAGGCGCCTGGAGGGTGGGGTGGTGGCAGCTGAGAGAAGGTAAGCAGGCACTGAAATGGATTCATTGTTGTGTAGACAGCCTCCCCTGTACCCAGGGCCCTTTGGCTCCAGGCAATTTCCTCCCAAACAAGACTTCAAGGTGGTGGGGCTGGGGCTGCTACTCCTCACATCAACAGATCCCACGTCAGATCGTGAACTCATATCATGTCAACGAGTCCATTTACATCTCACTGCAGTTCATTCCATTAGGCTGCAGCTGAGACATTGTTCTTATCGCTTGTCTCTTCCGTTCATCCAACTGACATACTGTAGTTTTCCTGTATTATCTTTTAGCGCTTTGTGGCAAAATGTCCACATTTCTCATTCAGCTTACCCCAAGGTGTTTCTTGTGAGCCAAAGACAAAGATAATGATCCTTTTATGAGAGGAGAAAAAGTTGCCCGAGTGTTTCCAAATCTGCCTTTAGTTCACTATTGCCTGGATCGCTTGACAGAGGGGACTTCAGGGTTGATTGTAATGATGATTTACAAAACCAAATAAGAAGCTGGAGGAACTGGAACAAATCTATTCTCATGAAGTTAGTAATGGATCTTACCTGGCAGAGGTGAATTACTGCACCATTTTCACAAAGACTGAAACACTGGATAACTCAGCAGATATATTGGAGTTTAAGAAAGAGCTAGAAAATGAAATTATAACCAAATCACTTTCAAAATTCATCTTTTTGAAATTCAGATCTTTTGTCATAAAATCATTGCATTTCTAAGCTACAAGAACCCAAGAGAAATGATCTCATTCATTCTGGTGTCTCCATCAATATAACAGTGAATCCATCACTCAGCATCTCTGCCTGTGTCTGATGTCATGGAAATATGAAACTGGTCCTGAAGCTTGGACCCACGACTAAAGCTTAGGAAAGAAGGAGGGGGCCATATAGAGTGCACACACATGCTGAGGACCGGGAAAGGTTTGGCAGTTCAGCAAAGGGCAAAACCTGTTTGATCCGGAGGGCTGCCTGGAAGAGGTAGAATTTGACTTTGACTTTCAAAATTGTGTAACATTTGAAGAGACAGAAAGAACGTGGGTGAAGATTTAGGACATTGGGCTCTGCCTGAGTGAGCCAGAGAGGCAGAGTCAGCATAGCTAACAGCCAGGGGTAAATGCATGGTGGCCACATGGATGATGGTGCTCACTTTTGACTTCAGATATCTGGTACATAATTATAATGCTGTTGTTATTTTAGTCGTGTCTGACTCTTTGTGACCCCACGGACTGCAGCCCGCCAGGCTCCTGACCCAGGGATCGAACCCAAGTCTCCTGCATTGGCAGGCAGATTCTTTGCCACTGAGCCACATGAGAAGCCCACATGATCATCATAAATGTTACTAAACAGTCAAGTGTTGGCAAAGGGGTTAAGACAGAATCCAAGAGAAAGAGAAATGCCTCCATAAACTACTGATGAAACATGAAGGACCCCCCAGTAGCCACGAGTAGCCTCCTCCTTTAGGAGCTGGTTCTGCTCGAGATGCTTGCTGTTCCATCCTTCCATCCTGACGGCTGAAGCCGCATACTCCAGGGTGCCTCCGTCCACACGTCTGCACACTCATGCCAATCTGCTGATGTCTAGTAATTTCTTGACACATAGCCATTCCCAGTAGTTGCTGAAATTCGGTCTGGAATAGCACCCAGAAATTCAGGTAGGAGTGCTGCAGTGCAGGTTGGGAAGTCTAAAGGCTTGGAATCTCCCTGCAGGGTCTCCCATGCATGTGCATGAGATGACCTCTCTCAGAAACAAAGCCCTAGGATGACAGGAATAAGCTTTCCTTTCTGCACCTGAAACTCTGTATCCTTTTTTTTTTTTTTTTTTATCTGAAGGAGAAAGAGAAGTCATCTCATTTTTCTCCTCTGTTTCTGTCATCTTCCTTATGTTTCCTTTCCCAAGAAGACTTTGGATACATGGCTGACACCCAAACACAGGAGGCTGCTGTCCTTGGTTCATTAGCAGTCATTAGGCTACCATGGTCTTATGAAGGATTTGTCATTAATTTGTAAAATAACTCTGCATTTTTAATTGAGGTATAGTTGATATGCAATATGTTAGTTTCAACTGTACAGCAGAGTCATTCAGGTTCTTTTCCATTACAGGTTATTACAAGGTATCGAGTATAGTTCCCTGAGCTACACAATTGGTCCTTGTTGGTTATCTATTTAAATATGGTAGTGTGTGTTTGTAAAGACTTCCCTGGTGGCTCAGACTGTAAAGCGTCTGCCTACAATGTGGGAGACCTGGGTTCAATCCCTGGGTCGGGACGATCTCCTGGGGAAGGAAGTGGTAACCCACTCCGGCATTCTTGCCTGGAGAACCCCATGGATGGAGGAACCTGGTGGGCTACGTTTGGGGGCTTCCCGGGTGACTCAGTGGTAAAGAATCCTCCGGCCAATGCAGGAGAGGCAAGACACTCCGGTTCAATCCCTGGGTCAGGGAGATCCCCTGGAGAAGGAAACGACAACAGTTCCAGTATTCTTGCCCAGAAATTCCATGACGGAGCCTGGTGGGCTAAAGTCTGTGGGGTCGCAAAGAGTCAGAAGTGACTGAGTAACTGAGCTCGGTGTGTCTATATTAATCCCAAACTCTTAATGTATCTCATTTATTTATGTCATTAATTTTTGAAGTTTTATATCTGTATTTATTTATGTTTTATATATTTTGAAGTTATAGAATTGGGTGGATACACATTTAAAGTTTTTTAATCTACTTTCTTAATTGACATATATACTCTATACCTAATCTGTAAAATAGATAACTAGTAGGAAGCTACTCTAGGACATGGGGAGCTGAGCCCAGGGAGGCCAGCTGCTGTCCTGTGAAGACCTGTGGGATGGGATGGGAGGAGAAAGGAGGTTCACAAGCGAGGGGTAATATATAGACATATAAATATAATTATGACTCATTCCTATTGTTGTATGGCAGAAACTAGCACATTGTAAAGCAATTATCTTCCAATCAAAAAATCTTTAAAAAAATGAATAAAACTGCTTAATCTTCTTCGACAAGCCAACCATCAAGATAGAAGTAATATCTTTATTTTTTAAATGTTTTTCCCCTAGAGTCTGTTTTTCTGATATTAATGGTATTTCACCACTTGTATATATTATTATTTTATTAGCTTTCCCTAAATAAAAATAAATTAATGCTGTTTATTTGGTATACCTTTTTCCATATTTTGACTTCACAGGTTTTCTGCATTCTTGTATTTTATAACTTTTAGCTAGATAGGTTGGATCCATATTGAGATCACCAAAATGTCTGAATTCATTTTTTCCCCCGCAATTTTTTCTTTTCTATGTGTCTTACTTTTTGTGCATTTCTTCATTTTCTCCTGTTTTTATTCATTGGGAGCACTTGAGGTTCATTTTGTTGTTTGTCCTTATTTTCTCTTCTACTACTTCGGCTGTTATTCTTTCTATATCTTTTGGAAATTCTAATTTTAACATGCATTTTGACTTTGAAAGTCAATCAACATATTTACAAATTAAGCCAATTATAATGTCTTAAGTCTGACTGCCCATTCCTGACTATTGTACTAGTTAAGTTCCTAACTTCAAAGATTATTTGTTTTCAAAATATACTTACTACTCTTTTTTGATCTGGTTGCTGTCGTTTTCTTTCCTTGTCATTATGTTCACATGTTGAACCTTTCCCTGGAGGGTTTCCTTTTTTCCTAGAGTATATCCTTTGAACTCCATCATGCAGTGCGTAGCACACTCGTCAGCTCTGGCCTGCAAGCTCTTAGCTCATTCATAACCTGATGAGGAGCTTCACCCAGAATGTGAATCAGCCGCATCATTAAGGACTCCACGTACTACAGCCAGCATGTGTTTCCAGCAAGGCTCTCGATAAAAGAGGCACTCTGTTGACTTGTATCCTAGAGCAAATTTCCTTATCTTGTCCTGGACAAACCTGTGCTTTCTGGATTTCTTAGTTTCTGTAAAGTTTTTTTTTTTTTTTTGGTTGGTACTAAGTGATTTTATTTTGTCCTCATTCTGGAAAAATAAATCACTGCATAAAAAGTTATCAGTTGAGAAAGTTTCTCTATTAGCTGATTATGCTGCTGAGAGACCAGTTCCCTACCTGCTTATCTTCCAATTGTAGGTAGTCTGTCTTTTCTCTCTGAAAGGTGGACGTTTAGTCTTTTTTGTTCTGCATGCTCACCTTGGCATGTCCAGGTGTCCATTCCTTCTTAGTCCTCCTGCTCACGATTTTGGCTTCCTGTTTCTGAAGATTGGCCTTCAACAATCACAAAGAATTCCACTCCCTTCCATGATCTCTCCAAATACAATCTCTTTCCCATATTCCTCATTTTCTGACACTTTGATGGGATAGAGTTTAGACTTTCTTAATTAATCCCTTCCAACCTTGCTCAGACATATTTTGATAAGGCCTCGACAGAGCAGCAGAATGCTTTCTGTAGATCTGGCTTGCAGGTTAATCGGTTCAGTTCAGTCACTCAGTTGTGTCTAAATCTTTGTGACCCAGGGACTGCAGCTCGCCAGGCTTCCCTGTTCATCACCAACTCCCAGAGTTTGCTCAAACTCATGTCTATTGAGTCAGTGATGCCATCCAACCATCTCATCCTCTGTTGTCCCCTTCTCCTCCTGCCTTCAATCTTGCTCAGCATCAGGGTCTTTTCCAATGAATCAACTCTTTGCAACAGGCGGCCAAAGTATTGGAGCTTCAGCTTCAGCATCAGTACTTCCAATGAATATTCAAGACTGATTTCTCTTAGGATTGACTGTCTTGATCTCCTTGCAGTCCAAGGGAATTTCAAGAGTCTTCTTGAAAACCACAATTCAAAAGCATCAATTCTTCAGCACTCAGCTTTCTTTATGGTCCAACTCTCACATCCATACATGACCGCTGGAAAAACTGAAGCTTTGACTAGATGGACCTTTGTCAGTAAAGTAATGTCTCTGCTTTTTAATATGCTGTCTAGGTTGATCATAGCTTTTCTTCCAAGGAACAAGCATCTTTTAATTTCACAGCTGCATCAATAATTATCTGTTAACATCACTTAGCACAATGCTGTTCTTAAGTTCCTAGATAAACAGATGAGAGAGAGGTTGATTGAGTTACTGATTGATTCTGAGAGGACACACATCTCTGGTTCAGAGAACAGAAGTGTTTGTTACACACAAAGTATCTTAGCCCAATTCTCTGTAATGTAATACGATGGGAGACAAATGCTCTTGTTGTTCTTCAGTTGTTATGTTTTATTTGACTCTTTGTGACCCCATGGACTGCAGCACGCCAGGCTTCCCTGCCCTTTACCATCTCCCAGAGCTTGCTAAAACTCATGTCCAAAGAGTCAGTGATGCCATCCAACCATCTCCTCTTCTGTCACCCCCTTCTCCTCCTGCCTTCAGTCTTTCCCAGCATAAGGGTCTTTTCCAGCGAGTCAGCTCTTCTCATCAGGTGGCCAAAGTATTGGAGTTTCAGCTACAACATCAGTCCTTCCAATGAACACCCAGGACTGATCTCCTTTAGAATGGACTGGTTGGATTTTCTTGCAATCCAAGGGACTCTCAAAATTATTCTCTGGGACCAGGATTTGAAAGCATCAATTCTTCTGTACTCAGTCTTCTTTATGGTCCAACTCTCACATCTTTATATGACTACTGGAAAAATCATTGCTTTGACTATATGGACCCTTGTCGGCAAAGTGGTGTCTCTGCTTTTTAATATAATGTCTAGGTTTGTCATTGCTTTCCTTCCAAGGAGCAAGTGTCCTTTAATTTCATGGTTGCAGTAACCATCCACAGTGGTTTTGGAGCCTGAGGAAGTAAAATCTGTCCCTGTTTCCAGTTTATCCCCATCTATTTGCCATGAAGCGATGGGACCGGAAGCCATGATCTGTTTTGGAAGCTGAGTTTTAAGCCAGCTTTTTCACTCTCTTCCTTCACCCTCGTCAGGAGGCTCTGGCACAGAGTAATTCTCATGTTCTCACCAGATAATCATGGGCCCAAAGTTCTACCTTTATTACTTTGCAAGACTGTATTAGGATCATAAACGTGAGATGTAGAAGGATACCCACGCTGCGTTCTAGAAGTGTGTCTTATGTAGAGGTCCCTTGGTCTGGCTTTAAGGGCTGATGGTCTGTTAGATTACTCTTAGCCCTACCTCTTGAAATCATGGACTGGTACAAGCTTACGTGCCCACAATCTCATTTCTTGGGAGAAAGGGAAGGCGAATATCTGCTGGCAGCAAAGAAAAGGGAGGACAATGACCACTGGGAAAGTGAAACACAAGGTTTATAAGTTTATTAGTAATTCTCTTTTCCTAGAAATGGCTCTGTCTGGAGAGGAGAATATTACCGACATTTCTTTCTATTTGAAATGTTTTCCTTAACATCCCTTACTGAGTTCCATGAACGATATCTAACATTGACAATGCAGCCACTGTAGCTCATTTATTCCAGGGTTCTGCGATTTGCATTGTTTTGTAACCTGTTAGCATCTGCTCATTGATAATTCTGAGCTTGTGCTCTCTCTCCTGCTGATTTTTCCTGCAGAGGTGGAAAAGCACTCAATGGCAATTTGTTCCTTTAATTTTCCCGTGCAAACAGAGTCAGGGGACAGGGACGCTCGGTAACCACAGAAGATCATTATTAATTTATCAACACTAATAATCCAATACTCCATTAGAACAACTTCTTAGGAATAAGTGCCCCTAAAAGCAAGACAGTGAGGCAAAGCAGAAGATGAATTCCCATAGCGCAACATGAATTACTTTGCAAAGGGCCACCTGTAGCCTACCACTGCCTGACAGATTCATTGCAAACCACACAGTTCTACGTCCATCTCACCGGCTTTCAGCATGTGCACCAGCTGTGGGCAAGCTGACTAATTCACACGCAGGCTGACTGCAGACATAAACAGAGCCCCTAGGGCACCAGCACCGAGACATCAGGGGCCGCCGTGGAAATGTCATCAAAGAGAAGTTAAGTCTTCCTTCGTGATTGAGAGATGGAGCTTAAAAGGTAGCTCTCCCGGGAATATATCCCAAGAAAACCATTATTCAAAAAGACACATCTACCCTAACGTTCATTGCAGCACTACTTACAGTAGCCAAGACCTGGAAGCAACCTAAATGTCCACCAGCAGATGAATGGATAAAGAAGATCTGGCACACATACACAATGGAATACTACTCAGCCAGTAAAAGGAACAAAACCGGGTCATTTGTAGGGACGTGGATGGACCTAAAGGGTCACAAAGCATGGGGCATGGCTGAAGTGACTTAGCACGTACACACACCTGCCCACATGGATGGACCTAGACTCTGTCACACAGACTTAAGTAAGAAAACCAAGTGTCATATACTAATGTATATATATATGGAATCTGGACAAAATGGTACTGATGAATCTATTTGCAGGTCAGGAAGAGGGATGAGGATGCAGAGAGCAGACCCGCTGACACAAGGCGGGAAGGAGAGGATGGGCTGAGCTGAGAGAGGAGCATTAGCATACAAACACTGCTGTATGTAAACAGAGCCGGGGGGAAGAGGCTGGACAGCACTAGAGGCTGCTGTTTCCTGCTCTGTGATGAACCGGAGGTGGGATGGGGGGCGTGGGAGGGAAGCTCAACAGGGCGGGGACATGTGTGTGCACACAGCTGATTCGCAAATAAATAAATAAAGGGTACTTCTCTTTGGGTGATAAAATGCATGAGCTTAAACTCACCACAAAGTTAAACTGAAGGGTACTTTCCAAGACCAGAGTGCCCAGGAAATATCACTAGAGTAGAAAGGGGGGCACAGGAAAGAACATGGAGGTAAAGTCACACATTTATTTTCTTCACTAGTGGATATTTAGTGTCTCCTTGCTAAGAATGTAGGCAACACTTGCAGCTGCACCAGCCAAATCTCTGACTTCACTACCATTAGAAATCAGTGATGTTTTCATATCATATTATGGTTGTGGCAGATATCTCAAAATATTACTTACTCTTAGCAAGGAATTCTTACCTGCAACTTTTTAACTTGAAAATCATGTTCCTGTATCAAAATTTCTTTAAGTTTTGATAACTGCAATTTCAACATAGCATTCATTTTCTTTGTAATCCCATGGCTTTCTTTTCTTCTTCTATTTTATAGTTCATCCTCAGAAGGGTCTATAGACTTCACCAGATGGCCAAAGGGTCCGTGTCTCAACAAAGGCTCAGAATGCTACCTTTAAAGCCCAAGAAGAAAGGAAAACCAGGTAGTCTGTTGATAAAGTTCTCCAACTTCACAATTTTGCTCTTGGCAGAAAAAGCAGATGTTCCCTCATGAATACACTAATGCACAACTTAAAAATCGATCTCAGGGTAATGATGATGAGCAAACTCCAGACACAACTCCTTCTAAGTTGCTGCTAAAGGTCACCCAGACACCACACCTTACGGGGGGTCAGAAGCCTGAACTCCCATGCAGGGAGATTTAGCTTTCACAGAGTCATACAAGAACCCCGTTTCCTAAATGGGAAAATTCTTTTCTTTTATTTAAATGCATTTATTTTTAGTTGAAGGATAATTGCTTTGCAACATTGTACTGGTTCCACACATCAACATGAATCAGCCACAGGGACACATGTGTGCCCTCCCTCCTGAGTCTCCCTCCCACCTCCCACCCCATTGCGCCCCTCTAGGTTGTTACAGAGCCCCAGTTTGAGTTCCCTGAGTCACAGAGCAGATTTTCACTGTCTATTTTACCTATGGTAATGTGTATGTTTCCACGCTGCTCTCTCCATTCCTACCCAGCCTCTCCTTCCCCCACTGGGCCCACAAGTCTGTTCTCTTGTCTGCGCCTCCATTACTGCCCTGCACACAGGCCCATCAGTACCATCCTTCTAGATTCCTTATGTCTGCATTAAAATACAATATTTGTTTTTCTCTTTCTTACTTCACTCTGTATAATAAATAGCCTCTGGGTTCATCCACCTCATTAGCACTGACTCGAATGCATCCCTTTTTATGGCCGAGTAATATTCCATTGTATATATGTACCACAGCTTCTTTATCCATTCATCTGATGATGGACATCTAGGTTGCCTCTGTGTCCTAGCTTTTGACTGTTATTAATTGAGGCCTGAAAATAAACATAAATAACACAAGGGCAACAAAAGGGGGTAATGAAACCTCCCTCTTCCCGATCACTCCCCTTTCCTCTGCAAGAAAAGTGATAAGAAAACCAGTACTCTTCTCTACTCACGATCTTAGCAAATCTCTCACAGTCCATGTGGAAGAATGTTTCACTCTATAAATTACCAGGGGTTTGATGCTCTGATCTGGTCACACTCACTATTAATTACCCCAAATACAAAACTCTGCCAACAAAGCTCTGTCTAGTCAAAGCTACAGTTTTTCCAATAGTCATGTATGGATGTGACAGTTGGACTGTAAAGAAAGCTGAGCACAGAATTGATGCTTTTGAACTGTGGTGTTGGAGAAGGTTCTTGAGAATCCCTTGGATTACAAGGAGATGCAACCAGTCAATCCTAAAGGAAATCAGTCCTGAATATTCATTAGAAGGACTGATGCTGAAGCTGAAACTCCAATACTTTGGCCCCCTGATGCAAAGAACTGACTCATTTGAAAAGACCCTGATGCTGGGAAAGATTGAAGGCAGGAGGAGAAGAGGATGACAGAGGATGAGATGGTTGGATGGTATCACTGACTCAATGGACATGAGTTTGAGCAAACTCTGGGAGTTGGTGATGGACAGGGAGGCCTGGTGTGCTGCAGTCCATGGTGTTGCAAAGAATCAGACACGACTGAGCAACTGACACTTTCTATCCCAAGGGTCAGGAAACGTTTCCCCTAAAGGGCCATATTAAATATTTTAGGCTTTGCAGGTCCTTGGATGGTCTCTGTAGCAGCTGACTGCAGCACAAAAGTAACCACAGATAACTTGTAAGCACACGGGTGACTGTGTACCCCAAAAGCTGATGCACAGAAGCAGGCATAGGGCCATGCTGAGCCCACAGGCCGTGGTTTGCTGACACCTGCTCTCATGGATGAGGGCCACAAAGTCCCCATTGCATGGAGCTTACAGGGGACCTGCACGGTGAGCTGTGGGAACACCCTTCTTCCACAGTTCTCTGTAAGGACAGAGGTGCCACACTGGGAAGCCTAGTTGGTACAGGTGAGGGATGTCCCGAGGGGGGACTGTAATGGGAACTAGCAGGCAGGGAAGGCCTCCTTAAGAAGGAAATATTTGAGCAAAATTTTAAAGGAAATGTAGGAGCAAGCCATGGGACTCCCAGGTCTCCACAAACGGGCCTGTCTCAGCCTCCCTGTCTGGCTTGCCAATGGCCCCAGGGCACCCCAGAAGATGGGGTCCCCAGTCAGAGATCCCCAAGGTGGGCTTTCCCACTGCCTCACTCGTCCTTAGCCCCGCCCTCCCCACGCATCAGGATGCCCCAGGGTTGCCCTGCATTTGAGCTGGAGACCTGATGTGCTGGGTAACTTCAGCTGCACCCGTGCACCTTGCTTGATTCCCCAGGGGCCCAGACGCTGTTCTTTCAAGTTGAGTTCTGCTCCTGAGCAGTGATCTTTGTCCCCTTGCTGTTTCATTGGAGTGAACGAAGAGGGTTTGTTTCCTGCTCTACCATTGCTGACTCTATATGGTTTCTGTACTCATTTGCCCCATAATGATCATTTCTTTATCAAGCTTTATTGAGGTGTATGATATACAAAAATGGCACACACTTAATGTACACACCTTGATGACTCTGCAAGTATGCATATATCCATGGTATGATCACGATAATCAAGGCACTAAATATCTCTATTATCTTCCCAAATTTCCTTGTGTTCTTGCATGTATGTGTAGGAGTCCTAAAATGTTATTATCATGTTAGGACTAACATGTTTTTAACATGTTATCAACATGTTACTTCTGATGTATGAAAAGATGCCTCCGTTTCCAAAGGAGCACATCTCTGCACCATATTTCCACCTGAAGTAGCACCACGTGTAGCAAAACTATATTTGTTCTGGTTGATTTTGATGTACTCTCTTTATTCCTCTCACGGGAGTCTCAAGGGCAAAAAAATTTTTTTTCTTAACTCATTCCCACCTCCATTCACACCCAAAGAGAAACAAAGATGCAAAAAACTAGCTCAACGAAACTTTGACCTCAGTATCACATGAAGAGTAGCAGACACCTGCTTCCAAAACCTCTTTCTGATAGTGATGAGATGGGGTCTCGGTGAAGCTGACAGGGAAGGAAAAGCAGTCTTTCACAAGAGGAGGAAGGACGGGTGGGAGGTGCCAGGGGCATCGGAGTGACACAGAGGAGAAGAGCTCCCATCAGAAAGGACCCAGAGGTGCTGGGGGTGGGGGTGTCATGAGGGAGACTCAGCCAGCAGAAGGAAGACCAAGTTCACTGTGCTGCCTGCTCTCTTTACGTTGGAACCTACGCGCAATGGCTGTTGGTCAAGGCAGAAACCACTGACTTTTTATTCCAAAGAATGTGATCCCTTTGTGGAGTGAGTTTCTACAATATTCTTTTCCTGGTTAAATAAACTTCCTAAAACTCTGAGATAACCCACCTGTTAGAGAACCTGCAAATATTGTGGTAACTTCAGATGAACAGCCTTCCCAGGTGGCTTGGTGGTAAAGAATCCGCCTGCCAACGCAGGAGATGCAGGAAACATGGGTCCCACCCTGGGTCAGGAAGATCCCCTGGGGGAAGAAATGGCAACCCGTTTGAGTATTCTTGCCTGGGACATCCCATGAACAGTGGAGCCTGGGGGTCTACAGTCCATGGGGTCACAAAAGAGTCAGACACGGCTGAGCACAAGCACACACGCACAACTTCAGACAGACACACTCACACCTACCCGTGCCCTGGGGAAAGATGGAGGGAGCTGCGTCTTGGATAAGTCACACTGCAGAGATGAGCTTGTTGCTCTCCTGGTTGGCAAGCGGCCCACACACCCCTGCAGACAGTTCCTCTTCCTTGCTCTGAACCTCCTATGCATGCTTCCTTGGTGGCTCAGGCAGTAAAGAATCTGCCTGCAATGCAGGAGACCGGGGTTCGATCCCTTAGTCAGGAAGATCCCATGGAGAAGGGAATGGCAACCCACTCCAGTATTCTCACCTCGAGAATCCCATGGACAGAGGAGCCTGGCCGGCTGCAGTCCACCGGGGTCACAGAGTCGGAAACGACTGAGCAAAGAACACTTTTGCTTTCCCACCCAAGCAGGCATCTCTTCGTGTCTGCTTTTTTTGGTGGGGGGCAGTGGGGGGGGGGGATGGGTCCCCCTAGGGTCCTCCATTCTGCCTGCAAGCAGTTGTGTGACTGAGGCTGAGTCTCTGTTCAGCTGACCCAGTGGGTGTCTTGGGCCCAGGTGTTCACAACAGCCCCTGTAAAGAGTCCTTAGTTCCTGGAAGGAACATGGGAGCTTAGTTGCATTCAGGTCCCAATGCAACTCAGTCTCAAGAAATGGTGTAAA
Source organism: Hydropotes inermis (assembly GCA_020226075.1). Taxonomy (NCBI): domain Eukaryota; kingdom Metazoa; phylum Chordata; class Mammalia; order Artiodactyla; family Cervidae; genus Hydropotes; species Hydropotes inermis. Next base: position 108,656,931 of record CM035270.1, read on the forward strand.
TCTGATATAAGTAGGCAACTGCCTGCTTTGTTCAACAGGCTGATTCCTTTATGCTATCTTACAAGCTTAGGGGAAAAATTACAAAAGCAAGAAATTCCCACAAAGCTCTGGGCAGATCCTCATCTGCTCTAGGCAACCATTCCACCCTAACAAGGACTATCCTCTTCCTTTAAACACACAGTCACAGGGAATTTGGGCATATTCTTGTGTGATGACTTCTGCAGGACTTGAATTTTTCTAGTTGTTCAAAATCATCCTGAAAGATGATGTGAAGTGGTACCCAGGAACTGAAACCCCACAGATTCCATAGTTATGAGATTTCTGTTTAGAGACTCCAGCGGGCAATTTGGCTTAAAGCATGAATTCCAATATCATTTAAGTCAAGTCAGTAAAGCTGGAGCGGTGCTTTTGAGCTTGATGTTCTGTTATGAAAAGACAAGAAAGATAAATGAAGAAATCTATGCCCTCTGGTAAATATTTTTTGTCTCAAAGGATGGCCAACGTCATGATGAGTACCTTATAATTGATGGTGGAAGTTATCATCAGGTATAATGTGGGGAATAGTCAAGCAGGCACTGGAATGAATTTTCAAGTTCCCAAGCTCAGACATCTATAATCCCTACTGACTCTGAATCTAGAAACAAATATGCCTGTGAAAACACTGAGAGAGAAACTCTGCCTGGAGACGCTGGGGTGGCGGGCCAGGGTACATCGCCCTGTAACTGCGATCTGGCAGATGTGTCCTTCATTTTACCTGCAGAGCACCAGGTAATTGCTTGGCGTATTGTTTCAATTATGATTAATTGCTGATACTAATGGGAAGTCTGTCTCTAGAAAGTATCAACATGTAATTTAGAAAAATAGCACAGATTTTAAGTAAGACTTTCTACGATTAACTACTATCCCCAAGTGAGTGATTTCCACTCCTGGATATTACAGCTGACGTCTGGTACCCAAAGCGACTGAGCACGGCTACCTGCAAGTTTCTTGATGCCATGGACGAGCATTCCCCACACCCCATCATTTTTGGAGCCCTAAACCCTGGCACAATGGTTTCTGAGAATAGGAATGTAATGGAGGTTGTTGTTTAGTCGCTAAGTCGTGTTGGACTCTTTGCGATCCCACAGACTGCATGCCAGGATTCCCTCTCCTTCACTATCTTCTGGAGCTTGCTCAAATTCATGTCCATTGAGTCAGTGATGCCATCCAACCATCTCATCTGTCGTCCCCTTCTCCTCCTGCCCTCAATCTGTCCCAGCATCAGGGTCTTTTCCAATGAGTCAGGTCTTTGCATCAGCTGGCCAAAGTATTGGGGCTTCAGCATCAGTCCTCCCAAAGAATATTCAGCGTTAGTTCCCTTTAGGATGGACTGGTTTGATCTCCTTGCAATGAAAGCTAGATGAGTTAATAAGGAAAAATCCTTTAAGATGGGATTAGTGGCCTTACAAAAAGAGACACCAGAAAGTCTGCCTCCTCCCCCTCCCTGCCCTGTGAGGACAGAGCAAAAAGCTGAGCGTCTGAACACCAGCAAGAGAGCCCGCACCAGGAAAATGAATCAGCTGGCCCCTTGATCTTGGGCTTCCAGCCTCTGGGGCTGTGAGAAGTGTATTTTTCTCCAGTGGAAGCCACCCCAGTGTATGGCATTTTGTTCTGGCAGCCTGAGCTGACAAATACAATTATTATGAAGAATATCCTCTGAGAATTAAACTGTAAAATCAATCTATAAAGGACCAAAAAATGCATTATGCAAAGTCACTGTGGGAAGAAAAGAGAACTCAGGTGGGAGCAAGGCTCGACTCCAATTGGATTAAAGATATTAAGGCAGGAAAAGAAGGCGGAGGCCCAGAGCTCCGCTTGGACCACAGAAAAATACTGGTGTGAAGCATAGAAAATGCTCCACTGGGAACCAGGAGGCCGGGAGGCCGGCCTCCCCTCCGAGCCTAAAAACTTTGCAAACTCAGGAAGGTAACATGAAATTAAATTTTAGAGTTCAAAGAAGTAGAAAATAGCTTGCTTCACCCTTGTAAGCATGCAGTATCTATACATCTCTGAGCTAGATGTGGAAGGGTCTCCGGCCTGCCTTGCCCCCTCTGTGTGTGTGTGTTGGGTGGGGGGGAATACATTTTTATGTTAAAAACAAGGTACTATTCAATGTGCATAGCCATTTTAATACAAAGGCATTTCAACTTAACTATAGCCCTGAAAAAGTCAGATATTGTCTCATGCAAAGCTTTTAAATCACAATAAAATGTTATGCAATGGCAATAACTCAGCAGTCTTTTCCCATCAGCTTTAAACTGCATTGTATTACCCTTAAAATATTCCTTACGGTGCAAGTTCTCTGTTTCCCTTCCGTAGAGTTTCTGATGCACCTGCTGACACGTGTTTCTCCCGAAATAAACGACCTTCTCAAGCATCAGCCCACCTCCCGGCTGCCTTCAGCCTGTTCATCCTTCCAGCAGCCCCTGTCTGAGCACACTGGTCTTCAAGGCAGAAGCAGGACAGTACACCTCCGTGGCTCTTCTTGGCTCAATTTCAGTATGAAATTTCCAGTGGCTCTGTGGGGAAATGGATAGTGCACGGGACTTCCAGTCGAGAAAACTGGTACAGATGCTCTTGTTTGCAAAGCAGAAATAGAGACAGAGCCACAGAGAACAAACGTGTGACTACCAAGAGGGGAAAGCTGGGGTGGGGTGAGTTGGGAGATTGGGACTGATTTATATGCACTGTTGATGCCTGGTGGCTCAGTCGGTAAAGAATCTGCCTGCAATGCAGGAGACCACCTGTAATACAGGAGACGTGGGCTTGATCCCTGGGTCACGAAGATCCCCTGGAGAAGGAAAGAGCAACCACTCCAGTATTCTTGTCTGGGTAAATCTCATGGACAGAGGAGCCTAGCGGGCTACAGCCCATGGGGCCGCAAAGACTAGGACATGACTGAGCACAAGGTTCTGTCTATTGATGATGTGTAATAGATAACTTATGAGAACCTTGAAGATCACACCAGTCCATGCTAAAGGAAATCAGTCCTGAATGTTCATTGGAAGGACTGATGCTGAAGCCGAAGCTCCAATACTTTGGCCACCTGATGCAAAGAACTGACTCATTGGAAAAGACCCTGATGCTGGGAAAGATTGAAGGCAGGAGGGGAAGGGGACGACAGAGGATGAGATGGTTGGATGGCATCACTGACTCGAGGGACATGAGTTTGAGCACGCTCCAGGAGTTGGTGATGGACGGGGAGGCCTGGCATGCTGCCATTCATGGGGTCACAGAGAATCGGACACGACTGAGTGACTGACCTGAACTGAACAACCAAACGAGAACCTTCTCTCGGCACAGAGAACTCTGCCTGATGCTCTGTGTGATCTAACGGGAAAGAAACCCAAAAAAGGGCGGTTGCAGGTCATGTATAGCTGATTCGGGGCTTCCCTGGTGGCTCAGAGGGAAAGAATTCACCTGCCAGTGTTCGATTCCTGGGTTGGGAAGTTCCCCTGGAGAAGGGATAGGCTCCCCACTCCAGGATTCTTGGGCTTCCCTAGCGGCTCGGCAGTAAGGAATCTGCCTGCAGGGAGGGAAACACGAGTTTGATCTCTGGGTCGGGAAGACCCCCTGCAGGAGTGTACGGCAACCCACTCCAGTATTCTCACCTAGAGAATCCCATGGACAGAGGAGCCTGGTGAGCTGCAGTCTGTGGGGTCACACAGAGTCAGATATGACTGAAGTGACTAAGCAGCAACAGCAGCTTGCTTCATTAAAATGCATTTTTTAAGCCAAGGTGATGAATACTTCACATATTCATATTCTCCAAAGGACTTAAGAAAATGCTGATGCAAAGGAAGAGCTTTAGAAACATGTTGATTAAATACCGAAGAGAACCTGGGAGAATGAGTAGTTATTTGTTATCGCAAACACTCATATACCCATGTGCATGCACCCCAAAGGAATTAAATATTTACGCCCAATCGAAATGCAGACATTAAAGCACTCAAGAAGGACAGTCCAGTTTTCGATATTTCTAACTGCTATATTTTGTAAAACTTCCATGATTCCTGAATTAGCAAATACTGAACCATGTTTCCTACAGAAAATATAGGCTTAGGTACCTGGGAGCCTCTGGTCCCATTTCTCCTTGACCAATCAATATGCGACCTTGTTTTATGTGTATTTCTGCTAAAAGAAGTCTTATCTAACATATTTTTGGATTGATCACCATTGAACTCACGGCCAACAGCACCATCACTCCCCCTGAACAAAACTCCCCAACACGAGGAGGTATTTTCTCCATGAGGTGTCTGACAACCTCTTGTGCTTAGGAACACAAGAAAGCACCTCAGTGTTCCAACTGGGGCCCCCTTTTAAACAACAAAAGCACCCACTAAAAACTCAAAAATGCAGAAACCACATCACTGAGAAGACCCCGAGAAGGACGCTTGTTTGCAGCACGCAAGCTGACAGCCAAAGTCAGCATCACTTCGTCCGAGCTCAGTGAGGAAAGACACCTCCAGTAACTGAGGGTTCCGAGGCTCTGCATTCATCTGTGAACGGCTGCAAAGGCGCTGGGTGCACCGATGTGAGGGCCACAAATACATGTTAGCAAGTGGGTGACTTCCTGAATATGGAATCAGCAAATAAGGAAAATCAACTCTCTACAACTCCCTGTTAGAGGGAGCACGCGGGGGCCACAAAATCACCCACAGAAAGCTCAGAAATGGGTGGGGCTTCTCCTTTTGTAGTTTCCCTAACCCATCTACACCTATCTATCTCTCTGTCTCTATCTACTGCTCTCAACATGTGGCATGTGGGATCCTAGCTCCCCAACCAGGGATCAAACCCGCATCCTTTGAATTGGAAGCACAGAGTCTTATCCACTGGACCACCAGGGAAATCCCAAATTAGCGATTTTTTTTAAAGTTAAGAGTGATCTGCCCCAGCCCCATTAAACTGCAGTCCTTGAGCTGCTTGCTCCCACATCCAAACACCGTTTGCTTAAACAGTTCCTTACAATGTGGCCATAGAAAGACCCTCAGAAATTGCTAGATGCCAATGAAGACCAAGACAGTCACAACCACAGAAGGAAATCAGGAGACACTCCTTGAAGGCCCCAGTTGGGACGGAAGCACCATCAGGGGTCACTTCACGGTGTGATGAAGAAGAGAGAGTCACACTCTGATGAGGTTTGGTGCTGCAGCGGGCACCTCTGAGCTTCGCAGACTTCTCTCCTGCCTCCACGACAGGAGCTAGTCTCTGCGCAGTCAGCGATGTGAAGGGCTCCCACGGCAGCCACCAGAACAGGGCCTCTGCCCAGCCCTCACTGGGGGCAGGCAGGTCCCTTCATCCCTCCCAGCCCTGTTCCAGGGCAGGTGATGCGCTGAACTACAATTATCCAGACTCTGAGACATGTGCTGGACCGCAATTATCCAGACTCTGAGAGATGTGCCAGGACTTCTGCCAGGGGCTCTCATTTGGATTTCCCATGAATACTTGACATGTGTACTTTTCAATTTGGGTGGCTGGTCTGCAATGCCCAGGAAATCATCTTCCATAAACACGGCATGATAGATGACGTCTCCAGGATAATCTTGTTTCCTGGGAGCAACTTTATGAGCTCCTTTTTCTAACCCCAGCTGACAACTGGCTACCCACATCTTTCCCTGACTCTTCATTTGTCTATATATTTTCTCTTTGAGAAGAAGAATCAATGACGTCATGAGACATACACACATCACTATAAGGTGATAACCTTCCTAGAAACTTTCCCTTTAGGTTTGTCATTTTATGGATTGCAAAGGAATACAGTAAGTCCCCTACATATGACTGAGCTCCATTCCAAGAACACATCTATTAAGTTTAGTTTTGTCCGTAAGCCCAACAAAATTTGCTCAGATACCCAGCTAACAGCATCGGCTATACAGTACTGTTCTGTAATAGGTTTATGATACATTTCACATAAATAGCACATAAACACACAAAAAATAAACTCTTTTAGATCTTACAGGGAAACACCTTGAAAAGTACAGTAATACATACAATCAAGCTCCAAGAGTCGGTGGAGGACAGGGAAGCCTGGCGTGCTGCAGTCCATGGGGTCGCAGAGAGTCGGACATGACTGAGTGAGTGAACTGAACTGAACCGGACAATAGCTGGTGCTTCTTAGCAGTACCGGCTATGTCACTACTGCTTTCATGCTTGCTTCCAGACATCCTGGACCCGAAATAAAGATCCTGTACTACTGCACTCTCCACATGTATGTGTGTCTGTGTGTACGCTTAGTCGTGTCCAACTCTTTGCCACCCCATGGAGTGTAGCAGTCCAGGTTCCTCTCCCCATGGGATTCTCCAGGCAAGAATACTGGAATGGGTTGCCATTTCCTTCTCCAGGGGATCTTCCCCACCCAGGGGTCGAACCTGGGTCCCTTGCGTCTCCTGCATTGGCAGCTGGATGCATTACCACCAGCGCCACCCGGGACTGGACAGTAGATTACACAAAAGCACAATGACTTGTAGAGGATGCCAGACACGCGACAATGCACACCAGACACGCGACAATGCACGCCAGACACGTGAAAGTGTACGCCAGACACGTGAAGCAAAGTGATTAGACGTGGGCATGCACGTTCATGTCTTTGAAGTTCACAGCTCGAAGGTCTGTTCGTATGTAGGGGACTTACTGTACATCTCGAGTGCAGAAACATCAGACCGGAGAGGGAGACATTCGTGGGCAGGGAGCTTCAGCCCTTCACCCCCGACCCTTCACAGAAAGTTCTAGCACTGTCTGCTGCTAAGGCTCAAGTAGCCACTGGGTCCCAGGGCACCTCCTCCATCCCAGGGCGGTGCCCAGGGGGCACATTTCCACAACAAAACCCACTGTCCCGGTGTCTTCTGTCAGAGGAGAACTGATGCCCACACCAGCAGTGTTCAGGGAGGGGTCTACATTCTCCAAGGCAAGTGTGAGTGGTACCACAGGGCTGTTTCCAGGAAAAAAATCTCCCATCTTTATAGGTTCTGCCCTAAAGAAAAAGAGAACAGAAAACAGTGACAATTCCAGAGTCACTAGGGGACAGAAGGGTAAAGATGTTCAAAGGACGGTTTTCACTCTGATGGAGAAAAGCCAGAGTCAGGACAAGAAGCCAGAGCTAGGGCTTTATAATTTAGTGACGTGGGGCTTCCCTGGGAACTCGGTGTTAAAGGATCCGCCTGCCAATGCAGGAGATGCAGGCTCAATCCCTGGGTTGGGAGATGTTCTGAAGAAGGGAATGGCAACCCACTCCAGTATTCTTGCCTAGGAGACCTCATGGACAGAGGGGCCTGGAGGGCTACAGTCTATGGGGTTGCAAAGGAATTGGACACAATTTAGCGACTCAACAACATTGTGTATGCACAGTAATTCACCTGTACATTCGAGAGGAAACTGTTCCTCTATGTTAGTGCTGACAGCAAGATTTAGTTGGATTTAATGCAACCCTAAATCTAATTTAACTTATATTTTTAAAAATGTACCTTATATTAAGAATCCATTCCTTATACCTATTATTCCTTTTTATTATAAAATTTATTTGACACAAATCATGATGGAACTTTATGTTTTCTCAGGCTTTTAAGTGTCTAATATAGCATGTCATTTCTAACAACTTAGAGAAAAATCTATAACAATCAGATTTTTAAAGGGTTGAATACTGTTGTAATTCAACGGAACGGGTAAAAAGCTTTGTTATTGAATTAAAAAGAATTCTTACTCTCCCTTTAAAAAAATGGATTCATTGAGAAAATTATTTCATGTCATTTGTTCTTAAAATAGAAGAATAAAAATGCAGCTAACTAGTTCTAAAGGCACCATAAGATTAAGAAAATTTTATTTAAATATAGCAACTTGGCTAAACCGCAATTTAATAAAGAAACTAGAATAGAAATGTAATGCATAGATGTGCTTATTGTGAGTAAAATAATGAGAATTAAATTTGAGGGGAGAGTAAAATACAGCAGGAGACCCTTGGGCAAGAAATTAGGATATTTCAATGCCTAAACTATGGCCAGGTCGTATTGGACAAGTCCTGTCAATCACCACTCAGGCAGTAAATTTTATTGAGCAGCTACTGTGTGCAGAGGGACTTTTGAAGAATTGGGGGTACATCAGTGCTTATGTTCCAGCCACTTCTCCTGGAGTTCCAGGCCTATGGGTGCATGAGCAGGGCTGAGGCTCACTCCCACAGAGATGTGGTCCAGCCTCATATCATGGAGAAGCATCCACATAGCAACTGTTTCCAGTTTGTTGTCTCCAGGTGGGTCCCTCTCTCCTGAAGTGTGGATTTGGAATATCCCACTGTTTGGATGTTTCATAGGCATCTCAAACCCAACCAGACTTTTGGTCGGCCACCCCCAACCTGCTCCTCCCACAAAACACTGGGGGTCAGCCTTGATTCTGCTCCCCACCCCCAAACCCAGAATTTCTAACAGGAATCTTTAAGTTCTGTGCCATAACTGCTGGGCCCTCATGAGGATTCCCTGCTGGTCCTGTGATTAGGACTCTGTGCATCCACTGTCTGGGAGCCTGGGTTCAATCCCTGCCTGGGGATCTAAGATCCCACAAGTCTTGCGGTTCAGCCCCCCCCCCCCCAAAAAGGTGCTGTGCCCTCAGAATCTGCTGATTTCTCCCAATCCACCATCATGACCCCCAGAGCTTTGCCTGGATTCCTACAACAGTTTTCTAATAGCTTATAAGGCAACTGCTCTTAAACCTCTACATCTAAATCTAAACACAGTGGCCAAGTGACTTTTTAAAACTGTAAGATTGAGTCACCCACTGCTCAATAACTCTGACATAGCATCAGGTTCAGAGGAAAGGTACACCAACTTTACAGAGAGCCTAATGACTGTACAGAGCCCACCCTGTCACCCGCCTACTCCATGACTCTCCTCACTCACTGCAGCGGCCCCCTCACCTCTCGGGCACGCCAGGCGCAGCGCTGCCTCGGGGCCTTTGCACCTGCTGCCGCCACGTCCAGGGCTCTGCCTATGATGGTCACGGGCTCACTCTCCTCTTTCATGTCTTTGCTCAACCAGCATTTTCTCAGTGAGGCTCACTCTCACTCTCCTCTTTCATGTCTTTGCTCAACCAGCATTTTCTCAGTGAGGCTCTCTCCACCAACCCCCTGCACACCCCACAGCCCTCCCCTGCACTATCTCATGGCATTTATCGTGATCTGACATATAAAATATCACGCTTATTTTTTATTCTCTCTCTCCCTACTAATAGACAAAACTAAATGAGAACAGAGATTTTTTTTTCTATTTTTTTCACTGCTGTAACTCCAAGTCCTGACACATCATAAGTGCTCAATAATTATTTATTGAATTAGCAGGTGACCGAAAAAACGCATTGAAAAACAACTAGTGTTAATTACACATTATCTTCACATATTCCATGTGTGTGTATAAGGCAGAGAGAAATAAAGAGAGGGAGGAGACCTCAGACTATATGTGATTTAGCCTCTAAACAGTCAACATGCATTATTGGATACATGCTTTGTATTAGAAAATTTTAGATGCTTTGCTGATAGAAACAGCTAATAATCAAACAGAAAAGACAACTGAACATTTGCAGCATCTAGGAAGAGTGTGAGATGAGTGTGCCCTGGTGTATCCTTCATGGCTTCATGGAGGTGAAAATTCACCTCTTTTGGAAGCAAGGATACTGATCAGAGATGTGCATGAAGCCTGCAGGCAGGAGGACCAGCATCACCAGAGGTGCAGGGTCTGAGCCCCAGGCCACGTGTTCTCTAGACACGGGGCCAATCACCCTGCCAGGAAAGAAGCTTGTTTTAGGGAAACAGAAAAGACAAGTGGTCACGTTATTGGCGCCATGTCGTGGAAGACTTTTAAACCACACTCAGTTACTGAGAACTACTGGTCAATTCACATCATCTGAATAAGTCAGGAAAGCCTCTTGTCAAACAAACAAAATGAGAGACTTCACTGCTGGCCCAGAGGTTACGACGTCGACATTCGGCAGGGGGTGCACATTCAACCGCTGGTTGGGGGCTGAGATCCCACACGTGCTGTGCGGTGCTTTGTCACTCAGCTGTGTCCGACTCTTCAACACCCCATGGACTGTAGCCCGCCAGACACCTCTGTCCACAGCCAAAAGACCAAGACAGAAAACAGCAGTGATACTGTAACAAATTAAAAATGGTTCACGTTTTAAAAAAATCAAAAGTGGAAGCAGCCATGTAGCCCCCTACAGTTGAGGCCTCAGTCTCTAAAGCAGTTACACGATTGGCTATTCTGCATGACCCAGCTGTGTGGACCGCTCGCCTCTCCTCGCTTGGCTTCCATGGGTGGAGGTCCTCGTGGAAACGGAGACTCTTCAGACCCTTGAAGACCATGGCCGTGGGTCACTGGGGTTTCCCTTCCTGTATGTAATTTCCAAGCGTCCAACTCATCCAGAAATCTAGTTAATATCACAGGGCAACAGCTGGTTGTGCCTTAACTCCCTCTTAAGCTGGGAACCAGGAGACGACCCATCTGTGCGGCCTTGGAGCCAGCCTGGCCATCTTCAGCAGCCTTCATCCCATCACTCATTCAACGAGCACGCCGTGACTGTTGTGCATCAGGGATGCTCGCGGGCAGTGGGTGGGTGCAGGACAGAACCTAAAGAAGCTGATTGCGGAAAGTGCCGCCAGAGAGACAGCAGGTGGGTGTGCTGGGGCTAAGCCGGTGGGGTTAACCAGACTGATAAGGTTGGCCAGAGAAGGAGCCCTGAGGAAGCAGCGCTGAATTTGAGATGCTGAGAGGGGCAAGTGGCCAGCTGTGGGAGGAGGGCGGGAGGAGGATTCCGGATGGAGAGCATCATGGAGCCCAAGTCCTTGCAGCAGCAACGTGTCTCAGACAGGCGAGGAACTGAGAGCTGGTCCCTGGGCTTGGAGACGACTCGGTTTTGTCTTTAGGCCAGAGAAGGATCATCGATACTAAACAGAAAAAAAAAAGACTGCGAGATGCATTATTCCTTGTGTGCACCAGACACGTCTGCTTCTCAAGTTTGACATATCCACACTTATATCTACATCCTCATGTACACTAACATTTGCACCTACATTTAGATAGACAGACACGTGCAAGGGCTACTCCCAGAGGTCACTAGGCTGGAGCTGCATTTGCCTAGGACAGTCATTCCTATTCTTCATGGTTTACAGACTCCATATCTCCAGCAACTGGCTGAAATCCACCTGCAAACCCAAGATCAATACTCGCATCACCTCTGAAGACACTCACAACCCTGCTGGGTGAGGATCCTCGGTTGTCATGTACATTCCCGGGGGAGGTCAACAGCTTAGACTGGAAACCAGGGTCCTCTTCATGGTGATCTCCTTTTTTGGGGGTTTTCCTTCATGATTTTGCTGATGAAAAAAGGGTCCTTAAGGGCAGTGTAGAAGTGTCACCTCATGGCTCTAAATATGAGGACCTCATGGAGTAACACCTGTGTGAGATGAGCATGACTTCTGCTGCTTGGGCCTTGTGTTTGGTGTTGATAAATCAATGGTGTGTATCCAATACAGTGTCCTTAAACAGGAGACACATAAAAGAAGGCCTGTGTTGATCGGTTAATGAAAAGGTGGTGACCAAAGGCTCGCAGGAAACCAAAGCTGGGTTTCTTCCAGGGGCGGTGGTTAAATGTTCGCTAATTCAGCGTTGATGAGAATTTATAGAACACACCACTGCAATGATAAGAACTGACTGTCGAAGATTTTGCCTTGTTGTACGTATCAATAGTGGTCTTTGCTCCCCAAAGACCTGAAGTAATCACTAGACATGTAGATACGGCAGGGCTAGACTCAATCTCCTCTCAGGGAGTTGACTAGGCGATCCTAGTCCTTGTACACGGACCCCATCCCACTGGTCCATCTGAAGCTGGAATGTGATTATCCCCAGCAACCAAGTTAATTAAAAGAACAAAACATGAATTTTGAACTGTCCCTACACTTAAGAACAACCCTCCTTGGGACTGAGTAGAAAGACTTTTGAGTAATACCATTGTGAACAGAATGTTGCTTGAGCTTACATTTTCCTGTGTGATAGCTTAAAAATATAATTTCTCAACAAAGACTACATACTACACCTGAATCCATATTATTACCTTGTTCATTCAACTGTATTTAAATGAATCAAAACTCCTCATAATGGTCTCTGAGACTGTGATTTCACCATGGCTTTATTTTACAACTCTCTACTTAATTATAAATTATTCCAAACAAAAGGAAGTGTTTGGGTGCTAATAGGCATCTCACACGCTATTAATCCAACATTAAAATTTTGTCGTATTTGCTTTGGTTCTTTAAGGAGATGCTATTGTACAGACACACCTGCATCCCATCTTCTCCCCTCGCTCGCCGCCTCCTCTCACAGGTGTTGTCCTCAGGATGGTGTGTATCCTGGCCCTCTGGTTTAGTACCTTGACTGTTTATACACAGAATCATGAAGAACGTAAACATTTCACAGAGAAAAAGGAGCTTGGATGTCACCTAAATGCTCGTTATTTTACTGTTTTCTTTAGAACTAGCCAGGGGGGCAATAATAAACAGTTGCCTGCTCTTTGAGAACCTAATGGTGACCCTATTAGGTCATTAACAACGCCATGGGAGAGGGCAAAAACGTTCAGGGCTCTCATCAAGTAAAGTGCTTTCATTGAGCCCCTTCCAGCTTCTGCCCCAAGTAAACACAGTATAATTCAGCAATGATGGGCTGCTGTTCTATTCATTTACTTGCCTTTCAAAAGCATGAGTTTTGGAAACAGCAAGGTCCTATTGCAGAGCGCAAGGAACAATACTCAGGATCCTGTGATGAACCATTATGGAAAAGAATATGAAAAAGGATGTATATGTGGATAACAGTCATTTTGCTGTGCACAGAGATTAACACAACATTGCGAATCAACTATACTTCAAAAAAATTTTTTTAAATAATTTTTAGAAATGGGGCTTCTCAGGTGAAGCCGAGTGGTAAAGAATCTGCTTGCCAACGCAGGAGATGCAAGAGACTCAGACTTCGATCCCTGAGTCCGGAAGATCTGCTGGAGTAGGAAATGACAACTCACTCCAGTATTTTTGTCTGAAAAATTCCATGGACAAGAGGAGACTGGCAGACTACAGTCCATGGATTCGCAGAGTTGGATACGACTGAGCACACACACTGAACACATAAAGCATCGTGGAAAAGAATATGAAAAGGAATGTGTATGCGTATAACTGAGTCAGTCTGCTTCACGGCAGAAATTAACAACATTGCAAATCAACAATACTTCAAACAATTAAAAAAGAACATGCATTTTATTGTGAAAGATGAAGTTCTTTCAAAAATATTGTATTCAGTGAATTCTCAACTTTTTTTTTTTAACATATTGACGTGGACAGTGTAGGTGTACACACCAAAGGAAGGGCTGCAAGTCCTCCAAGCCACATAGAGACCATCCTGGGCAACTCAAGATGAGGGGCATTGCCAAGCCCCATCCCATTAATAATTCCAGCATCCGCAGCTCCACCACGGCTCACTGAGGCCGGGACTGTGTCTCTGGTTTTCCTGGGTCCTTCACAGATAAGAACATCCCTGAACAGTGTATGGAGGAAATTCACTGGGTGGTTAGTCTTAGAAAACCCCAGGCACAAATGCACAGCCCCTACCTCCTGAGTGCTTGCTGTTGAACTTTAAGACGTAAGAAAACAGGATTGAAGCTGAATCTGCAAGTACAAATGGAGAGTGAAATTGGTTCTAGAGAATTCAAATAGCACATTCCTCCCTTCTGCTCAGAATGAGTGGCTAGCAAACCTATCAAGTGTGAGATCTAGTCCAAGCTCTGTAGTCAAGCATTCAAAGATACAATCAGCTTTTCTGCTACAGAATCATTTTGCAAGGATTAGACAGACCTGCCGGGTTTACCAAGCCAGGCTGTGAGAATTCCTCCCCTCCCACCTTCCCTTCAGTGACGCCCAGGGCTTGGAATAAGCTGCAGGGAAAGAAGAGGAGGACTGCAAGTGTTAGCCGCTCAGTCGTGCCCAACTCTTTGTGTGACCCCGTGGACTGTAGCCCACCAGGCTCCTCTGTCATGGGATTCTCCAGGCAAGAATACTGGAGTGGGTTGCCATTCCCTTCTCCAGGGGATCTTCTGGCCCCGGGGATGGATCCTGCGTCTCCTGCACTGCGGGCAGGTTCTTTACCATCTGAGCCACCTGGGAATCACCTGAACTGTTTTTCTTATCTCTTGAAATCCTCCTGAGTCCTCAAGACAAAGGGCACATGTTCCTCCCACCTGCGATCTTGACCTGCCCGGTACCCACAGCACCCCTGCCCCCCAGTTTCCCGTGGATGGCTCCAAAAGCCTGCACCACGAATATGACAGTGAGCATATGTGATGACAGGTGACCCAAACGTGGCCTTATTATGAGGAAGAACCTGGATTCAAGATTTCTGTTGTGGGAGCCTTTGCTCACCCCCACCCCCCATCTGCTTTGTTTCCTTTCTGAGTGCACAAAAGAAGACAATTCCCAACTCTCGTGTGGGCCTAACTCCGGCTCGTGGCCTCTGAGCAGAGACGGACCGCCCCTCTCCAAGGACGCAGGCGCCCAGCTGCGGGGCCTGCAAGCCCAACGTGGAGAAGCAGAGCAGCACAGTGAAAACAGCTGAATCTCTGAGTCCTGGTGCGGCCCACAGGAGACTTTGCGGAAATCAAAACAAAAACCTTGGCTGGGCTAAACTACTCCTTTGGCAATAATCTGTAACCATAGCAAAACTTCAGGTTCTCATCCAGCACCAGCCATTAAGATGGAATGTGGACAAGTGATGTCTACAGTTTCTGCAGAAGAAGGAATTTGTCTGACAACCAAGCAAAGCATTGGTTTACCCAGTGAGTTCACAGGTTTTCCTGATTTACTCTCCTAAGTGAAGACCACAGCTTCACACCATCACAAACAATGCTGCAGTGAACATGCTTGGGTTTCCAAAGGAGGGTCTTTACAACCGGGACAGGGTTTCCATGAGGGGTGAAGAAAAAGTTCTGGAACTAGATGGTAGCCATGTTTGCACAACATTGTGAACACACTTCAGTTCCTTCAGTCGCTCAGTCATGTCTGACTCTTTGCAACTGCATGGACCGCAGCACGCCAGGCCTCGCTGTCCATCACCAACTCCCAGAGCCTGCTCAAACTCATGTTCATCGAGTCAGTGATGCCATCCAACCATCTCATCTTCTATTGTCCCCTTCTCCTCCCGCCTTCAATCTGTCCCAGCATCAGGGTCTTTTCAAACGAGTCAACTCTTCGCATCAGGTGGCCAAAGTATTGGAGTTTCAGCTTCAGCATCAGTCCTTCCAATGAATATTCAGAACTGATCTTCTTTAGGATGGACTGGTTGGATGTCCAAGGGACTCTTAAGGGTCTTCTCTCCAGGGCCACAGTTCAAAAGCATCAGTGAATGCACTTAAGGGTACTGAATTATGTATCTCTTTTCTGGTTTCATTTTTTAATTGAAATATAATTGCCTTATAACACTGTGTTAGTTTCTGTTGTACAATGAAGTGAATCAGCTATATACTTAACATATACCCCTCCCTCCCTCCCCACCCCACCCCACCGCTGTAGGTCATTACAGAGCACTGAGCTGAGCTTCCTGCCAGGACATGGAAGCAACCTAAATGTCAGTGATGGATGGATAAAGAGTATGTGGTACATCTATACAATGGAATATTACTCAGCTACTAAAAGCAATGAAACAAGGTCATTTGCAGAGGCATGGATCGTCCTGGAGTCTGTCCTGCAGAGTGAAGTAAATCAGAAGGAGAAAAACAAATATTGTATATTAATCCCTATATGCTGAATTGCAGTCTTAAAATGGTTAAGATGGTAAGTTTCATGTCATGTGTATTTCACCAGGATAAGAAAGCTGACTGATGTGCTAACATTGGCTGAAACATTTGTTCTATCTCCTAAGGAGCTCAGTTTCCCTTGCACTATTGATTTGCTTAGTCAACCTCTTAATCACAGAAGATACAAAAGCAAAGCAGCTCAGATTTCTGCCAAATTAGTAACATTCCATCTAACAAAGCCTTTGCCTATAATGAAAAAAATCACTAACCGAACTATAAGTCCAGCCAGATCCACCAATATCAAAAGAGAGGCTCTCAATGACTTTTTTTTTCAAAATGGAACAATTCATTTAATTTCCCTAAAAAGTACATATCATGGAGAGCAATTTCTATGTCTCTGCACTGAAATATTTCAGCTTTCCTGGTAGGGATAGTGACAATGACTTTACAGGTTCTTTAATTTTAAGACTATAGTAAATCATACACATGTTTCCACCTATCTGTATGTATATTTATACATACACACACACCATCAATACCACAGTTTTCACAAAAAATTCCTGGGGAGTTAACGTACTGGAGTCAATACATTACGGAGACTGCTCCAAGTGTGCAGAAACAGGGCGTGTGTCAGGGTTTTAAAGAGGAGGAGGCAGAGTGCTGGCCAGGAGGGATGAACACAGCTGGTCCAGATGTGGGTCGAGATGCAGACTTGGGGCAGGATGGTGTGGGGGCTGCCAGAGAGAGCAGGAGGGTCGCCGACGGTCCAGAGCTGAAGACTCTGTGCTCCCAGCGCAGGGGGTGTGGGTTCAACCCCTGGTCAGGGAGCTAGGGTCCCACACGTCCAGGCACCAAGAAAAGAAAGTGAAAGCTGGCAGAGCTGGTTCAGGGCGCAGAGGGACAGCAGACGACGAAAAGCCCTTTGTAAAGGAAAACAAGGTGCCAACGTGCTCTGCCACTCTGCTGAGTGAACCTGGCATGATTACAATGTCTAATTACAATAATAAGACCCAGAGAATGGGCCTGGTGATACAGACATTTTGTAAAGTTTCAGAGATAATAATTTGGTACCTTGAGTGACTTTACACAATCAGTTCAAAAGGTACCTGTACATTTTCAGGAGCGCCAGATAATCAGACTGATACAAACGCACAATGATTTGGGATTTCATTTGTCAAGGGAAAAAGCAGTGGGAAAGGATTCACTTAGTCACAGTTGCATGGTTTATTGGGGCTTCCCTAGTGGCTTAGATGCTAAAGAAACCACCCGCAATGCAGGAGACCCCAGTTCTATCCCTGGGTTGGGAAGATCCCCTGGAGAAGGGAATAGCAACCCACTCTAGCATTTTTGCCGGGAGAATTCTATAGACGAGGGACTTGCTGTGCTATAGTCCGTGGGCAGGGGCGGGGCGTAAAGAGTCAGACAGGACAGAGCATGACTAACCGAGTGGTTTATTTGGGCCAAAGAAATGGAAGAGATCATGGTTTTCCCAATATGATGCAACCTCTGCAAATGTCAAAACCATTCACATAAGCTTATTGGGTGACAGATGAACAGGTGGTACATGGTGGCTAAGAAATACATGCCAGTTACTCCAAGTGCTGTCCACGCCAGCCTCTACATACACCTCGAGTACAGTTGTGAGTAAACTACTCTCTTTATCCAGACTCCAGACGTTGCTCACATTGCATGGGATTTACAGACCCCTAGCTCTGTGCCCTCGGAGAAGGCAATGGCACCCCACTCCAGTCCTCTTGCCTGGAAAATCCCATAGACAGAGGAGCCTGGTAGGCTGCAGCCCATGGTGTCACTAAGAGTTGGACACAACTAAGCAACTTCACTTTCACTTTTCACTTTCATGCATTGGAGAAGGAAATGGCAACCCACTCCAGTCTCCTTGCCTGGAGAATCCCAGGGACGGGAGAGCCTGGTGGGCTGCCGTCTATGGGGTCGCACAGAGTCGGACACGACTGAAGCGACTTAGCAGCAGCAGCAGCAGCTCTGGGCCCTGGGATTCCCAGCTTGCTCTGCCAGTATCTGTGCTGGTGGGAGAGAGCTGCCAACGCAACTTATTTTGCATTGCTCAGACTCAGTGGTTCCTCTCCTAACACGGAGCATCAGTCTACGACACTCAAGTTCACAATCACCATCTGAAGTCATCTTCTACTCCTGCCTCTCTGCCTTTCCCGAGAGGTGAGCTAATTTTTCTCTCTCCTATGAGGCGTGGGTGTGCTGGGCTATGTCCCCTCTGAGAATTCTTCTAGCTCTAACTATCCTGTGGTTTTATAAGATGATAAAAACTAAATGAAGGCTAGGGCTGTTAGGTGGTACTTCCTAATGTGTCTTAGTTGGTGCTCAGTTGCTCAGTCATGTCTGACTCTTTTGTGACTTCATGGACTATAGCCCACCAGACTCCTCTGTCCACGGGCTGTTTCAGGCAAGAATACTGGAGTGGGTTGCCATTTCCTCCTCCAGGGGATCTTCTCGGTCCAGGGATCAAATGTCTTCTGCATCTCCTGGTAGGCAGATTAATTACCTCTGAGCCACCTGGGAGGCCCATGTCTTAGCTTGGGACCTCCTAGAAGTAGACTCTAAATCAAGGCTCATTGAGCACAAGCAGGTAAGTTGGAAGATGATTCCAGAAACACACCAGGAGAGTGGGGAATGGAGGTGCATTGGCCCCACTCCTCAAGAAACAAACTCCACGTTACTATTAAACATGAACAATTTGATGAGGGAAAAGACCCCTGTGGAGGAAAATAGAGGGTGGTCTAGAAGCTATAGACCACAATGCAAGTCCGATCACAATGCAAGAGTGAGGGTAGGAAGTTTGGTGCTTTTCGAGTCCAAAAATGTTTTTCAGGGCATCTTTGAATAGCAGTTGGCCATCAGTGAGGTTCCCTGATCTTCCAAGAGATGTCACCATCCCCAACACACTCTGTTCCCAGCTGGGAAGAGGAAGGCTTGCTGTTGCCCAAATTCCATGATGATTTCCAGAGCATAACAGCTGCGTCTCTCCCTATAGCTGGGGTCAGCCAGTTTCCTCAAGGCTACCACATGCAACACGGAAAGTGAAAGTTGCTCAGTCATGTCTGACCCTTTGCAACCCCATGAACTATATAATACATTCCATGGACTTCTCCAGGCCAGAGTACTGAACTGGGTAGCCTTTCCCTTCTCCAGGGGATCTTCCCGACCCAGGAATCAAACTGGGGTCTCCTGCATTGCAGGCGCATTTTTTACCAACTGAGCTATGAGGGCAGGAGGGACCTTGTTAATCAACTTTCCACATGGGCACTGGGGGCCGTGAGAGACAGAGTTCTCTGATCCCAGGTTGAGGGCTGGGGAATTTGTCTTCCAAGCCCCACTGTTGCGCTGGTGAGGATGACTAGCAACAATACGAAATCCACGGCACATGTAGCCTGCCACGCACCAATCAGACCAGACAGAAAGCCCTCAGACCGTTGACACAGGCCCTTGTCACTGGAAGTTGGACTGGGAGGGACAGGAATGGCCACGTGGGTGTGGACAGAGCACCAACAGAGCCTCTGCCACCATTCAAGGGATGGGGCCACCCGTGGAGATCTTCCAGTCCCACTGTGGATCCCTCCCTCCAGCATCAAGGCCGCTGAGAAAGACCTTCCAAAGACACAGTATAGTCAGGATTTGCTATCGTGGAAGCTTCAACGGAATGAAAACACTGTGGGCTTCCCCTACTCCTGGGCCTCCCCGATGGCTCAGCCAGTAAACAATCTGCGTGCAGCGAAGGAGATGCAGGATACTCAGGTTCGATTCCTGGGTGGGGGAAGATCCCCTGGAGAAGGAAAGGACAACCCATTCCAGTATTCTTGCCTGGAGAATCCCACAGACAGAGGAACCTGGTGGGCTACAGTCCATGGGGTCACAGAGAGTCAGAGTGACTAACACTTTAATCTTTTTCACTGCCCATTATGAGCCTTTAATAGCCCTTTTTTACTTTCTTTACAAAATAAATTGAAGAGAGTATTTAAAGGTTACATAATCAGGCAGTCACTTGGGAAGACCGAATAGACTTAAGCAAGGAAACAAGGTTGTTGTTCAGTCGCTAAGTCAGACTCTGCAGCTCCATGACCTGCAGCACACCAAGCTCCTCTGTCCCAGGAAACCAGGTGCAAGACAGTGAAGTTCTGAATAAGAGCGGAGCTAGCGCTGCAAGAAGCCCCAAGAACCAAGGAAGCCGAGGTGGGGTGGTGACAGGCATCATGGGGAGCAGGCATTAGGACAGGAGTCTCTCACTGAAGAAGAAAAGATTCTGTAGAACAGTGTTTAGAACAGCCTTCTAATTGGCGGTCATTGTTTGCAAACCGCAAATCTGGACTACTTGGCAGCCTGGGGCTTTAAATCAACTGGCTTTAATCAGGGCTGAAAGTACCAAAGCAATCAACATGACAGATTCTTCTGGACTGACTTCCAAAGGAAGAGATGATGGACCTGCAGATGGATGACGATCGCTTAAGGCTCCTAGGAGGACAGGGCTTTCACACTTTGTGCCGAGAACTACTGGAGATTTTCTCAGGGCATTCCAGATTTTAGGAGCTTTCCAGAATACCCTCGATGCCAGAGTGACCAACATATGCCTGGTGCCGTGTTCTGCAGAAACCTCAGCTCCATGGAGTGCCCACAGAAACTTCAGTAGGTGTTCAGGAAATATTAGTGAATGTTGATGCGAAATTGATCATGGAAGTGGTAGGTGGCATCATAGGAAAACCTCCCCTTTGCAGGTATATTTTTCTCAGTCCTCCTTCTAGACCGACGAGAAGGAATGACTTTCAGGAAAACTTAATTCACTCTTCTCCCAGATTCAGAGCTAGAGGCGAGACAGTCAGCGTGTAGCCTCATGTTCAAAATGTCCCTGGTTTTAACTTCTGCCACCTTCGGCACTAAAGGCTGGATGACAGTTTGCATCACAGGTGGATAAACTAAAGCTATCCCACTTTTCTGACTATAGACAGAAATTTTCACCAAATATAATGGACAAAATATAACTTCATTTTGTTGTTATTCTATATTTTGCTTAGCATGGTGTGAAGAGTAGGCAAATGAAAAATAGAAATTGATAAACTTGAAATCGCACCATCAGAAACACGGAAGGGCCACTAAAATTTGACACAAAAACTCCCAGGATTGGTGGCCTGATAGTGACGTCACAGCTTCACTTGAGCAAGTGTGCACCTCAGACAGTCACTCTTCCTTTCAGATATTGAATATCAGCACCCATCTGTTTCTGAATTCCCAGTTAAAGTTATACAAGAAGCAAAACATAAAACCGTTAAGCGAGGAAACAACAGCGAAATGCATCCGATAATGTGAGGCTGTGTTTAACTTTGTAAAACCTACGTCATGTTTGAGTCGTTCTGGGTACTGACTGACTCGTGGCAGGAAGGACATTGCTAAGTATGGACTGACGGTCAGGATTTTACCATGGAGAACTCCTCTCCTGCGTTTGCTCCAACTTGAGGGCCACTGAGAAGACGCTTGGTGAACTTGGAAGACAGTGACCACACTGCACAGTAGCAAGTCCACAGCACATGGGTGTCCAGAGAGGAAGGCAGTCGTGGGGAGTCTGTGGAGTGGGCAGTGATGAAAGAATTAGGGAACTCCTGCCTGTTTCGCCCTACTTGCTTCTTCAAGCCTGACATAACATGATCTGCTATGTCACATTGCTTATTCAGGACTGAAAAATGATGACGAATACAGCCAGATCTGAAAGCTCTAAATTTTATTATCCAACAAGTATGATTCATTAGTATGGCTGGTCACACTGCAGTGAGTTTTCTAGCCTTCGTATTAATCACTAAAAAATACTGATGTGCACTCATATGTGGGGTCTAAAACATGACACAAAGGAACCTACCTATGAAACAGAAATAGACTCACAGACACAGAGAACAGATCTGTGATCGCTGAGGGGGAGACGAGGGAAAGGGAAGGATTGGGAGTTTGAGATCAGCAGATGCAAACTAATATATAGAGAACAGACAACAAGGTCCTACTGAATAAGACAGGGGGCTACATTCAATAGCCTGTGACAAACCATAATGGAACAGAATGCAGAAAGGATACAACTTCACTGCACAGTACAGTTTAACAGAACACTGTAAACCAACTAACTCTATGTCAATAAGTTTTTTTTAAAAAAGTGATGTGGGTTAAAGAAGACTGCTTTGGAAATGCCTCCCAATGATACCATTGGAAAAATCATGTCTATGCTTCCAATGGAAAGGGCAGATCACAATCTGAAGTTACGCCAAAAACAGAAGAGGCTTTCTAATGTCACCTAATAAACTCAGTTATTTAACTAAAGGGATTTCTAAGCACTGTAAAAGTTACCACCTGGGCTTTTCTTGCTGCTCAGAGTATAGTATGCAAGAAGGAGAGATAAACTGAGGCAAGAATTAGTAAGCCAAAAGAAAACAGGAGACCCCCGAGACTAAGAAAATATACTCAGAGACTTCTGGCTTTAGCCCCAACATGGAAAGAACTTAGAAACCACTGCACCCATCCTTACAAGAGAAACCTGAAGACACTGAAAAGTGAAGATGCTTCTTGGACCCAGAAGAGAGTGGCAGTGCCACGGCACAGGGCTTCCCGGGACTCTGCAGACATGAGGGAATCGAGGAGGTGGGGCTGAGATCTGTATCCTTGGAGAAAAAGCCCTGGAGACACAAAACCAGGGGCCACTCAGTGCAAATCTGGGTGAATTTCTAGAAGCTGAGAGTGAAGCAGTGTGGGGGCAAGAAATTCCGAGTTGGCCTCAGGGTACCACTCACTTGTGGATTTTACCTCCAGAAAAGAGCATCAGTGTCTATAAGTTGTGTATCCATCCCTGGGTTGAGAAGATCCCCTGGAGAAGGGAATGACAACCCACTCCAGTATTCTTGACTGGAGAATCCCATGGACAGAGGAAACTGGCGAAGTGGAGTCCATCGTGTCACAAACAGTCCAACACAACTGAAGTGACATAATAGGCATGCAGTGAACATCACCGAACACCTGAGACAGAAATCTCCTTTTTACTCAAGGGTACCATGTGGAGATGGACTTTGGAAGCACCCCCGTCTGGATACACCTAATAGACAAAACTTCACATTTGACTAAATAAATAATATGGCTGTATCCTAATGGCCCACCGTTCAGACTTGGGATTATAAAATGTTGCAATGCAGTCTTCATAGAGCAGTTGCTCTTTCCTGATATATATCTTTTCTTTTTTTATTTCTCAAGGGTGGATTTTCCACCTCTACTCGAATGCTGCCTAATTAGATCGCGACTTCCCGAGAGTCAAAAAAAAGAAGAAGAGAAGAAAATACAAAGAAAAGCCTTGGGGACCTGCAAATACTTGCACTGCATTGAGAAGTGGATGCACTCTGCCGCCCTCCCCCCAAGCCCGCGCGGGTCACCGCAGACCCCCCTCCCCGCGCAGCGCGTGTCCGGAGCTGTGGCTGGGGCGGACTCTGCCAGGGAGCCCGGTCCCGTCCCAGCTCCCCCTCCGCCCCCTCGGCTTCCTCGGCTTCCTCGGGCAGAGGCGCCTGGCAGAGCCTCGCGTGCCACCTCCCGACCACCCCGGGAAGCTTTGGCGATTGCACCCGGGGCAGGAGCGACAGGCGAGAGCGGGCGCGCCCCGCCCCGCCCCGCGAGTGGCCCTTCTCAGGCGCCCCCGCGCCGGCCGGGCAGGTGCGGGTGCGCACGGATTGCGGCTCCAGCCCCGGCGTAGGGGGACGGGAGGGGGTGTGCTGAGGTCGGCGCAGGAGCCTCGCGCGGACCCGTGCGCCACGCGCCTCGCAGCGGCGACTCAGCTCCCGGGGCTCGTGGGGGCGCAGTGTTCGAGCTTCGGCGGCTCTCCGCGGGCCCTCTCTCCGGCCAGGGCCGGTCCTGCCTGCCCCCCGCCCCGCCACCTCCCACACACGTACCTCCTCGCCTCTCCCCGAGCTCTTTTAGGATCCGCTGGAGCTCAGGTCCGGACAGTCCTGGACTGCTTCCCGGAGAAGGCAGCCCCGGGCCCAGCGCCCTCGGAGCCGCCGGCGCCGGCCCGGCTCCCTCTGGGATCCCAGCAGCTGCTTCTCCTTCTTCGGCTCCGGGGCTCGCAGGGTTCAGCCTCCCTGGACGAGGGGTCCCTCGGAGACCTGCCGCGTTGGGGACGCCGCCCGGACACGGCTGGACTGCCAGGACCCACCTCGCCTCCGGGAGACGCGCCCCTCGCCACCCTCCAGGCGCCGCGGAACTTGGAGAGGTTCTAGAGCATCGGCTCCCAAGTTCCTCCGGACATGAATCAGACAGCGGGAGCCTCCAACAACGTCAGGTGTCCCCCGGGGGGGAAAAGCCACAAGGTAAGAGACCCGCGACTGCGGGGCTGGCGCGGGACCTGGCGAGCAGGTGGCGGCTGCAGTTGGCGGGCGAGTGGACGCGCGCTGGTTTGCGGATTCCGAGCCGCCGACCCCTCCTCCGCCGGGGAGGGGGTCCTTGAGTCCAGTCGGTGGACGCGGCGCGGGGCGGATTGGGAGGATGGACGGTGTTTAGTCGACCCCGGGTCGACGCCAGGCTCTGCAGGTGCCCCTGCTCAGGGCTGCCCGGGGCTCGGCCGGCCAGCTCGCTGGCAGAAACCGCCGTTTTCCGGGATTACCGGGTTTTCAGGGAGCGGGAGAGGTCGGCGAGGGGCGGGGAGGCAGGGCCTGAGATCCCCTGGGTCCGAGCTTCCCCTTCAGGGTTTGGCCAGGGCGCACGCTCTGGTTGCTGTCAGAGACACGTGCTTAATTAACTTGAATGGGCCCGTGCGTGCCTGGGATGATTTCCAGGAAATGACTGATGTTCGGAGAAAAGAGGGCGGGCCCGGACCGAGGAGCCTCCAGAACCTCTCGAGTAGCCCAGAGCCAGAGGGACATGCCTCGGGGAGCACCCCTTTCTGCGCGCAGAGGAGCGGATCCCCGCAGAGGTCTGGGTCCCGCCGCGGTCAGGTGCCCCGCAGGAGCGGATCCCCGCAGAGGTCTGGGTCCCGCCGCGGTCAGGTGCCCCGCGCAGCCTTACCTGGCCATGGTCAGTGGTGCTCTTCGCCGCCTTGCATGCCTGACCTCGCCTCGGGTTGTGTTGGTTTGCAGGGAAATTCCTTACCTGGGTTCCGCAGAGAAGCTGTGCAGGCGTCTGTGTATCAGATGTGCTTTAAGAGTATTTTGGAGTATTGCTAATTTTTTTTTTAATGGGAAAAAGGCAAGGACTTTAGATCTTAGAGCTGACGTGTAGCCGGAATCTGTGCGCTGAGCTTTGGTCTTGTGTTTGCTCCACCTGGTTTTGCTTCTACATTATTCTAGGCAGAGAGCAGCATGTGTGTTTATGAGTGTGTTATTAAGAGATGGTTCTCACTAACATCTCTTTGTTGTGGTTTGGCTGTATGTGAAGTTGGAGGGTGTAACGACATTAGATTCATCTGGTGGATAAAGGGACTCTTGGTCTGTTGAGTTACATAAGATAAGGATTTAGGACTGAATACTTTTATTTCAATTAAGGGATAACCAGCATTTTCTACACCATTTGGGCCTGGGTGAAACATATGAATCAGCAAGTCATATCTTGATCTCTGTTCTCATTAACTATGATTCAGGTAGTTACACTTTTCAATGTATTTAATATCCTTAGGAAATGCCTTTTTAATACGGGATAGCTGGTATTATAAGACTTTTTATTAAAAATAAGAAAGTTTAATTCATCAGTGACTATAAAAGTCACTGATGTAGTAGAGACATTCAGAAGATCATTCGGTAATTTCTTTTTACAAAAAATGCCTTCAGTTCCAATGGTAAAGTGGCTTCTTGGCAATACTGCAGGGTGTCGACACTCATAAAACTTTGCAGGAAGTATTCAAACACACAGCAACAATTTAGAAGGTACTAGAAATCCATTAGTCATAAGTTAGACATCTCCCTGTCCCTCTAGCAGGCGTCTAACAAATGCTTTGTCCATATTAATTCAACAAACAGTTATCATCAGTCATTTGCACAGTGGCAAACTCCAGCTAAGTTCCATGAACCCAAATATGAGTTTAGAGATCTTCACTATCTAGAACACAGCTCTAGTCATAACCACTTTCATGCTTTAGAGTCTTTGATGGTCCCCACTGCCTAACATGACATTATGATAATCCATCTGCTGGGGGGGGGGGGGTTGGAATTCCAGTCCTCTTCCTCCAAGAAGAATTCAGTTAAGCTGTAGTTTGCCTCTGCCGTTTGTAGATTGTATAATCGCTGGTGGTTTGTCTTGAAGGTTGCGGCAGTGAAAGGCAGGGCTCGGATGGAGTACTGGTGAATGTTCTGAACAGAATGAGGGGCACGTAGAGAGCAGGGGTTGGCATTCAACACTGGGAAGTCCTGGACAGACGACATGAGACTCAATAGTTATAATAAAACATCAAACACTAACATCGGTTTATTTAGTTGTAGGTTTGAAGTGAGTTTGTTTCCGTTTTGGGTGCTGCTGGGAGATCATCTCCTTCGACTTCTTGGGAGGAAGAGCCTCAAGCTCTCAGGCAGGCTCTTCTGTTGGACTGCCCTTTGTGTCACCCATTCACTCATTACTGTCACCGCCATTCCTACTTGGCTGCTTGTTCCTGGCTTCCTCTTTTAAAGGGTGGCTACTCAGCGGTTGAGTTTAGCCAGACTGAGATGTGTTATTTACCTCTAGGTTCCTTCTCAAACGCTGACTCCCCAGAACTGGGAAAAGAGAGGTCCTTTTTGTAGCTTCCTTGCTCCTGACGGGCGGGGGGTGGTCATCGACATGTGTGAACAGCTGCTAAGGACCCCAGAGGGGACCAGCCCGACAGCCATCCCTGGTCTGGGCAGGAGCCAGTGGTCCTGAGGAGGGAGCTCTAGGAGTGCCGTTCAGCTGGGACGGGGAAAGGAAAAGGTGCCCATGGGATGGCGCGTCTCACCCACCCCAGGCTGGTCTGGTGCTGGGCCCCATGAGCATATCCATCAAGCACCCGGCAAGCACCAGTCAACAGCTAGGGTTGTTCTAAATACTTGTGGGAGGCCTGACATTTGGGTGCAGCCCACAGACCCAGAGAGAAGCCTGCTTGGGGTGGCTATGCAGGGGCGGGGCTCTGCCTCCAGGGGGCGGGGCTCTGCCTCCACGGGGGCGGGACTCTGTGTCCACGGGGGCGGGGCTCTGCATCCATGGGGCGGGGCTCTGCATCCACGGGGGGGGGGCTCTGCCTCCATGGGGGCGGGGCTCTGCGTCCGCGGGGGGGGGGGGGCTCTGCGTCCCGGGGGCGGGGCTTGGTGACTTCCACCAGCTCTATTCGGATACTTTTTGGAAAGTCACTAAGTGCCAGATTCTTTTGCCTTTTTTTTTTTTTAAAGATACAAGTGGTATACACTTCAGGATACTAATTTCATAGAAATACACATGAAGAGACAGTCAGGAACTCTACCAAACTGGTAACTGTGATCAGCTCAAAACCAGGAGACAGAGTGATTCTTACTCAATACTCATAATGCACTGTGGATTTTTTTTGAGTGCTGGATGAACATATTTGCAGTAGCATTACTAAATGGTGTGCACGTGTAAAATGTTGGTTTTGAAAACTTATACACCCATTGCAGCAGCCTTTCTGGCAGCAGGGACCGGTTTCTTGGAAGACAGTTTCTCCAGGTATGGGGGTGGGTGATGGTTTCAGCACGATTCTAGAGCATTGCATTTATTGTGCACTGTATCTCTATTGTTATCACATCAGCACCACATCAAATCTTCAGGCATCAGATCCCAGAGATTGGAGGTGCCTGTACCATTGTACAGGGGACTTATCAAACTCCAGTATAACCTCTATGGAAGGAAGAGCTGCAGCTTTATTATTTACACAAGATGTTTGCATCTCTTTTTCATTGTTTAAAGGATCCTAAAGTCGCCTGTGGTAAAAGGGGAGGTTACTGATAAGTCTCAGTGTTGCAGAATGGACAACTTAAACTTTAACGTGCAGTTGTTCAACTATATTCCAAAATTATCCTGCAATTTGTTGTTTAAAATTTTTTCCCTCGTTTTAACTTCTTACTTCACAGCACTAATTACTGATCGTTTTCGTTACTGCTATTTGAAACATAAGAAGAGCGGTACCTAGAGGTGCCTACTCAATGCTGGGTGAGCGTCTTCAGGCGTGTAGGGCAGCCTCGCATTCTGTTTTCTGACCTTCTCACTGGAGTATTACATTTCCAATGTCATGAATATTTAAAGGAAAATAAATTTTATATTGAAAACATTTTGTTGACATGAACTAGATACAGTGCTGTATCTAAAGCCCTAATCTTGATTTCTTTGTGCTGGGCAATGCTGTAATTGTTGAGGGAGGTTATCAAGAGGATGTGACTTCTGGTTCCACTGTAGTGGGACCCCGAGCCCGGCCGACCCCCAGCCCATTTCCACAGTGGGAGCCTTTTCAAAGATGCAGGCTTGAGAGAGAATGAGGTGATTTCGAGACCACCTGGCCTGAATGATTGGATCCAGTAAGGCCTCTCTGTAAGTCTGAAGATGCTGGTGGGCGGGTGTAGAGATCCTCCTGGTCTTAGGGTCACCCAAGCTCTGAGTCCCCTTGCTTATTAAAACTGCCACCGGCTGATCTGAAGTGACCTGCCTCTTTCTGGGGTCTCTCCCCACCGTCCATGTACAGGAGCAGGTTTCAGGTTACACCCCCCAAAGCTGCTGAGAGTTTGAACCAGCAATAATCCAAGCATGAAACATTTCTTTTTGATGAATTTAACTTCTTACTTCCCATCACGTCTACTTTCTACTCCTAGTGCTTACTTTATGGCAAGACAGGCTTGGCAAAGGTGTGGCCTGCGGGTTTAGTTTGGCTTGGGTCTTTGTCACCTTCCCTTTAGGGCATTAGGGAAGAAAAAAAAAGACTCAGCTGAAAGTATTTTAGTTCAATAGGAATGCATTTTGCATAATTATGCTAGCTAGAGCCAACCTGCATTTTTACTTTGTCTTTAGTCTTAAAAATATTTTCTGCTGGTTATAGAATTCTGAGTGGGTAAGATTTTGGTTTCTCTTCAGCACTTTGAAGGTGGCGTTAGCTGCATTCTGGTCTCATTTTTTTTCTACTGAGACGTGACTAGTCATTTGATTCATTGGTGTCTGGGTGTAAGGTGCCGTTTTTATGTCTGCTGTCAGGATTTTCTCTTTCTCCTGGGTTTTCAGTGTTTGGGTGTTACGTGCCCAGGCATGATTCACCTCCTATGTGTCTTCCTACGGGGCCATAGATCATCTTGAATGTTTAAATTCACCACATTTGGGAATATCGCAGCCATTGTTTCTTCTAGTGTTTTTTTTTTTCTTTTTTTTGTCTGTCCTATTCTTAATTTGTTGGGATGGCAATTACACGTATGTTAGACACTTTATCTCATTCGCAGATGTTCGTTTTTCCTCTCTCATCTTCAGATACAGTCGCTTCTTTCGCTGTTTTCACTCTGTGCCCTGTGTTCCCCACATGACTGCATTTTCAGTGGCTAACTCCAGATGCTGTGTTCTCCATCCTAGAGTCCCCCCTTTGTTCTGTTTCCCTGGCTTAGATTTGTTGTCTCTTCATGTGCGGTGTGAGTGCCATTTTCCTTTAATTAATGGGCCTCGTGATAATCTCAGCTTTAAAATCCTGCTTGCTAGCATCTGGGTTGTCTTGGGACTGATCTGTGTTCTTTGTGCTGCTTTGTTGAGGATGGGTCACGTTTTCGTGTTTCTTTTTATGTTGAGTCACTCTCAATTTTAGCTTGACCTTGTGAATGTTGGGTGGAGACACTGGATTCTCCCTAAAGTGGGCAATGAAGTGAACAGCCAGTTACCTGTATTGTGCTGTTATCCTTATCTAGTTCAGCTTGAATCCCCCTTAGTATTCACATGGCTGGGGTGGGGGGCAGCCAGCCGTTTGGGCAGCACTTAGCACAGAATTTGAGACTCTCCTACTGGTTTTGCTAATTCTAGAATCCGCTCCCCCACTTTCTACCTGAAGTAGTTGCCGCAGACCTTTTCCCCGAAAATCTGCTCGCTTTGGGTTGCTCTCGAGTGCCTTCAGACTGTGTTTGCTTTGCATTTTGACGGCTCTACATGTGGAGCTGCTTTGGCAGGACCTTAACTCAGCTATTGTTGGCACTGGGACTCCCCATGTCTTTCCCATCAATCAATTCAGTGCCCAGACCTCAGAATCAGTGGTTTGGGGGACCTCACCTACTGGAAGCCCTAGAATCAGTGGCATCAAGTTTCTCACTAGACTTACTCCTAACTTTATTTTTTATAAATTTTCAGTACCCAACTTGATGTTGCTCTGCACTTTGGGACCACATCCAGGAAAGAAGGGTCAACCAGTGCCCTTCCTGTTCCCTCCATTCTCCTCCTCCCCAAGACTGGTTAAATCTTTGTGAACCTCGCTTCTTGTTGAGTCTTGTTTTGTGGGGTGTTTTTTTTCCTATTTCCTCTTCTGTCACTTTTTCCTCTTCTTGCTTTCCTTTTCCCAATGTATGTTCTCCAAAGTTCACATTTTGATCAATCATATCCTGTTACATCTAAAGGTTCTCACTTGATCCTTTTTTTCCCCTTTCACACACACACACACACACACACACACACACACACACACACACACAAGCCCAATTTAATGATCTCCCCTCTCCAAGGTAACACCTATTTCTTCCCCCCTCTTTCCTGCCCCTTCCTGTTTGGATCTGGGAGCTTCCCTTCACAAGGCATTTCACCCACTTTCCAAGCTTTTCCTCAGTCTACACTTTGGAGTTAAGTACCTCCTCCTCCTTTTGGCGGGTGAGAAGATTTCCCTCCTGGATTTGAGGACACAGCTGAATCACCAGCTTCCTCTCTGTGGGCAGCCTCCCTAATGGTTAGATCAGCCATGAGTCACAAGCTGCTCTGGGCATCACAGACACACACGAAGCTTGTGAATTGTGATTTATTGCTGTCATAACTTGGTTCACATCCTGCCTTTTCTCCTCGATCACACATTCTACTTCGTGACCACCGTCCCTGTGCTAGGACCGAGAATATCCCAGAGCTAGACTTCAGCTGAGACGGTATCCATCGTGACTCCTGCTTGTCGGATCGCTCCAGCTTGTCTTTTGGCTTGAATTTCATGATCCCTGGGCCTACCAGGACCTCCGCAGATAGCTTGTACTGAGTTCCCAGCTTCCCTGATGCTGACGGCTGACAGCTATCCATCTTCCTCTGCGGGAGTGCCTGGTTCCTCCCGTCAGAGGGAATCCTCTGAACTTTATTTTATTTATGTATTTATTTATTCTATTGAAGCATAGTTGATTTAATGTGCAATGTTAATTTTTAGACTACAGCTAAGTGATTCAATTATACATACGTGCACATTCTTTTTCATATTCTTTTCCATTATGGTTTATCACAGGGTGTCTAATAGAGTTCCCTGTGCTATATGGTAGGACTTCGTTGTTTATCCATTCTGTATGTACTAGTTTGCATCTGCTAAACCCAAACTCCCAGTCCATCCCTCCCCTTTGGCAGCTCTTAGTCTCTTCTCTACATCTGTGAGTCTGTTTCATGATGAGTTCATTTGCTTTATATTTTAGATTCCACATATAAGTGATATCTTATGGTATTTGTCTTTCTTTCTGAGTTTGACTTGCCAATCATAGCTCTTTAATATTTATTTTTATTTATTTATTTATTTGATTGAACTGGGTCTTAATTTCAGCAAGTGGGACCTAGTTCCCTGCCCAGGGATCACACTCTGGTCCACTACATTGAGATCACTACCTCTTAGCTATGGGGCCACCAGGGAAGTCCTGCCAACTACAGGTCTTCATGCTAAACAAGTGGCTTCCTTTTTTGGTTGGTAATTACTGAAAGAAATAGGAAAGAAAACCCATATAAATAAAAAAAAATGTAAATTCTTTTTACTACCCAGAATCTAAATCATGCTGGAGAATTTTAGAAAGTTTAATGGAATGCATAAAACATAAATTGCCTTAATGACTTCCAGGATATTAGTGAAAATCTATTTATGTTATTTTGGTTATACATTTTATTGATTTTTAAAATTTTAATTGTCCTCGTTCTCTCAGTAAAATGCATAAAGCAAATACAAGCTCATGCATAAGTTCAAT
The DNA here is from genome assembly GCA_020226075.1 of Hydropotes inermis. Lineage (NCBI taxonomy): Eukaryota > Metazoa > Chordata > Mammalia > Artiodactyla > Cervidae > Hydropotes > Hydropotes inermis. The sequence goes on from CM035270.1 coordinate 108,688,925, forward strand.
TTCCAGGAACAGAGGGCAGTAAATGAGAAGTAATTGTTTTTCTGGTCTAAATCTAACATGTTGGATTGTTCAAATTATTTAAGTCCAAAGCTGGACCTCAAGTGCAGTGTTTTGATAATCTCGCATCTTGTATCTTGTAGACCCCAAATCTGATGCTGTTTTTTACTAAGGGCCTAGAAATCTGTGTTCAGTCAACAGAGGTGGATGAAAGTTATCTAACACCTTGCTCATCCCCTCCCCACATTCTTATGGCCTTAGAAAGTTTGCATTGTCTTCATGACACACAGTTTTAATGCCATCTCAGTATCTCCATCGTCCTTCTTAATTTTTTTAAAGTTTAATTAGAACAATTTTTACTGAAGTCTAGTTGATTTACAGTGTTGTGTTCATTTCAGGTGCACAGTAAAGTGATTTAGCTATACATCCTCTTTCATTATAGGTTTTTCACAAGAGATTGGATTAGTTCCCTGTGCTGTTCAGTAGGTCCTCTTGCCTATCTATTTTGTATATTGTAATGTGTATCTGTGAATCCCAAACTTCTTTTTTTAAAACAAAATATTCAAGTGCAATATTAAGAGGGCATTAGATATTTTAGAGATTACTAGATAATTAAAATGATATCTGAATGTGATGTCACAAAATGTGGATGCAACAGAGCAAGTTTGTGTTTTTAAATTTTATTTTTCATAAAATAGAAAATGAAGATGCAGGGGACCTTTCTTAAAGTCATCTCAAACGTACAAGCTCAGATGTGGAAAAACTCCTTTGGTGAAGGGTTATTTACTGAGAAAGCGTGGAAATAAGGGAAAAGGAGGAAGACTGGACCTCACAGTTGGTTGAGCTATGCCTTCTGTGTGGACTGAGTAACAGGGAAGTTACTGAAGCTCCCTGGGCATTTTTTTTTTAATGTAAAAACTGAGGACATACACGAGGCTTCTGAGCCCCACCAAGCTCTTAACTGCAACTATTCCATCCCCAGAAAGAGCCATAAGCCAGGTGGTTTGCCATTATTAAGGCATTCCCAGGTACAGAAATCAAAGGCAATTCTGTAATAAAATATATTCAATGGAAACTCTAAACCAGTGGGAGTCCTTCACACTTTAGTATAAAAGCAAGCACATACTATTAATATCTGACACAAAACTGAAGCCAGAATCAACAATTCAGGGTGCTTTCTCCCTCCTTCCACTTTTCTTATTTTTTTCCTGAATGTTGGCTTATTTCACCTTCATATCAGCCACTAAGGTAGATACATGAGTTTTTATTTCTTCTTTTTTTTTTAACTGGGGAAATGAAGTTCCATGATTATATGCAAATCATTTGTGGCCCCAGGGGTGGTAAACTCAAGAAAATGTATTCAAAATGTATTCAAACTGAAAACATATAAATAATAAGTAGTACTGAATTTGTTTACTTGGTAGCTTCAACCTGTGTTTCTTTCAACCCTGAAGTCTACCTGTTCCTTTATTTATATATTTTGTGGGCATTGGATTGCTTGCCTATGATACTTAGGAGAAAAAAAAAACTGCTCCTACTTTTATTAATGAGATAGGATCTTCACAGATGAGCCAGGAAACAACAGAATACAGTACCAGGGGGTGTTAAAAATGAGTAAGGCTGCCTTGTGGGATTGCAGCTGGTCAGAGCAGAGAGTGCTCAGTGGAGTTCATGGGGGGAGGCAGAGACCTTGCTGACTGCCCTTTCCACGTGCCCTGCAGTCATAGGAAGAGCACAGAGACTCAAGACTCCATGCAACAGACTTGCTCGCTTTCCAGATAGATAGCTGTGATCTTTGGCAACTCAGGGACCTGTAGAGTTCTGACAGACAGTTGTTATGTAACATTGTCTGTATTGGCTCCTGCTGCTTTTTATTTGTGACCCCTGAGAATAGATTCCGGTTCTTTCCAGTAGAGGAATTGTGCTTAATTTCCTCTGTAATAGTCAGGAGCCTGAGAAATCATCAAAAGGGACCTGATATGAAAAAAAAAAAAAACCCAAAACAACAATACAGCAGTGGATATCATCTCCCACACTGTATCAAGCTTTTGGGGGTGCTGCAACATTTCTTTCCTAATTCACTCTTCAGCTGCGAGCTGGACACGTGTGTAACAGAGATGCTGTTCATTGCTTCCTGGGCTGTTTATGGTCAGTGAGAGTAGACCCCTGCCCACAGCCTCTGCTGTCCTGTTTAAAACAGAGGACTCAACCTTCTCCTGAACACAGCTGTTTAGACTGGGGCTGACCAACATCCTCCCACAGAAGAAATCTGCAGGGTGAGCTGAGCCAATCAAACCCTTTCTTGGCAATTTTGAAGTGAGAGACAGAGACGCCCATTAGAGGACATCAGTCCCCTGTGCAAGAGCACATAGACAGCCGTGTGCAGTCATGAGATGCTAAGGATGTCTGGTGGGGGAAACAAAGGAGCGCAGCAGAGGTGACAGAAGTGGTAAGACTCAGCAGGTCTGGCCTCACCTTCGGACTCCTGGGTTACAGTTCACAGGATGCCTGTCTTTATTGTTATTGTTGCTGTTCAGTGGCTCAGTCGTATCTGACTCTTTGCAACCCCATGGACTGCAGCACGCCAGGCTTCCTTGTCCTTCACTGTCTCCCAGAGGTTGCTCAAACTCATGTCCATTGAGTCAGTGATGCCATCCAACCATCTCGTCCTCTGCTACCCCCTTCCCTTCCTTCCCTCAGTCTTTCCCAGCATCAGGGTCTTTTCCAGTGAGTCAGTTTTTCACATCAGGGGGCCAAGATTTTGGAGCTTCAGCTTCAGCATCAGTCCTTCCAATGAATATTCAGGGTTGACTGGTTTGATCTCCTTGCAGTCTAGGGGACTCTCAAGCATTCTCCAGCACCACAGTTTGAGGCTGTCTCCATGCCCCTATATTTCCTTTTAGGCTCCTTCTGCTTTCTGAGATGTGCTACTAGGTAAAATTGATAGAAAATAAAATCTGAAATTTCTAGCAAGATTTCCCATGTTCATTCTGTCTCTCCACTCCTAGCAAATAGAATTGTTGTGGAGGAACAAACTTTTTGTTAAACTTCTTTGCATTCTTGCTTTATATCTCAAGAGACACAAGTGAGGGAAAAGAAGTCACTGAATTGCTTTCTAAGCAGGAGTGGGAGTGATGGCTACGTTCCAGGTTATTATTGGATAGAGCTCGCCAAGAGCTGAATTTATCAGAAAAATAGAGGGTATCTGTGAGGCTTTGTGGCAAGAGATAAAAGGGAACAAGACAGAAAAAGATGATGTTGCTGGCGGCCAGGAGCTGTACACTGGGGAATGGAATAGAAATGTTGGGTGTTGTATCTCCCTTTTCAGAGAAGTGGCAAGAAAAATCTCTGGGCTCACTGATGTGCTGCATGGCTAGACATGGGCTTTCTGCGGCAACTGGAGTTGGGTCTTTTGATGTAACTTTGAATATAGGTTCAAGGTGAGGGCAGGACAAGGTCTCAAAGGCACTGGGGGGCCCAGAAAATCTAGATTACCTCCACAATATATTTGTTATTTTTTCACTTTGTTTTCTAATTTGAGCTACTTTCAGGGCTTTCTATATTTTTCCAGTCCAATGAGCTCTAACAAAAATGGTGTGGCATGTGTAAAGCACGGGGTGGCGGGCAGGGTTCAGTAAACGTGAGACCTGATCTCTTTCTGCAGTGAATGCTCAGTGTTCCTCTGACTGCGTCAACGACTCTTGGGATCATCAGGAGACAAACTTATTGGTTTTTTCTAATGTGTCTTTGAAACAAGTTTTGACTGGTTGGTACCCAGATGTGTGAAGCTACTTAGCCTTTTCTGTGTTCTTTAGTATTACAGATGAGTGTGAGGGTGTGTTAGTGGCTCAGTCGTGTCTGACTCTTTGTGACCCCATGGATTGGGGCCCACCAGGCTCCTCTGTCCATGGGATTCTCCAGGCAAGGAAACTGGAGTGGGTAGCCTTTCCCTTCTCCAGGGGATCTTCCCAACCCAGGGATCAAACCTGGGTCTCACACATTACAGGCAGACTAGGGAAGACTGCTGTTACAGATAGTGTGATTTAGAGTTAAAACACCCATTGTTGTGAGTTGCTCAGTTGTGTCCAACTCTTTGAGACCCTGTCGACTGTAGCCCACCAGGCTCCTCTGTCCATGGGATTCTCCAGGCAAGAATCCTGGAGTGGGTTGCTGTTTCCTACTCCAGGGAATCTTCCTGACCCAGGGATCGAACCCACGTCTTCTGCATGGCAGGCAGGTTCCTCTTGTCTGAGCCACCAGGCAGGCCCTTAGAAAGCCCAGGCCAGTCTTCCATAGGAAGGTTAACTCTGGAATTCACGCAGAGACAGGCTCCGCCTCCCTCCCAGCTTGACCTGCTTCAGGTCTGCAAGCTTGCGGCGGGGAGGGCGGGGGGCTTCTCCGTGTTTCCTTCCTGGCTCATTTCTTCCTCTTCCCCTGCACCCACCAGTCCCCATTTGTTGTTTCGCCGTGGTTGAGCTCAGGCAGAGAAGGAATGGGGGGAAAGGCAGAGTGAATATTGCCCAGGTTGCCCTGCATGTGGCTTATGCACAAGACTGATCTTTTTGTTTTTTTTCCTGGAGGCCTTTCGGGGTGCTTTCATGGGATGCGCTCACACAGGATACTGACAGGTGACTGTAGCATCTTCCCGGCCATGACACCATCTCCACCCTCAGGCTTCCTGGGGTCGCCCTAAGCTAGGTGCTTTGCTCTGTTGGGTGGGGCCCCTGGCTGAGTGGCCCATAGCTTCTGCCTCCCGTGTGGTCCATTTCTGGTCCATGAGAAGCACCGCGTGTCCCATCACTGCTACCAGCTCAGCTTGCTCCCTCTCTTCCCATCAGCTGTACTCTGGTTTCTGCTTCCTGATTTTAGGTTTGGCCTGGTAGGATCTGGGTACCACTGCTTATGCTTCCGAGGCCCCCGTCCCAAGCTCCCCGAGCGGCGCTCTGTGCTCAGAGGTGACCTGCAGCTTTCCTTTTCCTCGTCTGGTTGTACATCCTCCTCCACCAGAAAGGTGGAGGTGTCGGAGGACCCCACCAGGGCTCTGGATTGGCAGTGTCCTTTCAGGCGGTGATGTCCTCTCAGGTGATGGCCGTTGTGTGCCTCCGAAGTTCATGCCCCTCGTATCGTTTCCTAGACTACTCATCTAGCAGACCCATTCGGCTGTATGTGCCTGGTGATCACCATTACCGTTCTGAACTTCTGGTGCTTCAGTTGGGACAGAAGATCCTGTTAAGCTTGGCTCTCTTTCTGCTTGGGCTGGTAAGACTACTGGTCAGTGGGTAAAGCACATTCATGGAGAGTGCTGTCTCAACTCAGGGTGTGCATTGAATGGAAGGACAGATCTTGGCTTATGTGACTTGAAAAGGATTCATAGGGTTTCTGCCGGGCAGTGGAGGACACAGCACTTGGCTTGAGCCTGCGCTTTATCTAAGGACCACAGGCATATTCTCACGAAGTGGGAAGTGTCTGTTTTCTTTGTTCTGAAGGTTGCCTGTGCACTCATGTGTATCCAAGGAAGGTGGCAATCCTTGACTAACTTACTCATCCTTCCTGCTAAAGTCCCTCGGCTGTGGTGCTTCTCAATCCTTCCTGTGAACACTCCTCAGTTAGGAGTTCTTGTAAGAACACATATTCTGGGAGTCCCCTGGTGGTCCAGGGGCTAAGACTCCAGACTCCCAATGCAGGGGGCCCGGGCTCAATCTCTGGTCAGGGAACTAGATCCTGCATATGCCTCAGTGAAGGTCAGAGCTCCTGTGTGCCACAGCTAAGACCTGTTGCAGTCAAATAAATGAGTGTTTTTTAAAACGCATGTTCTGACTTAGTAGTTCGAGGGTGGACCCCAAGATCTGCATTTCTTAGAAAGCCCTCCAGTGAAACTGTTGCTACTTATGCTTAGAGCACACTTGTTTTGTATATAGGCCTGGTCCAGCAGCCAGAAATTAAAACACACTTGCTTCTTGGAAGGAAACTATGATAAACCTAGATAGCATATTAAAAAGCAGACACATCACTTTGCTGACAAAGGTCCATCTAGTCAAAGCCATGGTTTCTCCGGTAGTTATGTATGGATGTGAAAGATGGACCATAAAGAAAGCCGAGCGCCAAGAATTGATGCTTTTGAACTGTGGTATTGGAGAAGACTCTTGAGAGTCCCTTGGATTCAAGGATCAATCAATGAATTCTAAGGGAAATCAACCCTGAATAGTCATTGGAATGACTGATGCTGAAGCTGAAGCTCCAGTACTTTGGCCACCTGATGCATAGAGCCTACTTATTGGAAAAGACCTTGATGCTAGAAAGATTGAGGGCAGGAGGAGAAGGGGACAACAGAGGATGAGATGGTTAGATAGCATCACCAATTCAATGGGAATGGATTTGAGCAAATGCCAGGAGATAGTGAAGGACAGGGAAGCTTGGTGTGCTGCAGTTCGTGGCATTGCAAAGAGTCGGACAGGACTTAGCGACAGAACAACATGAACAGCTGGTCCAGCATCTCGGGTCTGCTGTCCACTTCAGATGCTGTCTTCTTTGCCTTTGCCCTGGTGTTCTCTCTCCCGGAACACCCTCTGAGCAGCAAGGACCCACTGCTCTCCTGAGTAACACTGATACAGCCCATGTTATAGGATGCCTTTGCTTATGTAGTTGTGACAAATCATTGGAAGCCTTTCTGCTTGGTCATAGTTTGCATTTAATAGTCCCTCATTTCTTCGGTCCATGGTTAGAAAATCTGGTGCCATTCATTTGGAAAGGAGGATTGAAACAGGCAAGAAGAAGATGGGCTTCTTATTGTCAGCTGTGCCCTCAACAGCTCTGTGGCCATCACCACGGGATCGGCATTTCCAGAGTTTAACCACTTTTATTAGAGTTTATTATTCAGATGGGCTCCAAGGGCCTAGAGAATAGTAATATTTTAAGTCTATTTTTTGCTTATCTACTCAACTATCCTGGGCTTCCCATGTGGCTCAGTGATGTAGAATCCACTTGCCATGCAGGAGACCTGGGTTCAACCCCTGGGTGGGGAAGGTCCACTGGAGAACGAAATGGCAACCCACTCTAGTATTCTTGCCTGGAGAATCCCATGGACAGAGGAGCCTGGTGGGCTACAGTCCATGGGGTTGCAGAGAGTTGGACATGACTTAGCAACTAAAGAACAACAATTGAACTTTATTACTAAAAATCTTGGGAACTATCTCTGCATTTTTGCATCTATTTTTATTTGTGGAACAGGAACTAGAATTTTGCCCTTAGTTCGTGGTCAAGAAATATTTGTGATGATGCTGAAGAACTTTGGTGATAGGAAAGTGGGTCCAAATACTGAGGGATCCATCGGCTTTTAAAAATGTATTTAGGAAATCATTATTGCTGAATGATGTTGACTTTCTAAGTGAAAATAGTAAATCCCATTGTATTCATGTATGCTGAGTTTCTCACCTCTGACTTTAACAAGGACTAAAAGAGGCAACACTTCCAAAATCCAGTTGGATCAGTAGAGCAGAGGAGTTATAAACTTTATCATTATAAAAGAATGAATTTTTTTCTTTAAAAAAAAAACAGGCCAAGAAATACAGGCAAAGAAAACCTGTGTTTCCTTGCTCACACGTTTTGGTGATTCTACATCAATAAAATTGTGTTCTCTTTAAGTTACAATTCACCAGGACATTATCAAAATCACTTCATCTTTCCAAATAGTTGCTATATATTTTAAAATAGCTATTTGAATTCTAGCCACATCAGAATCCACTTAATAATTTGCAGAGTGCTTCATGGAGCTCTGAGCTGTCCCGTCACATCCTCTCCTGGGCTGTAGAGCCCTACGTTGAGGAGAGTCAAGAAAATGACTGATGGAAAAGGCAAAATGACCCAATCTCAGTCTGTAAATTGCATATTATTACAAACAAGGAAATGTCACCATGACATTTAGTAGCTGGAAAAGAGGGGTGAGGAGGGGTTGAGCAGGAGCTGTAGATAGGCTTGTGAAGCCTAGAGATTCCTTCTTGGTACCTCCTCTGGCCATACTGAGTCAAGTGTTTCCCTTTATCCAGGAGAGCAGAAAGTTCCCATTGTTCATCTCCCCACTGAATGATGGCTTTTAAGGGCTGAAAGTGAAAGCGTTGCTTGCTCAGTCAGGTCCTGCTCTTTGCGACCCCATGGACTGTAGCCCCCCAGGCTCCTTTGTCCATGGATTTTTCCAGGCAAGAATCCTGAAGTGGGTTGCCATTCCCTTCTCCAGGGGTTCTTCCCGACCCAAGATCTCCTGCTTTGCAGGCAGATTCTTTACCGTCTGAGCCACCAGGGAAGCCTCATTTTTAAAGGACAGATTGAGTAAATTGCTGCCCTGCAGGCAACTTTGAAAAGAGAACATTCAAGGGTCAAGTGTATGTCACAAAATTGGGAAAAGCTCTGTGTATATGGATTGGATATTCTGGGAGACTTTGAAATCTTATTCTGGATAAATCTACCGGAGACTATTGGGCTGGCCAAAAAGTTCCATTTGGGTTTTTCAATACAAATTTTAACATTTACATCACTCCACATTCCCTTTGCAGCGCTGTTGTGTTGATAGCTCCACATACATCCATTTATGTTGTGTTTCTTGTAAAGAGGACGCTGGAACTGATGTGTCACAGGGGTTGTGAAGGCAGCCCCTGGTGGTCAAGAGTGCATGAGTGAGTGTTTCCACGGACCGCAGTGTGTGTGGGGGGTGGGGGTGGGGGTGGGGGTGGGGGAAGGTTTGGGGATGATTCAAGCTCATTACATTTATTGTGCACTTTGCTTCTATCATTATTGCATCAGCTCCACCTCAGATCATCAGCCATTAGATCCCAGAGGCTGGGGACCCCTGGTCTGAATGGATATCAATTTCTGAAGTAGAAAATTCAAAATTAGAAAATTGGTAATGGAATCAGAGTTGCAGAAGAGAAACGATTATTTGGGTCTGGGTGTGGTGTTATGGGAAGTCAAGTAGAACGTTAATCCAGGATCAATAAAGCAGTATGTGGTCAGCAGTGAAAATGCAGTTAGGAATATATAATGTACATTTATGGTGGCCCAGGGATTTTTAACTTCCTTTGGGCAGGGAGGAAAAGGCAGATGGTTTCTCTGTGGATTAGAAGATGGAGAGCTCTGTGCCAGGAGTGTGTGTCTTTGCCTCAACCCTCACGGTGGTCCTCCAGGTGCTCTTGTAAGGACTCAGGGGTGTTAAGTAACCTGCCCGCGATCACTTGTCCATGAAGATGCAGATCTGGGCTTCAGATCCTAGACTCGAAATCTCACTGCCGCATGCTTACACCATGCTGGTTGCATGGCGTGTGTGCTCAGTCGTGTCCAGCTCTTTGAGACCCCCTGGACTGTAGCCCACCAGGCTCCTCTGTCCATGGAATTTTCTAGGCAAGAATACTGGAGTGGGTTACCATTTCCTTCTCCAATAGAAGAACCTTATTGTACAGTAGCAGTGTCCTGCTATTGTAGAAGCTGTGGCTTTGATTCATTTGCTGAAAGGTCGTTTATTTTCACAAATTGATCTCATATCCATTAACCTCACCACTCTCTTATTAGTTCTAATGGTAAGTTTGGGTTGATCCTGCATATTTGATCATTCTATCCACAGATGATGACAGGTTTATCTCTTACTTCCCATACAGATTTTCCTGTGTATTTATCTTTCCATCGGCTCTGTCAGGACCTCAGGTACCATTACACAGCAGTGTTTCTGGTGAGAACTGCTCACTATTCTAGCATGATTGAGGTATGTACTGGTGTTACTTACTGAGACAGAGAAAAATGAGAGAGCAGCGGTCGGGAGGCAAATAGAGTCAGCCATGTGATGTGTGCACATCATGTCTGCTGTTTTGGAAAACGGTCACTTTAGGAGGTTTCAGCTTGAGAATCATCAGCTTATGGGTATTAAAATGTGAGATGAATTTCCAGTTTCTGCTCAGGGATGTTAACAGCTGGAAAAATGGATAAACCACAAGAGCCTATTGTACAGAGCAGGGAACTATATTCAGTATTCTGTGATAAGCCATAATGGAAAAGAATGTCCAAGAGAAATAAATATGAAATTGACACATTGTAAATGAACTATACTTCAATAAAATTTTTTTAAAAAATTAGGAAAGCTGGAAAGAGTATCACACCCCCCCCCCCTTACAATGAAGAGAATGTCAGTGGACATGCAAGTTCATGATTTTCTTTTTTTTTTTTGAATCTCTGAGAGAGATGAGGTTTCAGGACAGTCAACTGACCCAACTCTAGGGAGAGACAGAGGCCGCTGGCAGGACAGGGTATAAACAACTGCTTACTTGATTCTGATGCTTTAGACCCCAGTAGGAAGAATTCAGCCTGAAGAGTTGGTGAATGGGTGAAGGTTAAGTGCTGGCAGGTGGGAACCTGAAGTGGCAGGGGCTGCTTCTCGGGGGGGAGGGGAAGGTTCACACTGTCCTGAAGGAGAACTTATCAAACGAATGGTCGCTCACACAACTAGGGATCCAGGATTGGATCCTGGGACAGAAAAAGGACCTTCGTGAGAAACCTGGGAAAATCCAGCACGTTCTTGAGTTAAGCGTATTGGAGCGATGTTAATTTCCTGACTTTGCCGCTCATACTGTTGCTAAGATTAGGGGATACAGGAATTCTCTCCTATATTTGCAGCTTTTTTTTTTTTGTAAGACTAAAACTATTTCAAAATAAAGAGCTTTTAAACAAGAGCTTAAGGATTACAGAGACAAGCCTGTGAAGGAAAGTGTGAAACTGATTATTGTTTTTTTAAAAAGTGCGAACAGAGAAAGGAACATTCATGGGAACTGAGTGTGAAGGTTTACAGAAGAAAAGTAGTGAATCCAAAGAAAATTATGTCTTACAAACCAAGGAAACAGCCACGCTGGAATTGCACCCCTACAGAGCCTGCCCATGAACTCACCCGCAAACAAAGAAATGATGCCAAGATTCCATAAGTTTCTGGGGCGGTCGATCTTCTTGAAATTAACAGTTTATATGAACACAATAATGGATTTGTGAAAGACGTCACTACAGAACTCTTAAAAAAAAAAAAAAGAAAACACAACAACTAATGTGCCCCAAATTCTTTAGCTATGTCTTTTAATTTTCAAATAGCCTTTTGAAATCAATGAAATCAGGAATGAGGACTAGTTGGAGTTAGTTAGTTTAAAAAATACCATTTGTGGTCTTCCTTTGTGGTCCAGTGGTTACGAATCGACCTGCCAATGCAGGGGACACAGGTTCGGTCCCTAGTCTGGGAGGATTCAACATGCCTCGGGGTGACTCAGCCCGTGGGCAGCACCTACCGAGCCTGTGCCCTGGAGGCCGAGAGCCACAACTGCTGAGCCTGTATGCTGCAGATGCTTAAGCCTGCATACCCTGGAGCCCTTGCTCTGCAACAAGAGAAGCCACTGTAATGAGGAGACAGAGCCCCAAAATAGAGAGTCTCTGCTTGCTGCAACTAGAGAGAGCCCATGTGTAGCAACAAAGACCCAGCCAGCCAAAATAAACCAACAAAATTTTAAAAAGAAATACAATTCACAGCACATAATAGGTATTTATTCATTAAACAAGTATTCATTGCACACCCACTTAGGTTCCCATACACCTCCACCCAACACTTGGGTAAAGCTTGAGCAGACATGAGAATAACCAGAGGTGGTGGCCGAGGGGCAAATAAGAGTGGCCAACCAACCCTGAGAGTCTGGGCGTAATACAATGAGGACCAGTTCTCTCCCAAGCCTGCAGGTGAGAAGGATGAAGTGAGAAGCCAGAACGGGGCTCAACCTAAAGGGATGTGTCATCGTAGACAGAATAGGATTCTTAGGTTGATTCATTCTACACACTGGACCTCTAGGTGTCCATTTGGAGTTTGATACAGAGAGCTGGGTTGACATAAAGGTGTTTCTGCATGGGATGGGTCATAATGTGAAGTCGCCTAATAATCTTGGATTGAGAGGAAAGGAGATAAATACAGTTCCTGATGCTGGAGTAGGAATTAAAGAGACGATAATGAGCCGTGATGGCCATGATAAATTTCCTGTCATATTTATTACAATCCTTTCCTAAGACATTTGTGAGAGAGACATTGCTGAGGCCTGGACCAATTTACCTACTTAGGCTTCCTTTCTGAATTGTTTCGGAAGAGAGAGTTTCTAGTGCAAATGAATGAATTATCCGTGCCAGCCAGGATCATGAAGCATTATGGCTACTTCTGGGTCCATTTCTCATCTTGCCTGTGCAGACTCAAGCCTTCTGCAGGCTCTGGACTGGTCACCCATCACTTTAGAGTCCTGAAGTTCCAGCCCGAGATGAGAAATAGCCCAGCAGCTTGCTTGAATCCCTCATTAATCTTGGATCCAGATTCCCCGGGGCTTCGGGGAAAGTCATTCAGGCAGAGCAGCAATAGACATGGGCACGGAGTGATCAGTCCCTTGTGCTGTTCTGCCCTCGGGCCAGCCAGCAGGCTGACCGGTGGAGGGGGGTGGGTGTGTGACCCTGTGGGATGAGGCACGGTCCCCTCCATCAAGGAGGGAGAGTCAGGTCCTGCCAGCTCACTTGCCCCATTGAGAGCTCCTCGGTTGCCCTGGGCATCTCTCAGGGAAGAAGGCAGAGCTGCTCCCCAAGTCTTGGAGGTGGGAGGTGCTTTGAGGGCACAGGAGTTCCCCCACCCCTATGATCTGCCTCAGAAACTGCCTCTACCAGGCCATGGCAAAACTTCGTAGTGCCCTCAAAACTGTATGTCCCAACCTCAAAAGGGTAGTGAGGAGTTTTTGTAGTAATGGTTCAAAGAGGAGAGTGTGGTCAGCTGGTGGACCTGATTGGTTGGTGGTGAGCTCATTGGGAGTCTGTATCGTCAACCTTCTGGTTCCTCCTGGGGCGTCTGTGCTTGCGGGCAGCATGCAGTTAACTTCTCCCACCGGATGGGCTTTCAGTACCTGCAAAGCAGCTCAAACATACTCTCATGTGTGTCCCTTGAGGGGAAGCCAGGACACCGCTGTAAGGCCACACTGTTTCTTGATTGTTCCTGCCTTGTCTCTGCACCCCCTCCCTTCTCTAATTGTTTGGACCTGCCTTTTGGAATTCAGGGAAGGCCCTGGAGGCTGAATGAAGCCCATTTCCTGTGGTCAAGAAAGGGGGGACCCAGAAAGGCTTCTGTGCCCAGGAGCCCCACAACGTCCTGCTGGGTTTCAGTGACACCTGGAAGTTCATGAAATGCTTGTCTCTCTTTACCTGGTCAGCAGAACCTCACTGGGATGAAGCTGGCTGAATGTCACCCACAAGACATTTTATGGAGCCAGTAGAGTTTAGTATGCAATGTACATTCAAGACGTGTCAACTGAACACAAAGTGAGGCATGGTGCAGACGTACAGTCAGGTGTTTCTGACGGATAAACTTGTGTTTAAGGTTTGTTTTTTTTTTTAGCTCCATCATAATTAAAAACATCACGTCTTCGACCCCAGGCCTCTGTCCTCAGCTTCAGGATGGGTTCCTAGGTGCACAGCTGCTAGCCTAAGGCTTCCTTCTGTTCCTCTGTGTGGTCGATCCACTGTCTGCCTTCGCTTTCTCATTTGGAGAGTGTTCTCTCGTTTTATTAAAACTCAAAACCTGAGGAAGAGTATGTGTGTGTGGGGGGGTAAACTTTCTGAGTCCTTTCAGGTATGACATCTTTAATTTTGCATTCGCTAATGGTTAATACTGTTCATGGGGTTCTCCAGGCAAGAATACTGAAGTGGTTTGCCCTTCCCTTCTCCCGTGGACCATGTTTTCTCAGAACTCCCCACCGTAACCCATCCATCTTGGGTGGCCCTGCAGAGTATAGTTCCACTGAGTTGGACAAGGCTGAGATCCATGTGATCAGTTTAGTTTTCTGTGATTGTGGTTTTCATTCTAGTAGTCATATATGGATGTGAGAGCTGGACCATAAAGAGGGCTGAGTGTCAAAGAATTGATGCTTTTGAACTGTGGTGTTGGAGAAGACTCTTGAGAGTCCCTTGGACTGCAAGGAGATCCAATCACTCCATCCTAAAGGAAATCAATCCTGACTATTCATTGGAAGGACTGATGCTGTAGCTGAAGCTCCAATCCTTTGGCCACCTGATGCGAAGAGCTGACTCATTAGAAAAGACCCTGATGCTGGGAAGGATTAAAGGCAGGAGGAGAAGGGAACGACAGAGGATAAGATGGTTGGATGGCATCACCGACTCAAGTGACATGAGTTTGAGCAAGCTCCAGGAGATGGCGAAGGACAGGGAATTCTGGCGTGCTGCAGTCCACGGGGTTGCAAAGAGCTGGACATGACCAAGCAACTGAACAACAGCAACTATAATGATTTGGCTGGTCTAAGTATTCTAGGTTGAAAGTTATTTTACTTACAACTTTAAGAGCATTACTCCATCATCTGTCAATGACAATGCTGCAGGAAAGGGAGTGGGGTGCGAGAGGATGCTCACATCCCAGGTCATGTCTGAGTCTCTGGGATAGCCACCAAGGAGGGGTTCTTGGCTTCATCCTGGAAAGAATTCAAGAGCAAGCTATGGTAAGGTGAAAGGTTTATTCAGGGAGGAAAGGTACTCCGTAGACAGAGTGGAGGTCATCTCAGACAGTGAGGCCCCAGCATATGGGGCTGACAGTTTCTATAGAGTAGGTAATTTCATAGGCTAATGAGTGGGAAGAGTATTTGAGTTATTTTGGGGTAGGGGCAGAGATTTTCATAAATTGGGCTGCCATTCACTTTTTTACCTTTTTGGTTGGCTTTGTAACTGCCATGATGCCTGAGATGTGTTATTTAGATGCTGTGTTATAATGAACATATACTGAAGCTCAGTATAGTCAAAGGTCCATGTAGTCAAAGCTATGGTTTTTCCAGTATTCATGTTTGGATGTGAGAGTTGGACCATGAAGAAAGCTGAACACCGAAGAATTGATGCTTTTGAACTGTGGTGTTGGAGAAGACTCTTGAGAGTCCCTTGGACTGCAAGGATAGCAAACCAGTTAGTCCTAAGGAAAATCAACTCTGAATATTCATTGGAAGGACTGATGCTGAAACTCCAATACTTTGGTCACCTGATACAGAGAGCCAACTCATTAGAAAAGACTTTGATGCTGGGAGAGATTGAAGGCAGGAGGAGGAGGGGACAACAGAGGATGAGATGGTTGGATGGCATCACCAACTCAATGGAGACGAGTTTGAGCAAACTGCTGGAGATGGTGAAGAACAGGGAAGTCCGGCATGCTGCAGTCCATGGGGTTGCAGTAAGTCGGACAAGACTGAGTGACGGAACAGCAAGAACTCAGGCTCAAGGTGTAGTGAAAGTTGACTTGTCTGCCAGCTTGGAACTAGTTGGTTTAATCCTTTATGTCACAGCCTCAGGCCTTGTCATTCTTTTAAATATTGTGCCTGGCCCCCTTCCTGTCTCTACAATTTCCCAACTACATGTGTGTTCTTGTGTACATTATTTTCCCTTATGAAAGCGTTTATTATTCTCTGTACTTGATTTTCCTTTTTCGAATAAGTTTTTATTGAAGTATAGTTGATTTGCAATGTGTTAGTTTCAGGCGTACAGCAAAGGGATTCAGTCACACATATGTGTATCCTTTCTCAGATTCTTTTCCCTTATAGGTTCTTACAAAATACCGAGTATAGTTTCCTGTGCTGTGAGTAGGTCCTTGATGATGATCTATTTTCTATATAGCAGTGTGTATATGTTCCTTTCAGACTCCTAATTTATCACTCCCTGCCTCTCTCCTTTGGTAACCATAAGCTTCACTCCCCAAACACCGTTCAAAAGTTAAAATGGCAATGTGAACTTGCGTGCTCTGCTGATAGGAGTGTACATTAGTACAGCCATTTGGGGAAACTGCTGTTATATACTAAAGCTGACCATGACCAGGTCCTGTCACCCAGGAATTTCATTCCTAAACACACACATATGCACCAAAAGATGTGTACAAAAGTATTCAGAGCAAGGTTATTATCAGAGTCCTGAATTGGGAACAACTTTGACGGACATCAAGTAGACCTAGTAAATACATGATGGTATTTTTTGTATACTAGAATGCTATAAAATAATGCAAAAGAATGAGCCAAATTACATGCAACAGCTTGAATGAATCACATGATCATATTTTTTTAAGGAAAAGAATCCATGATGTATGTGTAAGCATGTACCTCTGTGCCTGGAACACATTACTCTATAAATATTGCTTTGTCATTCCTCTTAAATATGAGAGATTATAGGTAGTGCTCAGTGAGTAAATTAAATGGGTTTTCCTAGTTTTCTCTGTACCTCTGGTATGGCATGTATATTTGAAGTGTATCAACACATACAATAAATGTATAACCAGCATTTTGCAAAGAAGTTTGCCATCATATAACCTAGCCTGTGTTGCAGATCTTAATTCACCAATCTGAAAACAAAAATATGTACTTTTGTATTTAGCATGAATTTAATTGTAGAAGGTGGACGTTTTGAATTTACAATTACATTATAGTACAAATGATAAAGAATACTACCTTTGAGTTCCTAGAATTGATTCTACCTTGTTCATTAATATTTAGCTAGCACTCATCCTATAATCTTTTATGTCACTGAGAAGAATCAAATTGTTTGTAAGGGAGATATTTGATAATCCTCAATGTTTTAGCTTTTCTTGTTTTTGAAGAGAATTAGTTTTGGGTGATATATTATGATAAGAATGGCTTAATTTCAGATGAAGATATGCCTTATGACTTCCATTTTAAATCTTAAACACCCACAGAGTTAAATTGCAGAGAAGCTCATAAAAATCACTGACTATAAATGATGGCACATTGGACTTCTAATGATAGCTTTAGGAGTCTGAAAAGATCTAGTGGTGCATTATAATAGGCCACCCAAAAAAGTTGTGTTTTTTTTTTTCCCCTGAAATGCTGAATTTCACCAGGAAAAAGCAGGTAGAGAATGGTGGAAAATTAATTTAAATTTCATTTGTACTTATTGGATTGGAATAAAGCTAGCTCCTAAATTAGCAGACCAACATTGAAGACTGAATAAGCATCTTTAATTATTGAAAGATAAAATCTTTGGGTCATATAGTAAAAGTGTTAGTCATAGTCAAGGACAAGGAAGCCTGGCATGCTGCAGTTCATGGGGTCAGAGAGTTGGGCACCACTGAGTGACTGAGCAGCAAAGTCACGTCCAACTCTTTATGAACCCATGGACTCTAGCCCATCAGGCTCCTTTGTCCATGGAATTTCCCGGGCAAGAATACCTGAGTGGGTAGCCGTTCCTTTCTCCAGGGTATCTTCCCCACCCAGGGTTCAAACCCGGGTCTCCTGCCTTGCAGGCAGATTCTTTTCTATCTGAGCCACCAGGGAAGCCTAATCCACAGGTAACCAAGAAATCTAAATAATAAATCCAGAATCATCTAAAACAGACTTTAGGGCTTTCTGGTCATTGTTGTTGTTGTTGTTTTGTTTTTTAATCTGGAAAATGAGCAGCTGGGAATTGGAAAAAGTTTAGATCCCCAGGAGGGTAGGAGGGAGGCTTGGTAAGGAGAAGGAGCTGGTTATCAGGGCTTATCACAAACCCAGATATCTCTGAGTTTGGGGTAGTCTGTATGTCTCTGCAGGTCTCTGTATGTCTGTTCTAACACAGTTAACACACTTTTTGGTCAGTTGCTAGCTTTGGTGAAAAGCTCTCTGAGGGCAGGATTGTATTCATTGAACCATTATGGTTTGCCTTAAACAGGGTCTGGGATATGGGTATTCAATATATATCTGTTGATTGAATTAATTATACAAATTTTGGTATTTTGTAGGGACAGTTTCGTCCTTTATTTCTCATATTTTCTATTTATTAATCTTTTCCAATCAGTTACCATGTGCCTTCCTGTGTTTTCAATTTTTTCAAATTTATTATGGCACATATGTTTTAATTTTGAAAAAGATTTATTTTTAATGTTATGACAGGTGTGCTTTTCAAATCAATCTATAATTCTAATGCTTTTCTAAAATTGAGTTTTCTCATTCAGAAATGCATGCTGTAGCTCTTCATTTTTAAAAGTGTTTTTTTAATCTTTAGTAGAACTTGATTGTCTTATTCATGTGGTAATAAAAAACATATATGTAAGCTGAAGTATTTAGATATTTGCTATTATTTGTTATGTGAACTTGTACCCGTTTTGTATTCTAACAGAATATATGTGCTAAAGCCATATGGAATTTTGCACATTTATTTTGAGGCTGGCTATCTATTGGATCATGACTGAGGTTTGCAGTTGATTTGTTTGAGTCTTCTTGCTAAATATTTTTCATTTTTATGTCTCATTTGCAAAATTCATACTTAAATCTTTTTATATTAACTCTTTAGTTGTATTATTGGTATATGACTAGCAATGGTAGTAAAAATGTTTGTCTAAGTACATGTACAATTGCATGTCAATGGAAATAGGAACACAATGAAAATATGTAAATAATGCTAGCTAATCCACAAAATAACATTTCAGATGACAAAATCTGTATAGAGATCTACAAATAAATAAATTAAATATATAAATTAAAATGTATATAAATTAAAATGAGGCTACTATTTTGGTCTATAAGCTTGGGGAGATCTTTCTTTTTAATTTATACCAGTGCTCTTTTTAACAAAGGAATGAAGTCTCTCCATTGCTTAAAGAAATAAAAAAGCATACAAACACTTTAGAAAGGAATTTGGAAATATATATTAAAAAAAAACTCTGAGGGAGAGTATTCGTTCTTTCAAAATGTGTCTTGAAAAAGTAATTGGATCAATATACAAATAAGTTTATTGATAAAGCCCCAATACCTTGCCCACCTGATGTGAAGAGACAAGCCATCAGAAAAGACCCTGATGCTGGGAAAGATTGAGGGCAGGAGGAGAAGGGGACGACAGAGGATGGGATGGTTGGATGGCATCACCAACTCGATGGGCGTGGGTTTGAGTAAGCTCCGGGAGATGGTGATGGGCAGGGAGGCCTGGCGTGCTGCGGTCTCTGGGGTCGCAAAGAGTCGGACACACTGAGCAACTGAATGACTAGAAAAAAACAAAAAACAAGCAATATGATGTGAAAAGCTAAATAGTTATTCTTCAGGGATTATGTCCTTTATACATGCAACATAGTCAGTGGAGAAAAGTGTTCCATTTTTGTTTTAAAAAATTACGCAGCAGGGACTTGCCTAGTGGTCCAGTGGTGAAGAGGCGGTGCCTCACTGCCGTCAGCCCAGGTTCAGTCTCTGGCTGGAGAACTGAGATCCCACAAGCTGTGTGGCGCAGCCAAAAATAGATAAATACACATTTTCTAAAGATTCCATCAGAAAAATTTGTTTGCTCTAGTTGTATTTAGATATCGAAGTGAGGAGTGGTTTGCACTTTTTGTTGCCCTGTGTGCTTATCTGTTTTGTCTAACTTTCTGTAACGGTGATCTGAATTGACAAAGGATTCCTTCCAGGAGCCTATAGTGTCCACCGTTGGAGCTAGAACAGAAGAGAAATAAAAATATTATTGACCCATTTGTGGCTCACTCCTGGTCTTTCTCAGGCTGCCGAGGTTCAAGGAGCCAACCTTTATCTGATAAAGGAGTCTATCTTTATCTGATTTTCTTTCATGACGGGAACAGAAATTCTGAATTCTCTAAGGCTTGAGGAATAAGCTCGTAATATCTATGTTATAGACACTGAATCTGAAAACCACAAAGCCGTATTTCTCCATTAAAGCTTGTTGGTGTGGTTTGGGGAGTTTTTTCTGTTGGAGCATGGATCCCTTGGCCTGTTGGTAGCATGTAGTGAACTGATGCTATAGCTACCAGTTGAATGACCTGTTCAAAATGAGAGGAGCATAGACTTTTCAAGCATCATGGTGGTGACCAACTTACAGATGCAAACGTTTAGCTGGAAAAAGAGCCAGGTGTGAAGAATCCCATTAGTCCAATGATTCTGAAGCTTCCCCTGCTTGACACCTGTTCCGCTGACGCACAGGATCTCTGTGATGGCGTGGCACCATCGGTCCTGGGCCCTGGGACACGGGCATCCTTGCCCGTACACTTGCACTCCTGGTCAGGGGAGCTGATAACTTGAATTCTGTGGATTACTGTAGCAACTTGTGTTGGGTTCATTTCCCATCAAAAATTCTTCCTGGGCTTCCCTGGTGGTGCACTTGTGGAGACTCTGCCTGCCAGTGCATTAGGAGACATGGGTTCAATCCCTGATCTGGGAAGATCTCACATGCCACGGACCACCTAGACCCCTGCACCGTAGCTCCTGAGCCCGTGTGTCACAACTACTGAAGCCCGCTTGCCCTGAGCCCGTGCTCCGTGACAGAGGACCACCACACGAGAAGCCTGCGCGCCGCAGCGGGAGAGGGGCCGCTGCTCGCTGCAACTGGGGCAAAGGCCGCGCAGCAACCGAGACCCAGCATAGCCAAGATAAATACTAATAAATGCAATGTTAAAGAATTCCTCCCCATTGTTACCTGAAAATCTTCACTTGACACCTTGGGTAAGAAAGTGCCAGTGAGGTTATTGGTATTTAGAAGAGAATCTAGCTGTCAGTAGTGGAGAAACTTTTTAAGAAATACTGTATCACTAATGATGCAATGGTCTAGAAAATGACACTGCCTAAAATTGCAAGTTATGACCAGACATTGTGTCATAACTTAATTGCCCTATGTTTTTGTCAATGTCTCTTAAAATTTTTTTGAAGTATAGTTGATTTACAATGTTGTGTTAATTTCTGCTGTGCAGTAAGATGATTCATTTATACACATGTATATTCTTTTTCATATTCTTTTCCGTTATGGTTTATCACAGAACGTTGAATATAGGTCCCTGTGCTGTATAGTAGGACCTTGTTTATCTGTGCTATATATAATAGTTTGCATCCACTAACCCCAAACTCCCAATCCTTCCCTCCCCATTGCCTTGGCAACCACAGGTCTGTTCTCTATGTTGTGGTAAAGGTCTTAACGTAAAGTAGTATGTCTTACAATCAGTGGTGCTAAGTCACTTCAGTTGTGTGTGATTCTGTGACTCTATAGATGTAGCTCTCTGGGCTCTTCTGTCCATAGGACTCTCCAGGCAAGAATACTGGAGTGGGTTGACATGCCCTCTTCCAGGGGAGCTTCCCCACCCAGGGAGCGAACCTGCACCTCCTGCATCTCCTGCATTGCAAATGGATTCTTTACTACTGAGTCGCCATGGACACATTCCAAACACATGGTGGAGTAGTCGGATATTTGTGTCTACCTGTGGCTCAGCGGGTCAAGAATCCCACCTGCAATGCAGGAAACATGGGTTTGATTCTTGGATCAGGAAGATGCCCTGGAGGAGGGCATGGAGCCCACCCCAGTATTCTTGCTGGAGAATCGCCATGGACAGAGGAGCCTGGTGGGCTACAGTCCGTGGGGTTGCAAAAGACTCGGACACGACTGAGTGTCCCACACACTCACGTATGGTGAATAACAACAAATTTAAGAGAAATGAGAGAATCAGAAGCTATTCTTCACAGGAGGCATGTGAAAATAAGATTCACAGGTACAGGTGGGTGCTAGAGTAGAAAGTCATGCTACAATAAACAATAACAAGTGAGAATTATTTGTGTTGATGAGACAAAGAAGAAAATAACCTTAATTGAGATGGAAATAACACACCTTGGGAAATTATAAGGTGTTGAAATGGAAATAATGAGAACGTGTTTTCACAGAAGAGCTGGGATTTGTTTACAAGTGTAATGTCAACATCATTGCCTTTGTTATGATATGAGATGAGTCAGTGACAACTATCATTGAAAATATCCACTCTTAGGAACTTCTTCTAAAAATCCAGGTGTGAATCAGTTCTCTAGAACTTAAAAAGATCTTGGGAGATGATATGCAATGTGTTTCAAAGATCAACTAGAAAAAAATCATTACACAGATGCCTATAGAGAATTTTTGTGTAAACCTCTGGGGGTATTATCTGAAGGGGTTGGGGAAAATAACAGCTAATCTAGTTTTCATAAAATAAATTTGTATCACTGTGCTATATAATTTTTAAGATGTATAAGTTAGCAATAATATTAAATATTTTGAAAATCACCTTTCCTAGTGAAATTCAACAAGATCCTTGCCTTTTATGTTATTTCATCCATGTAACTGTAGTTGATTTAAAGTCTCCTGAAAGGAGTCTCAAATCTCATCTCTTACATCATTGCAACTGGGTCCACATGCTTTTGTTTAGCACTTGCTATTGCATTTTTCTGGGCTTCCCTGGTGGCTCATGTGGTAAAGGATCTGCCCATAATATGAGAGACCTGGGTTCAATCCCTGAGTCAGGAAGATCCCCTGGAGAAGGGAATGGCAGCTTACTCCAGTATTCTTGCCTGGAGAATCCCATGGACAGAGGAGCCTGGCGGCCTACAGTCCATGGGGTCACAAAAAGTCAGACACAACTGAGTGACTAAGTTTTCAGTTTTTCATTTTCATTACATTTTCCTACTAAGACACTGAAAATTATACAACACATGAAGTAGTTGTATGCAGTGAATAAAGTATCCCATTACTCAAGACCATATCTTTAATCCATTGAATCCTCCCTCTCCACAATAATGTTTTCTCAAATGTCTGTACTTTTATTTCGCTTTTTGTTAAACCTTCCCATCTCAGTCTATTCAAGCTGCTATGTCAAAAACACCATAAGCTGGGGTGACTTTTAAATGACATAAATTTATTATTCACGGCTAGAAGCTGGGAAGTCCAAGATGAAGGCACTGGCAGACTCGGTGTCTGCTGCGGCCCCCCGTCCTGTCTCACTGGGGGCTGTCTTGTCACTCTATCCTCATGTGACAGGAGAGGGGGGCTCTCCAGGGTCTCTTTTATAAAGGCACCAATCCCATTCGTGAGGGCCCCACCCTCAGGACCTAATCACCCCAAAGACCCTGCCTGCAATACCATCACACTGGGGATGAGGTTTCAACCTGTGAGTCTTATGGGGACATGAGCATTCAGCCCATAGTGGCATAAAGTATTGAAAATGTATTATCCACAGTTGATGTTGTCTGCTGGGGCATTTGAAATTTGCAAGTGTTGTGCGACAATTTTGTAGGATTGGTCTGTGTATTAAAAAAAATAGCATAATTTTAACCAACTTATTAAAACCCAGTAGGATTCCTAATTAGAGATACCAGTGCAGATTTTCAGAACACCCCAGTTCAGGGCTGTGTTGCCCCCATGAAGAGCCACGGTGGTCACTGACCCGGGGGGCGAAGAGTGGAAGGTGAGCAGAAGGTAGAATTCCAGCCCCAAGCCCACACGGGCACTGACAGCAGGACTGTTTCACAGCATGTTTTTGGGGCATATTTCAGTGGGGGAGGAGACTGTGATCCAGGCTAGACCCTTCAGTTAATTAAGTAATGAAGCTTAGGACCTCACCGTCAATTAGGACCTGCATTTTAGTCAGAGACTCAAGTCAGTCCAGAATAGTGGGCCGTTCTTCCTGGGAAATCTGGACAAAAAATGATGGGATATAGCCTGAAGCCTTCTCCCTCACCGTGAGGAATGTCCCTGGGGACTGGCAGGTAGCATTACTTTGGAACTTCAGCATTTTGATTCAACCCAGACTGCACAGGACAGTTTCTCTTATTTCTTTTGGACCTCAGCACAGCTGAGTATCTGCTAATTCCAGCAGGTAATCATTGAGGGAGGGGTCCCAGGCATAGCTGGTGACTCCTTAGGTATAATAAAAAGGAATCATAGAAGCACACACACACACAGGCGCACAAAATGAGCACAATGCCATAAGGATCTGCTTCAATCTGACCAGAAAGAATATAAGTCAAGTTAGAAATATGTAGGAGGGACTTCCCTGGTGGTCTAATGGTTAAGACTCAGCACTTCCACTGCAGGGGACACAAGTTCGATCCCTGATCTGGGAAGTAAGATCCCACATGCCTCGTGGCACTGCAAGAAAAAGAAAAGAAAATGAGAAATGTGGGAAACAGATATATGTAGGAGAGGTTTTAGAAGGCTCACGTTTAGGTCGCTTTTTATTAGTCTTATCAGGACTAATACAGAAATGATTCATTGCTAAAGTCAAACCAAGAACACTGTGTTATAGCTCCTTTTTAAAACAGAAATAAATTTTAAAAATTAGAATTAATTAGGACAAAAAAGTATAAAACAATATACACATTTACATTTATCTAATTTAGCTATTGTTATATTTATGAATGCTTCATCTGCTTTAAGCAGAGAGGAAGCATTGTTCACCAAGTGATGCTGGAACAGCTTTCTGAAAGAAAATCAATTTAAAAGCTGTGTAGCATATATACATAATATTAAATTCCAGATATATTAAGAAAAAAAAAGCCATGCAAAATTAATGGAAACAGTGGATGGGAGATATATCCTAGGCTTGAGAGTAAAGAAAAATTTGAAGTTGTAATTTTTTTAATCTATAAGAATAGAAGACAAAGTATAAAAACATTTAGAACAAATACAACAGAAATTTCATCAAATTAGTAACTAAAGAAATAGAGTTTTAATTGATGCCAGTTTAATAGAAATCATTGAAATGATAACCAGCATTGAGCAGCGTTGTGTATCCATATATAATATATATATATTGACTATACACATACACTGAGTATACATATGTAACATATATATGTTATATATATAGATATATGTGATGGAATCTTCAATGAATGTATGTTAGGTGGACAAAAGAAGATTGGAATTTTGTATATTGTGATATATGTAGTATATATATCACATATGTATGACAAACGTGTAAATAATCATCTTCTCCAGGTCTGTTTTCATTCTCCTTGAGGCAGCAAAGACACATGGTGACATCAACACTTAAGTCAACGGGTGACAAGTTCCTGTAGAAAATTCTAGAATTAGCAAGATCATTGGAAAATACTCTGCAAAGACACTGGAAATCACTACGTTCTTAAATATCCCTACAACGACTTTTTCCTCTGCATGTACCTACTCACAGTGATAAGAACATAATAAAAACTCAGAAGTATTTATGGTTACCTGTGTGTTTCTAATCTTTATTTGATGTACTTGGCAAAATTGGTGCTTGATCTCATTTGAGATCTTATAGTAGTATATAAGTATATACTATATATATTATTATATAAATATATTTGAGATCTTATATTAATATTTTGAAACAAATTTTCACATATCCTTCTGTTCTCCTTGAAGTGAAGACTTATAGTGACCATCAAATTATAATCTATTCATTTATCACAACTTTTGGAAAACGACCCTTATTGTTGTCAGATTAGGAAATACCTGTAATCTGTTAGTTTTGGACTGTGTAGAATTCTGTTACACTATATTCAGTACATGATTTCTTCCAAATTTGAGATTCGTAATCTAAATCGATGTTCTCACATTACCTGGAGAATGAATAATATCAGGTGCGTGTTTCTTCATAAACACTCTCAAGTTTATGTGCTCAAACATACTTCAGTAAACCTCTGGTCAACCAGTGTTTAATGCCTACTGTTTGTTTTTTCTGTAGTGAGATATTTCAAGCTTACCATCTTGTGAGCGGGCTCAGTTGTGTCCAACTCTTTGCAGCCGCATGGACTGTAGCCCAGCAGACTTCTTTGTGCATGGAATTTTCCAGGCAAGAATACTGGAGGGGGTTGCCATTTCTTCCTCCAGGTTATAATCTTGGGAGATAAAATATACATAAACAATGACAGAAACACTCAAAAGAGTGCACAGTAATTGAACAGAAAGTTTGAAAACATTATCTGTTGCATAATTTTTTATAAAAGGCAGGTATAGAAACAAACAAAAATGTGCATCGCCTTCTGGGAAACTTTGAGTCAGCTTCTGTCCTCAGGCTGGCCAGGAAGGCTATCAGACATCTTTTGCCCCAATCCTTTTTTTTCTTACTTTCTAAGATTTTCACACATCTAGCATGTCAATTTATTTTCAAGAACTCTGGTAGGAAGAAAGGTCAGGTATTGATTTTTGCATCCCTAGAAGGAGCAGTGCAGGGAAAATTTAAGTGACCTGCCTAAGGTCAGGGTTTTGTTTGACTTGTTTCACAACAGTGACAAAGAGATGTTGAATTCACTGAGTTGGGGACACTCTGATCTACAGGAGGCAACTTGGGGGCTACAGGGTCAGGATTGAAATGGGACTGGCCTTGCTGTGGTTCAGTCGCTCAGTCATGTCCAGTCTTTGCGACCCCATGGACTGCAGCACACCAGGTTCCCCTGTCCTTCATCATCTGGAGTTTGCTCAAACTCATGCCCTTTGAGTCAGTGATGCCACCCAGCCGTCTCATCCTCTGTCATCGCCTTCTCCTCCCGCCTTCAGTCTTTCCAGCATCAGGGTTTTTTCCATCAGGGACTGGCCTGCATATACCTGATCCACCAGCACCTCACCTGGGACCAGGGGGAAACCCCCAGCACAGAGGCCCCAGTGAGGGTCCAGTGAGGTGCAAGTCATCATGGGAACTCCAGGCCCAAGGTCGAAACCTCCAGTGCCTACCGGTGGGAAGTTCTTCTTGGAATGAGTCATCTTGGGCCTTATTTAGGGGGTTCATTGTTGAGAAGCCAACAGGGTATTGAGGTGCTGATATGGTTAATGCTACCACATAAGAATCCTGTCTGTTCTCCAGAAATTTGACAGATGCTAAGAAAGAGAGGGCTTCCCTGGTAGCTCAGACGGCAAAAGCGTCTGCCTACAATGTGGGAGACCCAGGTTTGATCCCTGGGTCAGGAAGATCCCCTGAAGAAGGAAATGGCACCCCACTCCAGTATTCTTGCTTGGAAAATCCCATGGACTGAGGATCCTGGTAGGCTACAGTCCATGGGGTCGCAAAGAGTCAGACACAACTGAGCGACTTCACTCAAGAAAGAAAGAAAGAAAGAAAAGACAAACAAAAATAGTGACTTCTGGCTGATTTCTGAAATCAGCTCTTACGCTGGCCCAAAGCATGACATCGGATTATCCTTCCTTCTGCACAAGATATTACTTTCCTTGAGTCAATTATTGATGCTTTAAAATGCACTGAAATTTTCTCTCTCTGATGGTGCTACCTGCCATTGCCTGCCTGCTCAGAAAATGCATAGGGAAAGAAAATTGTAATTCTTATTGCTGAAGATGAAATTAGGTTTTAATGTTTGAAAACTTTATAAGAAGTTTTATAAACTTTTAAAACTTTATGGGTGGACCATAAGGAAGGCTGAGCACCAAAGAATTGATGGTTTTGAACTGTGGGACTCTCGAGAGTCCCTTGGACTGCAAGGAGATCAAACCAGTCAATCCTCAAGGAAATTAACCCTGAATATTCACTGGAAGGACTGTGGCTGAAGCTGAAGCTCCAGTACCTCGGCCACCTGATGCTATGAACCGACTTATTAGAAGAGACCCTGATGCTGGGAAAGATTGAGGGCAGGAGAAGGGGACAACAGAGGACGAGATGGTTAGATGGCATCACTGATCCAATAGATACGAGTTTGAGCCAGTTCTGGGAGATGGTGAAGGAGAGCAAGCCTGACGTGCTGCAGTCCACGGGGTCACAAAGAGTCAGACACGACTGGGTGACGGACAGCAGCAAAGCTTCTGAAGCTGAATGAGAGGCCCTGCTCCCCGTGGTTCTAACTAATTGGAAGCAAGTATTTCAACAGGAGAGGAAACCCTACTGGCTCTCCATTCCAAATGCACCCAGACATACAAAGATCAGACATACATTGTCTGAGCCACCGTCTCTTGCCCCATCACTGCAGGACTCGAGACCAGTCTGCTTACCTGCCTGTCCACTGTCATGCTCAGCAGGGCGGGCAGCGTGGCCCTGGAAAGACAGAGGTTCGGGCCTCTCACGGGTGCGCTCAAGGACAGGGGACGACAAGGTTTCACTCAGAGTAACCCAGATCCCAGTGCAGCCTCGGAGCCCTTCTGCCCACCGTGGCCTTCGTCTCCACCTCTCCCCGCTGGCCTGCCCATTCCAGAGACGTCAGCCCCGGGCTGTTCTCACACCGGCTCTCCTCAGCCTGGGATGTTCCTCCCCTTGTTCCCACTGGAGGCAGACGTTCCTTACAGATATCCGCGTGCCTTTCTCATCCCCGGCAAGTCCAAGTCTCTGCTCAGAGGTTACTGTTCCAGGGGGGCCTTGCCGTCCA
>CM035270.1:108717457-108799967 GCA_020226075.1 Hydropotes inermis
CTCGATTGGCACGTGTACCATGCCTGCTCGGAGGTTACTGTTCCGGGGGGCCTTGCCGTCCGCTCGATTGGCACGTGTACCATGCTTCCTGGCATTCCTGAGCTTTCTAACCTGGTTCCACGTGTTCTGTTTCCCAAAATGCCATCACTCATCACTTGTAAGGCAGAGATTATGTCCCACCTGTTGGTATTTCTAGGTGACACTGAGATACATCTTCACTGTCTCTGGGGTCAGGGGGAGATGCTGAGGTTGTGGCAGTTACGGATCCACGTACATCAGAAGTTACGGCACGGGTTCAGAGGCTTCAAGGAGAGCCCGGTAACCACAGTGAGACGGGCTTTGTGGCAGTGAGGGTGGTGGTGTGCAGGGAGAAGAAATCGATGTGATTTGCATTGGAAAGTGATCCAGAAGAGTCAGCCCTGAATATGAAGACGTTTTAGGAATGTCTTAACCAGCTTAGATGGTTCTGTTTTTATTGAGATATAGTTGGTTCACTCTGCTGTGTTATTTCCAGGTATGCAGCAGTAGTATGTGTGTGTGTGTGTAAAGTACATATGTGTGCTTTTTCAAATTTTTTTCTATTCTAGATTTTGATAAGATATTGAATATAGCTCCCTGTGACATACAGTAGGTCCTTGCTTATCTATCTTATATATGGCAGTATGTTAATCCTGTTAATCCCAGGATCCTAATTTTTCCCTTATTTCCCCTTTGGTAACCATAAATTTGTTTTTATATGTCTGTGAGTGTCTGTTTTGTCAATAAGTTCCTTTATGTCATTTTTAGATTTGACTATATATAAGTGATATAGCATAGGATATTTGTCTTTCTCTGACTTACTCCATTCAATTTGAGAATCTCTAGGTCCATCCCTCTTGCTGCAAAGGGCATCATTCCATTCTTTTTTCGTGGCTGGGTAGTATTCCATTATATATGTACACACGCCATATATTCTTTATCCATTCATCTGTCGATGGACATTTCGGTTGCTTCCATGTCTTGGCTATTGTAAATATGCTTCTGTGAACATAGGGGTGCATGGATCTTTTCTAACTAGAGTTTTCTCTGAATATATGCCCAAGGGTGTGTTTACTGGATTATCTGGTACCTCTATTAGTTTTTAAGGCACCACCATTACTGTTCTTCATCATCGCTGCACCAATTTACATTCCCACCAACAGTGTGGGAGGTTTTCACTTTCTCCAGTGTGTTATCTGTAGTCTTTTTAATGAGGACCATTCTGACCACTATGTAGTGATACCTCTTTGTAGGTCTGATTTGCTTTCTTCTAATAATTAGCGATGACAAGCATTCTTACATGTACCTGTTGGCCATGTGGATGTCTTTTCTGGAGAAATATCAACTTAGGTTATTTCATTCTTAATTATTGACAAGAATGATACATTGCAAGTGGATTGTTTACTGCCTGAGCCATCAGGGAACCCCATATGATAAATAATTATGTACAAATAAATCTAAAGTATCATTTTAATAAAATAAACACAAGTGAAAATGAGTATTTCAGATTTTACATCTCAAAATGCTATTTCTCTCTTAGTTATACGTAAAGTCATGGTTTGTTTTACAATTGATGACATTTTAGACTTGATAAAATATCCAATTTGCTTGCTTTCTTTGTTTACTGTCTATCAACTTAATTTTTAGGTTTTAGATTAATTTTTACTTTTGGAGTCTTTTGTACTATTATGTATTTTTTAAATTAAGATGTAGACATATAACATGGTGTTGGATTTGAGTGTATAGCATAATGATTCAATGTTTGTATATGTTGCAAAATGATCACCACAATACGTTTAATTAACACCCATCACCCATATAGTTACATGCTTTTCCCCCTTGTGATGAGAATTTTTTAAAGATCTACTCTTTTAGAAACTTTCACATATTTTCAAATGCAGCCATCCAGTGTTGTTAATAGTGGTCACCAAGCCATACATCACGTCCCCAGGGCTTACGTATCTTATAACTGGAGGTTTTAACTTTTGACCCCTTTCACCCATTTGGACCTCCCCCACCCCTCCCTGCCACCTCTGGTGGCAGCCACCCATCTGTTCCTCTAAATATTCCTTTCCTTATGAAATATGCGCACTCTACTTCTGGTCTGTGTTTTTAAATGGAGGATCGTTGCCTCACAGTATTGTGGTGGTTTCTGCTGCACAACCACATGGATCAGCTGTCTGTATACGAGTGTCCCCTCTCTCCTGAGCCACCCTCCCATGTCACTCCCTCACCCCATCCCACCCCCCAGGTCATCCCAGAGCACCAGGCTGAGTTCCCTATGCGTGCAGCAGTTTCCCACTAGCTATCTGTGTTACCCACGGTAGGATACGTGTTTCCTGCTATTCTCTCAATGCATCCCACCCTCTCTCTCCCGCCCCGTGTCCCCAAGTCCATCCTCTACATCTGTGTCTCTATTCCGGCCCTTCAAGGAGGTTCATCAGCACCATTTTTCTAGATTCCATAGACATGCATTAATATGCAATATTTGTTTTTCTCTTTCTGACGTACTTCACTCTGTGTGACAGGCTCTAGATTTGTTCACCTCAGTTCGACTGGCTCAAATTTCCCCTTTTCATGGCTGAGTAATATTCCAGTGTATATATGTACCACGGCCACTTTATCCATCCATGTGTTGATGGACGTCTACATGCTTCCATGTCCAGGCTGTTGTAGATAGTGTGCGGTGGATATTGGGGAACAAGTGTCTTTGTTGTCTTGCAGTGGGTTTTACTCTTATGGTCCTGTAAGAATGATCATTTCTCTTTGTACTAGTGGTGGTACTGGGGCAGGAATTGACCTAGTTTCAGGGCGAAGATGGGAGAAACAGGAAAAAAGATTAAATAGAAATGAGAGAAAGTTTTCTTTGAATATAAATACTCTGGTGGAAATTTGATTTATCAAAATGTGTTAGAAATTAGACTTATGATTATTAAATGTGATTTAACTGATGGCCCCTACACAGCCTTTTTAGTTTCATCTTTTTTTTGCGAGAAATCTGTATAAAATTGCAGACTTCTCCTCCTGTTTCTTTAAGCAGGAATTGACCCAGGTAGCATTTAGAAAACTGAAGATGATTTTGGAAACTTACCTTTGAAGATAATGGAGATAGACCTTACGGGTGTAGGAGATTTGATGTCCATTTAGGAATATGTGCTGATGCAGGCATGGTGTGAAAACAAAATGTGCCCAAGTCTTTAAACCAGCTTGCTTTCTGGAGATCTGCCTTTTTCTTCTGAAAGTTTACAAATAACTGAGGAAATATTGCTTATTTGAGGTTTTAGCTGTGTTTAGGTGAAATGCAGGTGATGAATTATTCCTTAAATGCTCTGAGACGGAAAATGTGTTTTAATCAGGATGCCTCCAGCTCAGGGGAGACTGCCCTTTGCCAAAGCCGAACACCTCTGCTCCAGGCTGTTCTTCATTTCCAAATGCCCACATCGATCCCTCTGTAGGTGCAGATAGATGCTCTGGCTTGAAGGCAGCTTCTCCCTGGAAGCTGTGGGAGCAGGATGAAGTGTGAGAGAAAAATTTGTTGTCCTGGACAGCAGTAAGGTGGCCTGAAACAAGAGAAATATTAATACCACCCCCCACCTTAGGGAGAGGAGTTCCAACAGGCGACTCCAGGCAGGAAGCAGACATTATTCTAAACAGCATCTTCATTCTTACTCTTCCCTTTGTGTTAACTCAGCTCTCTAGGGGCTCGGAACCTCCCACGTGATGCTACTGGTAAATACGCCTGCCAGTGCAGGAGACGCAGGAGACTTGGGTTTGATCCCTTGGTCGGGAGGATCCCCTGGAGGAGGGCATGGCAACCCACTCCAGATTCCTGCCTGGAGAATTCCATGGGCAGAGGAGCCTGGCAGGCTACAGTCCATGGGGTTGCAAAGTCAGACATGACTGAATGAGTGAACATGCACACGGTCATCTATCCTGTGTGTGTTTGTATCACCTAGCAAAGCGCCAGCATGGAACAGAGGTTCAGAAGGTGCTGATGAATGAATAGGTCAGTGAGTGTGACCTGATGCCTCCCATTCTCCAGCAGTCCATGGTCTGTCTCTCAGTGGCCGCCTTCCCTTTCTGCTCCTCTTCTCCTGACTCCTGCTGAGGACGTTTGAGTTAGAAGGATCCTCCAGTCCCCCCACTTGGTGTGGGAATGGCCGTGAGCATTCCAGCGCAGGGAACTATAGTTCCCAAGACCAGTGATAAACTCACATAGAGTGAAGAGAGCCTGGGTCATCCCCAGAAGCCTGCCTTCTGGACTTCGATCTTTTCTCTGCTGAGGATGCTCTTTGCCAAGCCAGGTAAGCTCCCCGAGCCGCACTTTCTCATCTCTTGCAAATATGTGATCCTTCCTCTCGGCCTTCTCCTCGGGGCTGTTGTAAGGATCAAATGAGTTCAATGATGTGAAAGCTTTCTAATACAGCCCTTCAAATAAAGGCTTAGTTCATGGGTTGTTTTTGTTGTTCAGTTGCTAAGTCATGTCCAACTCTTTTCGACCCCGTGAACTGCAGCACACCAGGTTGCCCTGTCCTCCACTATCTCCCAGAGTTGTTCACACTCATGTCCTTTGAGTCAGTGATGCCATTCAACCATCTCATCCTCTGCCACCCCCTTCTCCTTTTGCCTTCAGTCTTTCTCAGCATCAGGGTTTTTTTCCAGTGAGTTGCTTCTTCTCATCAGGTGGCCAAAGTATTGGAGCTTCAGCTTCAGCTTCAGTCCTTCCAATGAATATTCAGGGTTGATTTCTTTTAGGATGAACTGGTTTGATTTCCTTGCAGTCCAAGGGACTCTCAAGAGTCTTCTCTAACACCACAATTTGAAAGCATCGATTCTTCGGTGATCAGCCTTCTTTATAGTCCCACTCTCACATCCATACACTGTTAGTAACTAATTATTCAGTCTCGTGTCGCCAAGGGCTCGTATTTACGTTCTAGTGGAAATCTCAAGGGACTTAAGGAATGGCTGATAAAAACAAATCCCAGCCCGACTCAGGAGGAAAATGCCTGGTGTCCCAAGGGGACCTAGGCTCCCTTCACAGCTACCTCAAGCTGAAGCTTTAGACAAAGTTCACTGACTTGGTGTTCAGCGTGACATCAGCTAGACAAGCCCCACACTCGTCATCTCACAGCTGTGAAGCCGCGTCCTCGTTACACTTTGATTTCAGTGAACAACTGGAAAATCATCATTGCTCATGGCAGCTCATGTCTGGTGTTGACCGGTGACTCAGGATTTCAGAGTTGGAAGAGAACTCAGAGACGGCAAGACTAGCAGACATGGGCTTAACCAGCCCCTCCATGGGTCATGCAGTTTTTAATAAATGATATACAGTTCTAGATGAAGGGAAGTCCTGGGTTTCCCAGGGGTTAGAACTTGCACTTTCACTGCTGAGGACCCAGGTTCAATTCCTGGTCAGAGAACTAAGATCCTGCAAGCTGTGACCAAAAAAAAAAAAAAAAAAAAAAATTAGAATAAGTGCATTTTCCTATGCAAGGTGGCACTAGGGGTAAAGAATCTGCCTGCCAATGCAGGAGATGCTAGAGATGCAGGTTTGATCCCTGAGTTGGGAAGATCTTCTGAAGAAGGAAATGACAACCCACTCCAGTATTCTTCCCTGGAGAATCCCATGGACAGAAGAGCCTGATGGGCTACAGTCTATGGGGTCACAAAGAGTCAGACACAACTGAGCACACATACACACACACTTATTTTTATTTTAGCCCTCATATAGTGATTCTGATACACAGTCAAGAAAAGTGGCCAAAACAATGCCATTGGAATAAGAGGTAACAGGTGAAAAAGTGTTGAAAGTATATTTAGTTACACACCACTATAAATAAAATAGATAGCTAGTAAGAACCTGCTGTATAGCGGAGGGAACTTTACTCAATACTCTGAAATGGCCTATATGGGAAAAGATTCTTTAAAAAGTGGATATATTTATCTATATAAGTGATTCTCCTATACACCTGAAACTAACACAAAATTATAAATCAACTATACTCCAATAAAAAAATTTTTTTAAGGAAAAAAAATATATTTACACACTGGGCTATTGGACAACAAAGCCATTTGTCACTACTGTAGTGCTTATCCCAGAAAGAGTAGAAATTTAAATGGAATTACCTGACTTTTTCTCAGTATCTCTTTTCTCTTTCCTATTTTGTCTCCAAAATAATCCAAATATCTGCCTCATTTTTTTTTAAAGTATGTTATTGAAGTATAGTTGATTTGCAGTGTTGTGTTAGTTCAGATCAGTTCAGTCACTCAGTCGTGTCCGACTCTCTGTGACCCCATGAACCACAACATGTCAGGCCTCCCTGTCCATCACCAACTCCCAGAGCTTACTCAAACCCTTGTCCATTGAGTCGGTGATGCCATCCAACCATCTCATCCTCTGCCGTCCCCTTCTCCTCCTGCCCTCCATCTTTCCCAGCATCGGGGTCTTTTCTAATGAGTCAGCTCTTCACATAAGGTGGCCAAACTATTGGAGTTTCAGCCTCAGCATCAGTCTTTCCAATGAACACCCAGGACTGATCTCCTTTAGGATGGACTGGCTGGATCTCCTTGCAGTGCAAGAGGTAGAGCATCTTAAATGGATTTTGTGGACAAAGTCATTCTTCTCTGGGTCAGAAAGCCCGTGCAGCCCTGGAGTCGGCTGTCTGAGAGAACGCAGCAAGGTGAGGAAGGGTGGAGCCAGCCCCCACAGTCACCTCCTCCGTGCTGGCCCCGGGGGGTTTTCCTTGCGCCTTCCTCGGGGCCCTCTGCTGGATGAAGGTGGCACATTTATTCTCTTGGGAAGGCTGCCCCTGAGCCATGATGGGAAATGGACCACCGAGCTCTGGATGTTTGAAGTCACGGAACCTTTGAGGTTATGTGTCTGGATCCCTCATTTCACAGACGCAGAGATTAGGGCTCTTCTCTTCAGGGCACAAACCTGCGGTGTAAATTCCACATTTCTGTTGGGACGTGCAAAGGCCATTTTGATGCCTGTGCAACTGATGTGTTTTTGCTGATCCTCTTCCCAGTTCCAGCCAATGATTCTTGACATGAGTTTGCATGAATGAGGACAGTTTGCATCATTCGTTGATACTGGATTCTGTTGTGGGTGGTTTGAGGGAGTGTGCCGACTATATACAGGGAGTTGATGACCTCCAGAAGCGGTTGAGGTCATAGAGAGATTTGATTCACCACCACCTGGATGGTTGGGGCGGGAGCGGGGGAGTTCCCAGTGGCTCAGTGGTAAAGAATCTGTCTGTAATGCAGGAAACACAGGTTCGATCCTTAGGTTGGAAAGATGCCCTGAAGGACGGCATAGCAACGCACTCCAGTATTCCTGCCTGAGGAATCCCATGGACAGAGGAGCCTGGCGGGCTGCAGTCCGTGGGGTCGCAGAGAGTCAGACACGACTGAGCGACTGAGCATGCACACGCTCTGTGTGTGGGATCCTGCCCTGGTGGCATCTCTCCTGCCCCAGAAGCAGAGCCCCTTCTGAAAGACTAAGCCTTGACTATCCCGCCTCTTCTTCCCCCGGACCCTCCACTGACACTCTGTCTCCCTATATATCGTGTCCTCCTACTCAGCAAAACGCTCGTGAAGCAGCAACTGTGGTATTGATTCTGTTTGCCTTCCAGAGGGAACTGTTTGGTTTATTGATTCTGTCTGTCTTCCAAAGAGGACTGTTTGGTTTATCCCAGTTTGATTAGACTTTTCCAGCCAGGTCAGTTCTTCTGAGGGCTGAGGTCACTTTTTAAAAATTGGCTGTGGGAGGTGGAGGGGACTTCCCTGGAGGTCCAGTGGTTACAATTCTACCTTCCAATGAACAGGGAACAGGTTCAATCCCTGGTCAGGAAAGTAAGATTCTCACATGCCACAAGGGGCAGCCAAATTTTTTTTTAATAAAAAAAAATTTATTTTTTTATTAAAAAAATTTTTTTTAAACAAATATTGGGCCAAAGAGGGAAGAGGAACTATTCAATGCACTGAAACAAAGACCTGGATTTTTTTTAGAAGTTAGGGAAAAGATCTTCACACGCCTTGCTAAATGTTAATGAAGGTGCATCATGGAAGGATATAAAATACAGAATCCTATGTCAAAATGCCTCATGAAGATGAGTTTTAAATCAAAATCGACATTTCTGTCACCCCCAGGGTTAGCCTTTCTGACATAAAATTCCCAAAGCATCCTGGTGATGCTTCAGCAGAAGAGGCTCCGTAAAGTCCCCGTAAGTTCACCCTCAGTCCGAACAAGGGAAATGTGAGGGCGCCTGTAGGGCTTTCTCAGTGCAAAGCAGGCCAGAGATATTGTCAGGAGTCTTGTTTAAACCTGCAAATCTGTCACGTCCATGCAAATTATCTGTATATCATGTGTAAATTGAGTTCATCTTCACAAACTGGCATTCTAAATTTTTCTTTGTTATTCTACAGATTTTATTAAAAGATATTTATGGGAAGAAATTAATATGCATTAAAAATATCACCAACTAGTGGAATAAGGAATGGTCCATTTTTTTTTCAAGAGCCTAACTATTTTCCTCAATGTCATTTATTGTATAAATCAATATTCTCAGCACATATCATATCCTAAACTTAATTCCAGATATATTTAATTAGCTAAATATAAAAACACAAAAAATATTGCACCATAAAAATGAAAAAATGGGGATAATCGCCTATTATCTTAATAAAGAACAGCATCCTCAGAATGAAAGCAATAATATGAGCATGAGAAAAGTATACTCTTTAGATTTTAATTGTCTAATAAACAAACTATGTACAAATATACATTTAAAGTCTATAGCAGGAATAAAAGGAAAACAAAAATCTGATAAGATGCAACAAATTTCATGTGTATTTAATATGGTAAGAGATTTAGTACATTCTTTAGAAAAACTGTGGAAAATACATAGTCAAGATGTTCTAAAATATGGAAGAATGTTTGAGCTCATTAAAAATTATTGCTGTGTTGTTTATAACACTGGAAATCTAGAAATAACTCTTTATCCTAGGAAGAAATGTTGATGACAGCACCACAATGATTATCCATTCGAATAATATTTAAGGTTCTGTTTCACAGTGGTGGACAAAGCTTATATAGTTAAATCTCTCTTCCTTTAAAACTTGACATAAGAGTAAAGAGATGCAAAAGGGACTGTGGTTATAAGCAACTGAAAAGCCAAGAGAGAAGCAGCAGACTAAAATTTTGAGTAATTCCTGTAAGAAAGACGATGGGATCACATGGCCAAATACTAACGCACCCTTGTAGAGGAAGTCATGGTATCCGCAAGAGACACTTTCGGCCTGCGGAGACCCATCCACTCGGGAGGCACCCCGGTCACTCACATGCTGGCGGTGGAGCGCTGCAGAGAGACACCGCAGGTGAACGAAGGGACTTCTTTCTGGAGGGAGTACCAGGGGGTCAGTGCGAAGCCCACTCTCCTGTCTCCCACCTGGAGAGCTGAGGCTGTTGCCTCTGGCTGACACTGGGGCGCTGCGGACCGTGGGAGAGAAGGAACGTTCTGCAAGCAATGCTACGTGATGCCAGACCCTCGCCTCACTTGTATGAGTGAGTGACAGTCACTCGGTCGTGTCCGACTCTTTGCGACCCTGTGGACTATAGCCCGCCAGGCTCCTCTGTCCATGGGATATTCCGGGCAAGAATCCTGGGGCGGGTTTCCATTCCCTTCTCCAGGGGCTTACTTGTATGGGAGAGCATGAAACCAGCCTCTCGAACATGGAGAGCAGACTAGTGGTTGCCAAAGGGGAGGAAGAGTGAAGGAGGAATGGATTGGGAATTTGAGATCAGCAGACGCAAACGATTACACATGGGATGAACAATAAGATCCTACTGTTTAGCAGAGGGAGCTATGTTCAGTGTCCTGTGGTAAGCCATAATGGAAAAGAATATTTAAAAATTAACGTTTAAATAATTAAAAAATAATGTTTGAATATTTATCTATACATATATACACACACACTATGAATGTGTATGCTTCCCAGGTGGTGCTAGTGGTAAAGAACCCGCCTGCAATCTGCAATGCAGGAGACATAAGAGATGAAGTTCGATCCCTGGGTCAAGAAGATCCCCTGGAGGAGGGCTTGTCAACCCACTCCAGTATTCTTGCCTGGAGAATCCTAAAGACAGAGGAGCCTGGCAGGCTACAGTCCATGGGGTTGCAAAGGGCCAGACATGACCGAAACGACTAAGCATGCATGTACATGTATGACTGAGTCAGTTTAACACAATACTGTATGTCAACTATACTTCAATAAAATAAATTTTAAAAAAAGAAGTAAGCTTCTTGGTAAACTTCTTCTCCAGGTTTTAGAGGGAGCTGCCAGGAGACCCAGAAGCGGTACCACCTAGATTTCCTTTGAGGATGTGGACCGAGGGTAGTGGTGATGCTGGTTTTGGTGGTGATCATAGTGATAAGGAGTAATTTGCATTTTTATTATTACTTTTCCTTGCTATTTTGAAATTTTATCCTTATGCCCAGAGATATCTTTCATAATTATAAATTAATCATAGTAATAGTGGTAAAATATAAGCCAAAATTTAGAGCCAAGGGCAGAGATTTACATGAATAATAACTAGAGAATGAATAGATAATATTTTTTCATTACTTTGATTATTACATTAACAAATCCTCGTAACATTATGGGGGAAAATGCAGAATATGAAATTGTTGACAAATATAATCTCTTTCACATAAGTAATATGCATAGAAAAGCCTAGAAGGAAACCATTATTATTTTAGGATGTTTATTTATGATTAATTCCCTTATTATCTTTACTTTCATCTCATTTTGTCTTTATTTCTTATGTTTAGGATGAATTGTATTATTGTCTATGCTTTTGAGGCTCAAAAATTGGAATTGATTTTATTCTTAAAAAAAAAAAGATGAGCTGAGAAAGATAACACGATAACTTACAAATGAAGTTATATATATGGTGCTTGAAACTGTAGCTGTCTTTATCTAATGACAGAATAACTATTAGGGTGAGGAACCAAAGTCTTCAGTTTTTAACCCAAATATATTGCTAATTAAACCTAGGGTCCCTTGTAGGTCACTTTTATCAGTGCCCGAGTTTCTCATTTCAGTACCTACCACCTGAACATTTTCTTGTAACTAGACTTGTAACAGCCTTGCGCTGCTGGTGGATTTAAAGCAGACTGCAGACCACAGAGCCCTCTTGGAGGAAAGGGACCTTTTGCTCCACCTTCAGGGACGAGGTGCCTGTAAGATGAGAAGAGCCTTTCTGTGTGACTCAGCTGAAATCGCCTTCCTGTGGCTGTATCCACTGGCTGTGTTTATGTAGCTGGAGTGTCTACAAAACCAGTCTCTACAGGGGAGCCCTTCTGCCCTTCTCCTGTCTGTAACTAAGTCACCCTGATTCACCCTCCCTCTGCCTTTCTGCCGCTACCTCCTCAGGTTGGTTCACAACCCAGTTCAGTTCAGTTCAGTCGCTCAGTCATGTTGGACTCTTTGTGACCCCATGAACCACAGCACGCCAGGCTTCCCTGTCCATCACCAGCTCCCGAGTTTACTCAAACCCATGTCCATTGAGTCGATGATGCCATCCAACCATCTCATCCTCTGTCGCCCCCTTCTCCTCCCACCTTCAATCTTTCCCAGCATCAGGGTCTTTTCAAATGAGTCAGTTCTTCGCATGAGGTGGCCAAAGTATTGGAGTTTCAGTTTCAGCATCAGTCCTTCCAATGAATATTCAGGACTGATTTCCTTTAGGATGGACTGCTTGGATCTCCTTGCAGTCCAAGGGACTCTCAAGAGTCTTCTCCAGCACCACAGTTCAAAATCATCAATTCTTCAGTGCTCAGCTTTCTTTATAGTCCAACTCTCATATCCACACATGACTACTGGAAAAACCATAGCCTTGACTAGACGGACCTTTGTTGGCAAAATAATGTCTCTGCTTTTTAATATGCTGTCTAGGTTGGTCCTAACTTTTCTTCCAAGGAGCAAGTGTCTTTTAATTTCCTGGCTGCAGTCACCATCTGCAGCGATTTTGGAGCCCAACTCTTTTAATATTCTATATCATTTGTTCCCAAACCCCCTTCTTCCACTCAGTTATTTGGCTAGGTGAACTGTTTGTAGGGCAAAATGAGAAAAAAAAATCATCTTTTCCTTTGAAGAAATCTCAGATGTAATATAGTCCCCTGGGAAGGACTGAGTGTGTGTGTGTGTGTGTGTGTGTGTGTGTGTGTGTGTGCAGGCACATGTGCGTACACACATGCTCAGTTGCTCATTCTGATTCTGATTCTTTGCGACCTTGGGCACCGTAGTAGATTGCATGTGTCCCTCCCCCCAAGTTCATATGTTGAAATCCTCACCCCCACCCCCCATGTGGTGATATTAGGATTTGGAGCCTTTGAGAGATAATTAGGTCACGGAGGCGCTGCTCTCATGATGGAAGTTTTGCCCTTAAGAAAGGAGCCCCTGAGGGAGAGGGTGAGGAAGGGATGGTTCGGGAGTTTGGGATTAACAGATGCAAACTAGGATATATATCTAGGATGGATAAACAAGATCCTTGTACAGCACGGGGAGCTGTATTCAATATCCTGTGATAAACCTCAGTGGAAAGGATATGAAAAGGAACATGTACATATGAGTATAACTGGATCACTTTGCTACACAGCAGAAACAGCACCACCGACTCAGTGGACAGGAACTTGGGCAAACTCCAGGAGACGGCGAAGGACAGGGAAGCCTGGTGTGCTGCCGTCCGTGAGGTCGCAAAGGGTCAGACACAGCCGAGCGGCTGAGCGGCAACATCAGAAATGAACACACTGTGAATCAGTGATGCTTCAGTAAAATATGTATTTTAAAAAGGAACCCCTGAGGGCTTGCTCACCCTTTTCCTGCAGCAGCCTGCCCCAGCAGCTGACCGTGTGGGCACCCTAACCAAGCAATCCCAGCCTCCAGACCTGACAAGGAGGTTTCTGTTGTGGGTAAGCCGCCCAGGGTAGGCTATTGAGTCACACCAGCCCAGATGGGCCCAGACCACTCCTGCCCCCCCATCCCGGAACACATTCCAATTCTCTGTTTTTGCATCAGAGTGGGTGGCGTACTGCCTGCCCAACCCAGGGCTGGCCCAGCTATTAATCAGCTAATATTTAGAAAGCATTCCAGAAATAAATTCAGTATATAAATACTCACTATAATGAGGATGATTAAACAGCCCACTAGTGGACAGATAGACAAATATTTACTTGTTTGTATGCACTTAGCCGATCTAACGAGAAACATG
Organism: Hydropotes inermis; assembly: GCA_020226075.1. NCBI lineage: Eukaryota > Metazoa > Chordata > Mammalia > Artiodactyla > Cervidae > Hydropotes > Hydropotes inermis. The sequence goes on from CM035270.1 coordinate 108,730,746, forward strand.
TTTATGAGATCCCTGCCAGAAATATTTCCTAGTAATAAAATGTAAATCCTTTATGGATTGCATGCTTTTTTCCCCCTCTTAACATTTTTTTAATTGCCTTTTTTATATATAACTTATATAACATCAGACTTTCTGAGGCACTTACCGCTTAGCAGCACTGAGTTAAAATATATGCTCGACATCATATTTCTTTCTAGTCTTTAGGAAAGCTTCACCCAAGTGCTTTTTCAGAGGCTTTTGAAAATGAAATATTCTAAGAGGGCCGCGTGTTTTGCTGCTGAATTCAGTAGTTCTCAGCGATCACACTGAAATCCATTCCCTTTGGAGTCAGCCTTCTTATCCTACATCTATTATATAACAACCCTCTTCCTCAAAGCCTACTGAGCACCTTTGCAAAAATGACAACTTGGATTTCCATGAACATGTATAGATTTAATTTTCAGACTGCGTAGTCTCTGCTCCACTCTGTGGAGTCCTTGATGGAGGTTCAAAGCCAAACGCCAGGCCTTCAGAAGTCTTGCCGGACTACTGAATTGGTCTATTTCTCTGCCTGTAACTTTCCCAGGGCACTCCCCGCCCCGCACCATACCTCCCATGGGGGCTTCATTGCCTCCGGCTTCTGGTTGCATTAGGCTAGTGGGAATCACTAATGGGATCCAGAGGGAGTGGGGCCCCGGTAGGGAACCACGACCTTGCTCTGCCTAACGCTGCCTTCAGGCAGGGCTGTCCTGCAACTACAGGATCCTTTAGACACGACAACCCCACTGCTGGCAACCACGGAGGTCATGTCTACTTATACAGCTTGTCTCCTCCAGAATGTCCTCCCATGCATATGTGCTCAGTTGGTCGGTCACACTGACTCTCTTGAGACTGCATGGACTGTGGCCTGCCAGGCTTCTCTGTCCATGGGATTCTCCAGGCCAGAATACTGGAGTGGGTTGCCATTTCCTCCTCCAGGGGATCTTCCCGACCCAGGGATGGAACCCGGGTCTCCTGCCTTGGCAAAGAGGATTCTTTACCAAGAAGAAGCCACCTGGGAAGCCCGCACTCATCTGTGATAACTTACACGACTTTGTGGTGGACAAAATGAATGTGATTTTTTATATTAGACTGGTCCCTTTTAAGGCTCGGGCTCCCCTGATAGCTCAGTTTGTAAAGAGTCCACCTGCAATGCAGGAGATCCCAGTTCAATTCCTGGGTTGGGAAGATCCACTGGAGAATGGATAGGCTACCCATTCCAGTCTTCTTGGGCTTCCCTTTTGGCTCAGCTGGTAAAGAATATGTCTGCAATGTGGGAGATGTGCGTTTGATCCCTGGGTTGGGAAGAGATTCCCCTGGAGAAGGGAAAGGCTACCCACTCCAGTATTCTGGCCTGGAGAACCCCATGGACACTCAAAGTCCATGAGGTTGCAAAAAGTCGGACGTGGCTGAGCAACTTTCACTAACTTTCACTTTTAAGGCTACTCATCCTGACTTGGGTCAAAAGGCTCCATCATAGATGTAAGTGCTGCCTTCTCTTCCTCCTCCTCCCCCTGGTTCCACATGCTCTGCCGTGCTGTCTCTGATTCCTGCAGCTGTCGTCAGGAAGCACAGTGGATGGAATCACTGGTATAGAGTGTGCACATGGATACACCACGTTTGATGAAGTCAGTTCTCCCCTGATTCTCAGACAATGCCCTGAGAACCTCACCCATTTAGTCTGCTCGTTTTTCTATCTCCTGTGTCTCATTCACTGTCAGGACCATGGCGGGTGCCCAGTCAATGTTTGTTGAATGAATTGTCTTCATTTTTTAAAAAAAGAACAGCTTAGCCTATATGTGTACATTGTTAAACATGCATGCCTGGTACCAGGAAAAAAAGCATGAATAGCCCCAGCAGTCTTCCTTGAACCCGTGGAAGGTGCATCATGTCCGACGCTCCGGTGTGTGCATCAGACCCGCCAACTGAAGATGGAGAAATGAATGCAGGAGGCCATGGTCAGCGAAGAGCAGAGCCTCAGAAAGTGTGTGGGATGTGAGCAGATGGGGAACTGGATCTGTGGAATTTCAAGGAAAAACTTGAGAAAAGCCAGCTTGGGGAATGAGTCCAGCAGGTTGGGGGTTAATAAGGCAAGCTGCCCAGCCAAAGCGGACATGCCTTGGGGATGGGATTTAGTTGCCTTCATTGCTCTGGGTTTTTCTAGGAATGGAAATGAGGCTCTCTTTTCCTCCTGACCCCTAATTCCATTTGAAACTCTGCTCACTGAAGTGCGCGCTCTCTCTGTGGGTTTCTTTCATTTGCTCAGTTTGGGCTCAGACTTTTCAAAAGATGTGGAGTTCCTAGCTGCTTGCATACAGATTCTGAAACACTGCATTGCTGTCAGTGATTGGACATGAAAGGTTTCTGCTTATATACTTCACCTGCTATAGAATTAATGTGTTTTCTACATTTTTCTAGAAAGGGTCTAAGTATTATTCTGACCTTCATTAAAGATTCACCTGAAAGCTCCAGTATATCTATTCTGCATATAAAAACATCAATTTGGCTTCCATAGCCTGTATAGAATGAGAGAAAAAATAGATTAAGAAACCCAGTATGTTAATTACAGGCATTCAATTTATGATCTCTGTTGACCTTTTAAAAAATTTCATTTAGCATATTTAAGTATATACATATAATATAGGCAGGTCAGGAAGATCTCCTGCAGAAGAGAATGGCCACCCACTCCAGTATTCTTGCCTGGAGAATCCCATGGACAGAGGAGTCTGGCGGACTGCAGTTAGTGGGGTCACACAGAGTCAGACACGGCTGAGCAACTAAGCAGCAGTAACATTGGGAAAAACAGAGTGAAGGGTGTATGAGACCTGTCTGGATTACCATTATGATTTCCTGTGACTCTAGTTACTGTCAAGCAAAAGGCTTTTCAAAAAGCACCTGCCATATATAAATAGACAGAAAATAAAACCATAGATAGCATATTATTATTTTATATCACTAAATGTGGCTAGAATAAAAATTTCCAATCAGGAAAGTGTTTTCTTTATGTCCAGTTGGAGAATAAATTCATGGCAAAAATGGAAATACATACGATGCATGTTTGTGCATGCATAGGAAATTTCTAGAAGGATACACAGAAACTTTGGGTCATGGGGCTGACAACTCGGGAGGGGATGGGAATTTGCTTTTCATTTCTGCGTTTTGGCATGTTTGCACATTTTACCATGTGAACTTACCACTTTCATAACTATTACCTACAGGCTATAAAGGAAGAAATGATTTTGTAAACAGATCATATTTAAAAGACCTGGTTGGAAATAATATGAAAACTAAATGGAATTCAAACCATAGAAAGGACTGTAGTCCCCCAGACTCCTCCATCCATGGGATTCTCCAGACAAGAATATTGGAGTGGGTTGCCATTTCCTTCTCTAGCGTATCTTCCCAGCCCAGGGATCTAACCTAGGTCTCCTGCATTGGCAGGTGGATTCTTGACCCCTGAGTCTTGAGGGAAACTCCAAAGTCTATGGGACACTTAAATGTATTTATTCCAGAGTTTACAGTTTCTTGGATTTCTTTCCAATCACCTCCAGCATGTAGTGCAGTTATATGGATATGTTGTGGTTGTGCATTTATCACTCTGTTGTCTCCATGACGACACGATTGGGTAGGCAAAAAAGTACTCATATAAACAGTGTTTTGCCACTTGCGAAGCCTAAGAATGTTGAGCAAAGCGTTATAAACACTCAAGGCCATGTTCTGAGACTTTGGTCTATAGTTGTTTCTCATCCTCCAGTCTGCCCTTTCCTCCTGAGTTTCTCCTTGTTTCCTTTGATGTTTAATGTCCCTAGGCTCCTGTCCCCACTCATTCAGCTACATATTCATTCCACAAAACGTTGATTAACTATCTGCTTCATGACAGGCAGTGTTCTGGGCACCGAGATTACAGCTGTGGGGAAGCCAGGGTCGCTACTGGACGTAATGCTGTGAATGGGCTCTGAGGGTCACCACCTCCCAGGTCACCATGCCTCATTCTCATGGACTCAGCTCCTTGTGGAGAAGGGAGCACAGATTGCCCTGGGCATCCTTTATGTGTACCCTTCACTCTGGACAGCGGAGATCCCTTCTTACAGCTTGCAGGAGCACGTGTTGCTTGTTCAGTGTAACCAGATGCTGCTCAGCAACCGTGTGCTCTGCCAGCTAGCATCCACAGGGGAAAAGCAAGGAGATCCAACCAGTCAGTCCTGGAGGGTTCACTGCAAGGGCTGGAGCTGAAACTCCAATCCTTTGGCCCCCTGATGCGAAGAACTGACTCATTGGAAAAGACCCTGATGCTGGGAAAGATTGAAGGTGGGAGGAGAAGGGGACAACAGAGGATGAGAGGGTTGGATGGCATCACTGACTCGATGGACATGGGTTTCAGCAAGCTCCGGGAGTTGGTGGTGGACAGGGAGGCCTGGCATGCTGCAGTCCATGGGGTCACAAAGAGTTGGACACGACTGAGCGACTGGACTGACTGACTGCAGAAGAGCAGCTGGGCACAGAACCGTTTTGGAAGCTGTGCTCCATTGCATTATGTGTTTGTAGGAAACTGAAGCAGAACAAGAGCAAACAGGCTTGGGTTCAGTGATAATGCTCATGTCTTGTGGTTACAGTTTATTAAATTAATATCACTGAAAAGGATCTATACAATTTAATAGATGCAGTCATTATAGATGATTAAATTGTATAGATCCTTCTCACCATCAATAGCCAGGAATTGAGGTCAGAAAGTTTTTCAGTTTCAGCTATTAACCAACAGCCCTCGGTGAAGTAAATGACTTAGAAATATCAAACTCTTCTCTGAGGTAGGCTTGGGAGGGTTTTAAAGCTTCAGTCTTTGGCTTTTTCACTTCTTAGCACAGCCAAACCTGCTAAAAATGAGCTCACGTTAAATTATTTTTCTCTCTTGTAAAACTAATCTGTGCACACAACAGTTCTAGGAAATGAAGCAGTGATTGGCATGAGCTGACGCTGGACTTTGATACATGTTCTTGAGAATTTTGCAAGTTTTCTCGAATTTCCGAGAACAATTGGAAGGTCAACCTTTGGTAGATGGTTTGCCCTGACAAATCTTCCAACAGAAGTTAGAAGAATAAGGACAGATGTGGAGCACAGAGGGCTGGCGGGAACCTCTTTTCTCTCTGTGTTGATTCCAAGTGATTTCCAGGTTGGACTGCATTTGGTTGTTCTGTGTACATTGGGGACAATGCTTTGGGGGATCTGTACTGTGTTGTATTAAACGAGTCTGTCGTGGTGTTGTTTTTCAGTTGCTAAGTCATGTCTGACTCTTTGTGACTTCGTAGACTGCAGCACGCCAGCCTCCCCTGTCTTTTACTGTCTCCTGGAGCTTGCTCAAACTCATGTCCATTGAGTCAATGATGGCATCCAACCCTCTCATCCTCTGTCACCCCTTTCTGGTCTTAACCTCAATCTTTCCCAGCATCAGGGTTTTTTTTTTTTTTTTTTCCCCCCAATGAGTCAGCTCTTTGCATCAGGTGGCCAAAGTCTTGGAGCTTTAGCTTCATCATCAGTTCTTCCTATGGACATTCAGGGTTGATTTCCTTTAAGACTGACTGGTTTGATATCCTTGCAGTTCAAGAGACTCTCAAAAGTCTTCTCCAGCACAATTCAAAGGCACTAGTTCTTCAGTACTCATCCCCTTTTATGGTTCAACTCTGACATTCATCCATGACTACTAACATTTTATCCCTTTCTGAATTTATTGCCCTGTGTGATTTAAGAAATAGTTTGTAGGAGGGAAAAACAATAGCTTGGGATGCATTTCACATGTTTTGGCTTAAGAACTTCTGCCAAAGAGAAAATATAAGTCAATTTATTAAATATGGACTGTTTCACTTCCCTGAAATAAAAAAATTCATTAGCTTTTTAAAAGTAAGCTGTACTGCATTTATTGGATTCACTTAGTGTCCATAAATATAACTGATTTAGATGAACATTCTTTCTACATTTTTGTATACCCCATTAGAGAAAAGGAAGGTTTTCATGGAGTGAATTAACTTAAAGTCATCTGAACATGGAAACATTAACTTTGAGCAGGGTCCAGAGGAACAGAAATAAGTCATGAATGAATGGCTGAAAGTGAAATATTAAATTTGACCAGTGGAATGCCTTGGAAATGTATAGGACAGATGTGGCAATATTTCCTATTTAGCAATTGCCAACTTTAAAACTTTACAGTGTAAGAGTTTTGAGTTAAGTTTTATTTGGGACAAAATGAAGACTATAGTCTGGGAGACAGTACCTTAAATGGCACTAAAAAACTGCTCCAAAGAGGTAAGGGAAAGTCAGTATATATGTGATTTTGGTGAAAGAGAAGTTTATCAATCAAGCATGTATTTTTCCAGAAAGTTTCTGCTAGTCACAAGGAGCAGTTGTTACCATGAAGGATTTTAGTGCTTTTCTTGATATGAGTTGATTCAAGAACTGGGCTCATAAAATCAACTCCTGAAAATTCCTAATCATCTGAAAGCTTGTTCTGCCAGTATTTCCCTGAACATAGAGTGCCTCACTTCTGCTCTACACCCTGAATTCCTTTTAGAAGATGCTGACAATCAGCAGCTGCAGCTGCACAGGATTTAATCTTTGTAGAGATAGATGGCAAGTGCCAATTTGTACTTGACACAATGATTGATTTTTTCCAGTAAGTGTATCATTGTTATTCCAAAGATAATATACACTTTTAAGCATGAATGATTTTATTTCAATTCACAGTCTTTTGGAATAACATTTCCTCTTCCATTTCCAAGTTGTTCAGTTGCTAAGTCATGTCTGACTCTTTACAACCCCATGAACCTCAGCAGGCCAGTCTTCACTGTCCTTCACTATCACTTGAAGTTTGCTCAAACTCACATGCATTGAGTCAGTGATGTCATCTAACTGTCTCATCCTCTGTAATCCCCTTCTCCTTCTGCCTTCAATCTTTCCCAGCATTAAAGTCTTTTCCAGTGAGTCAGCTCTTCACATCATGTGGCCAAAGTAATGGATCTTCAGCCTCAGCGTCAGTTCTTCCAATGAATATTCAGGTTTGATCTCCTGTAGGATGGACTAGTTGGATCTCCTTGCAGTCCAAGGGACTCTCAAGAGTCTTCTCCAATACCAGAGTTCAAAAGCATCAATCCTTCAACACTCAGCTTTCTTTATAGTCCAACTCTCACATCCATACATGACTACTGTAAAAACCATAGCTTTGACCACACAGACCTTTGTTGGCAAAGTAATGTCTCTGCTTTTTAATATTCTGTCTATGATGGTCATAACTTTCCTTCCAAGGAGCAAACATTTTTTAATTTCATGGCTTCAGTCACCATCTGCAGTGATTTTGGAGCCCCCCAAAATAAAGTCTGTCACTGTTTTCCCATCTATTTGCCATGAAGTGATGGGACCAGATGCCATGATCTTAGTTTTCTGAATGTTGAGTTTTAAGCCAACTTTTTCACTCTCCTCTTTCACTTGCATCAAGAGGCTCTTTAGTTCTTCTTCACTTTCTGCCATAAATATGTTGTCATCTGTATATCTGAGGTTACTGATATTTCTCCTGGCCATCTTGATTTCAGCTTGTAATTCATCCAGTCCAGCGTTTCTCATGATGTACTCTGCATATACGTTAAATAAGCAGGGTGACAATATACAACCTTGATGTACTCCTTTGCTGATTTGGAACCAGTCTGTTGTTCCATGTCCAGTTCTAACTGTTGATTCTTGACCTGCATACAGATTTCTTAAGAGACGGGTTAGGTGATCTAGTATTCCTGTCTCTTTCAGAATTTTCCACAGTTTATTGTGATCCACACAGTCAAAGGCTTTGGCATAGTCAATAAGGCAGAAATAGATGGTTTTCTGAAACTCTCTTGCTTTTTGATGATCCATCAGATGTTGGCAATATGATCTCTGGTTCCTCTGCCTTTTCTAAATCTGGCTTGAACATCTGGAAGTTCACAGTTCATGTACTATTGAAGCCTGGCTTGAGAATTTTGAGCATTACTTTGCTAGCATGTGAGGTGAGTGCAATTGTGTGGTATATGAGCATTCTTTGGCATTGTCTTTCTTTAGGATTGACATGAACACTGACCTTTTCCAGTCCTGTGGCCACTGCTGAGTTTTCCAAATTTGCTGGCGTATTGAGTGTAGCACTTTCACAGCATCATCTTTCAGGATTTGAAACCGCTCAACTGGAATTCCATCACCTCCACTAGCTTTGTTCACAGTGATGTTTCCCAGGCCAACTTGACCTCACATTCCAGGATGTCTGGCTCTAGGTGAGTGATCAAACCATCCTGATTATCTAGGTCATGAAGATCTTTTTGTACAGTTCCATATATTCTTGCCGCCTCTTCTTAATATCTTCTGCTTCCATTTGGTCCATACCATCTGTCCTTTATTGAGCCCATCTTTGCATGAAATGTTCCCTTGGTGTCTTTAATTTTCTTGAGGTGATCTCTAGTCTTTCCCATTCTATTGTTTTCCTCTATTTCTTTGCGCTGATCACTGAGGAAGGCTTTCTTATCTCTCCTTGCTATTCTTTGGAACTCTGCATTCAAATGGGTCTATCTTTCCTTTTCTCCTTTGCCTTTCACTTCTCTTCTTTCACAGCTATTTGTAAGGCCTCCTCAGACAACCATTTTGCTGTTTTGCATTTCTTTTTCTTGGGGATGGTCTTGATCACTGCCTCCTGTACAGTGTCATGGACCTCCGTCCATAGTTCATCAGGCACTCTGTCTATCAGATCTAATCCCTTGAATCTATTTCTCACTTCCACTGTATAATCATAAGGGATTTGATTTAGGTCATACCTGAACGGTCTAATGGTTTCCCTACTTTCTTCAATTTAAGTCTGAATTTGGCAAAAAAAGAGTTCATCATCTGAGTCACAGTCAGCTCCCCGCCTTGTTTTTGCTGCCTGCATAGAGCTTCTCTGTATTTGGCTGCAAAGAATATTATCAGTCTGGTTTCAGTGTTGACCATCTGGTGATGTCCATTTGTAGAGTCTTCTCTTGTGTTGTTGGAAGAGGGTGTTTGCCATGACCGTGCATTCTCTTGGCAAAACTCTGTTAGCCTTTGCCCTGCTTCATTTTGTACTCCCAGGCCAAATTTTCCTGTTACTACAGGTATCTCTTGACTTCCTACTTTTGCATTCCAGGTCTTATAATCAAAAGGGCATCTTTCTGGGAGGTCTTGTGGGTCTTCATAGAACTGTTCAACTTCAGCTCCTTCAGCATTACTGGTTGGAGCATAGACTTGGCTTACTGTGATATTGAATGGTTTGCCTTGAAAATGAACAAAGATCATTCTGTCATTTTTGAGATTGCATCCAAGTACTGCATTTCAGACTCTTTTGTTGACTATGATGGCTACTCCATTTCTTCTAAGGAATTCCTGCCCACAGTAGTAGATATAATGGTCATCTTAGTTAAATTCACCCATTCCAGTCCATTTTAGTTCAATGATTTCTAAAATGTCGATGTTCACTCTTTCCATCTCCTGTTTGACCACTTCCAATTTGCCTTGATTCATGGACCTAACATTCCAGGTTCCTATGCAAAGTTGCTCTTTACAGCATGGGACCTTGCTTCTATCACCAGTCACATCCACAGCTGGGTGTGGTTTTTGCTTTGGCTGTGTCTCTTCATTCTTTCTGGATTTATTTCTCTACTGATCTCCAGTAACATATTGGGCACCTACCTACCTGGGGAATTCATCTTTCAGTGTCCTATCTTTTTGCCTTTTAATACTGTTCATGGGGTTCTCCAGGCAAGAATACTGAAGTGGTTTGCCTTGTCCTTCTCCAGTGGGCCTCATTTTATCAGAACTCTCCACCATGACCCGCCTGTCTTGGGTGGCCCTACATGGCATGGCTCATAGTTTCACTGAATTAGACAACGCTGTGGTCCATGTGATCAGATTGGTTAGTTTTCTGGGATTGTGGTTTTCAGTCTGTCTGCCCTCTGATGGAGAAGGTTAAGAGGCTTATGGGAGCTTCCTGATGGGAGAGACTGACTGAGAGGGAAGCTGGTTCTTGTTCTGATGCGCAGGGCCATGCTCAGTAAATTTTTAATCCAATTTTCTGTTGAAGGGTGGGGCTGTGTTCCCTCCCTATTGTTTGACCTGAGGCCAAGCTGTGGTGGAGATGATGCAGGTGATCTAATGGTGACCTCCTTCACAAGGTCCCATGCATATCCTGCTACACTCACTGCCTCCAACCCTGCAGCAGGCCACCAGTGACCTGCGCCTCCACTGGAGACTCCTGGACACTCCCGGGCAAGTCTGGGTCAGTCTCTTGTGGGGTCCCTGCTCCTTTCTCCTGGGTCCTGGTGCACAAGGTTCTGTTTGTGCCTCCAAGAGTCTATTTCCCAGTCCTGTGTAAGTTCTGGCAGCTCTCTAGTGGATCAATGGCAACCTCCCCCAAGAGGGTTTATGCCATACCCACACCCAGAGCCGCTGTCCCCGCAGCTGTCCACTGCTGACCTGTACCCCTCAGGAAGCGCTCACACACCGTTCTGTCTCAGTCTCTGTGGGGTCTCTGGGTCCTGGTGTGCACAAGGTTTGTTTCAGCCCTCTGAGAGTCTCTGGCAGGAATGGGGCTTGATTCTAAATGCAATTTTGCCCCTCCTACCGTCTTGCTGTGGCTTTCCTTTGCCCTTGGACGTGGGGTATCTCCTCAAAGTCTCTCCAGCACCATGCAGCCGCTGCCCCAGTAGAACTGGAGCAGTGCTTTCCCGTAGTACTGCTATAACCCCGAAGCGCTCCTTCTCCCCTTCAGGGTCACGGCAAATGTGGGGTGACATTAGAGTGAGAGGTGCTTATCTCCATGGCCCAGCCGGGGGGTTTCATTGACCCTTGCCCTGTATGGGAAGCATAGAAGTCATCTTCAACCCTTGAATAGAGACTTGGGTCATCTGGCTTTTCTGGTTGAGACCTAGCATCTCCCAAGGCAGTATTAAAAGTCGATGTCACGATTTCCTAAAGCATCCATCTCTCTCAGAGATGCTCTAGGGAAAGGTGCCCTCATCCTGCAAAAGGGATTTGCCAGAGCTGACCAGCATGGTGAATGAAGACCATCTGCTCTCTGGAGCCCAGTCTCCAGCCCCCCAGCAGCTGACTCTCCCCGTGTCTGAAAGTTAACCTTCATTTGCTACAAGCATGAGCCCAATTTATGCATGCTTGAGATTTTAACTGAAATGTTTCTGATGGGAGGAGAGGGGGTCAGTCTGATTGGACTGGCTTGGAATCTTCTCTACCCCATACTTGGCTTCTATCTGTCTTATACGCACAGTGCTCGATTATAAGAAAACTGAATCCCTGTGCCCCCAGGGTGTAAGTGCAAGTTCGTGTGCCCAGTGCGCTGTGAGGCTAAACGTTACCAAAATGTCAGAGCTTGTGGCAGAGAAAGGTTTATTGCAGGGCCAGGCAAGGAGATGGGCGGCTTGTGCCCTAAAAAGCCCTGAGCTCCCAGAAGCATTTCAGCAAAGCACTTTTAAAAGCCAGCAGAGGGAGGAGGGTCTCAGAGTACGTGATCGGCTGGAGTACAGGTCTCTGATTGACTGATGGTGGGGGAGCAGGGTGGTATCACAGAGTTGGCTTTGTCAGTCCTCGGGCTCTGGGAGACCGGAAGTTATGTGCTCATGGGCGTCAGGTCATTAGCATCTTCCATTTGGTGGGGTTTTCATGACTGTGAAGTAACTCAGGAAATGTGCATCAGATCCTGTTATGCAGGCATCTGAGAGAGGAGCTACAGCGGAGGGGACGGGGCGGGCTCTGTCCTGGGAAGGCCCCACGGGGTCCTGCTCGGTTCCAAAGACCCCTCTCTCGTTAGACCGCCCCGCGGCGCTCTCGGCTTCTGCCTTGCGCATGCATTTCACAGCAGTCGTATTACAGGGCGTAACCCTTTCTTATTTTTGCACCCCTGTGTCACAGTGGACCTTTTCCGAAACAAAGGTTTCTAAGTCACACCTTGTCTTGAGATATCTGGTTGACCTCCACCTTGTATCTCAAACTCTTGGTTTATGGTTTATGACATGAGTATATCCCATCCCCTCAGAAATATTAAAAGCGTATTGAAGAAAGTGATGATCAGTCAGTTTCTTTCTGTGATAATATCAACAATGCTGCACACCTTCAATAACATACTTAATCCTTCTGAGGTTTACTATCCTGGGAAAAAGCTTACTGAATCAGAGTTTCTTTGTATGTAAAATGAGGATGTATCCACTCTACTTGGTGATTCTAAAGACTGAATGATAAAGTAAAGAGCTGCAGCGTGTCTCTCCTAAGGAATTAGGTTGCCCATCACCTTTTGGTTCACGTAGAATTTTACAAATATATCATGTCTCCAGACAAGATACTGTCCAGACAAGATACTCGTCTCCAGACAGTATTACGAGATGGCTGGAACAGGCATTTTCCCTCTGTTTTTCAGTTGATTAAATTGACGTTCAACAATACTAAGGGTGATTTTTAGACTGACCTGTTAGCAAGTGACATTTAGTGGAGCTTTTTTCAGTTGATTAAATTGACGTTCAACAATACTAAGGGTGATTTTTAGACTGACCTGTTAGCAAGTGACATTTAGTGGAGCTTTGGAATTGTAGTCGCACTTTGGTACCTTTGCCTGTTGAATAATTGTTGAGTAAGTAAACAACCTTAAGCAAGAAGAATGTGTCTTTTCACGCAGAGAGATGATGTAGCAAACAGACATCAGTCCAATTCCATTAAATACTACAGATGTATATTTTAAATTTACCGTATTAGAAATTTCCCTGGTGGGCCAGTGGCTGAGACTCTGCACTCTCTGTGCAGAGGGCCCTGGGTTTGATCCTTGGTCAGGGAACTAGATCCCACATGCCACAACTAAGGTTTCACATGTCACAATTAAGACCTGGCTCAGCCAAATAAATATAAAAAAATTAATTTTATTGAACTACAGTTGAGTTGCCATGTTAATGTCTGCTATAAAGCAAAGTGATTTGGTTATACATATATATATATGCATTATTTTTTATATTCTTTTCCATTATGGTTTGTCACAGGATATTGATTATATTTTGCTGTGCTAGAGCTATATTTTAATGCTAAATTTCAGCTTTGATTATTTAGAAAGTAAGGGAAGAACATTTGTAATTTCATCCTGCAGTACCATTAGTAAGTGCTCTATGATATATCTCAGTTACCCAATGCAGTCCCATGCCCGGCTGGAGAATAACTTTAGGATGAAGAGAGATTGGTACAGCAAGAACTTCCTCCTCTGGGCTAAAGTGACTTGAAAGTGCCCCCGTTTTTATTATGTGTGCAGAGGACAGACTGTAAATAGTTGTGTTGTTAATGAGTCTAGAGTTGAACTAATGGAGGAAAGCAATTTATTTTTAACTTATGGTTCCTTGTCAGTTTCCCTCATCTGTAATATAATTTGTAACAAAACACCTGAGAAGTAATTTAGTGACCCTGTTGTTAACAGTGATGTGGATTTACTGAGTGTCAACAGTTACAGGAAACGTTGTTTTGGATCTAGAGGCTGTCTTCCCCATGTAAAGCAGATACTGGAAAACTAGAAGACAAGCTTGCCCTCTACTGGAATTCAGAATTACACCACTGGCAGTTTGATGAGCTCACTGAAGAAAGTATTAGTCACTCAGTCGTGTCTGACTTCTTGCACTATAGCCATGGACCACAGCCCACCAGACTCCTCTGTCTGTGGGATTCTCCAGGCAAGAATACTTGAGTGGGTAACCATTTCCTTTTCCAGGGGATCTTCTCTCAGCCCAGGGATCAAATCTGAGTCTCCTGCGTTACAGGCAGATTCTTTACTGTCTGAGCCACCGAGGAAGCCCAAAGATCTCTACATTTTTTTGCTTTACATATTTAAAATTCCAGCCTTCAGGGTTACTTGAGATGCTGTCTCCTGGGCTTGAAGTCCTAAAAATTCCTGCTGAATAAAACATAACTCTCAACTTTTAGGTTGTGAATATTTTTTAAGTTGACAGAAGCAGGTGCTTTCAAGGTGGAATTTTCAGGTGCCTTTGGAAGTCAGCTTCGAAGAGCCGGCGATCAGGTGTCTAACCACCGAGTGACTTCCGCTTTCTTACTCTTTGTGCACAATGGGAGTGATCGCCTCGCAGACCGAATCCTAGTTGTGGCGCCTTGGTGTTAGGTACTCAGTGTCACCCCAGGAATAGAGCCATGTGAGAGTCTGAAGCATCGTCAGTCAAGTGGCTGTGAGTGCAGCCGTGGGATGGGAGCTGGGGGTCTGGGTGGTGTCGGGGCCAGGTGCTTGGTCAGTAGCCTTTGGAAGAAGCCATACTCACCGCTCACTGGTTCTGAGCATCCCTGGGACCGTCGTCTTGGAAGTCCTGTGATCACAGCATTTGCAGCTGGACCAGGGCCAGTGAGGGCTGCAGGCTGGGAGCCTCTGGAGAGGGGGTGCAGGGTGAGGTGAAAACTGTGGCTCAGCTGGAAGGGAAGGCACTGACAGCTGACTGGGAGCCCAGGAAGGTCTGGGCGTGATTTGTCCTCTCCTTCTAGCTTTGGAGAAGGACATGGCAACCCACTGCAGGACTCTTGCCTGGAAAATTCCAACGATGGAGGAGCCTGGTAGGCTACAGTCCATGGGATTGCAGAGAGTCGGACACGACTGAGCAGCTTCTCTGGTTCACTGGTTCCAGCTACACGTGGTTTCATCGTCTTCCTCATACCACCTCCACCAGCCACCAGCCGATGCCTGTACCTCCACAGCCGACGCCGGCACCGAGCTGTAAACCGAACGTTTCTATCGGCACCCTCCATAGTGCACAGACCTTCAGCATCGGGAAAATAGGAGGGTTTTCATGCCAAAGGCTAATACAAATCAACAGATCAAATCGTTGTACAGATCTTCTTGGCTCAAGTCTTTCTCACCTTTTACTGCCTTTGGCTATGGGTTCTAAGAGACAAGCAGGTGCAGTGTTATCTATCAAAGCTAGAAAAGTAAGCACTCCAGGGGAGAAAGAGAGTAGCAGGCTGCAGTCCTATGCACCCTGCTATTTAGACTTTAGTATCTAAAAATAGCAGTTTGCTCTGATTTTAAAGCCGTCATGCCCAGCTCTTTGCAACTTTATGGACTGTAGCCTGCCAGGCTCCTCTGTCCATGGTATTCTTAGGCAAGAACATTGGAATGGGTTGCCATGCCCTTCTCCAGAGGGTCTTCTCGACACAGGGATTGAACCTGGGTCTCCCATATTACAGGCAGATTCTTTAACCTCTGAATCACCAGAGAAGCTATATCTAAAAATAGCAATTTGCTCTGATTTTAAAGCAGCCAGAGCAAAGTGGATTTAAAAGTTCCAAATGCCTCCATACAGGACATTATATAACTTATTTTTCTGGTTTTCTGTGATAGCGAAAACGGGCTGCTAGTCCCTAGACCAAGGTGTTCTGCAGAAACAGGATGATGGCATTTCCCTCCTGTTTACAGAAAAATAGTCAGTAGATTAAATTTTATAGATTTTCAAGTTTTTCTCTCAGAACTTTTCATAAAACTTTGGTGCCGGCCAGAACTTTATCCCTGCCTGAACGTAGCATATCCGACTTGATGAAGCAGGTGCACATTTACATTTAGGTATTTAAAGAAAGTTTAGTATGTTATGTGGACTTGCCTGTGGTCCAGTGGCTAAGACCCCATACTCCCAATGCGAGGGGGTTCAATCTCTGGTTAGGAAACTACATCCTACATGTTGCAACTAAGAGTTCACACGTCACAACTAAAGGTCTTGTATGCCACAGCTAAGACCTGGTGCGACCAAATACACGAAGTATTCATATATGCATTTTATATGTAACTTATTTTAAATATATTATTAATAAATGCATTAGTAATAAATGAATTGTTAATTATTAAATTATGTTATGCATTCTGTGTCATTTCAGTTGTGTCCAACTGTTTGCGACCCTATGGACCGTAGCCCACCAATCTCCTCTGTCTATGGGATCCTCTAGGCGAGAATATTGACCTGGGCTGCCATGCCCTCCTCCAGGGCATCTTCCCAACCCAGGGATTGAACCCAAGTCTCTTGTATCTCCTGCATAAGCAGGTGGGCTCTTTGCCACTGTCCCACCTTGGAAGTCATGTATTTATTATATAATTTAATATTATATTATGTTACATTACGTTATGGTGTTTTGTAACCAGGCCATGAATTACTGGGTTCTTCCAGGTGAACAGATCTTAAATTCACTCTGAATTCACTTAAAATTGTCCTCGTGGTTCGGATGGTGTGAGAATGATGCTTGGATTACCCCCTGTTTGGCGCTGCTGAGACAGGCTGCTGGGGCCGCTGGTCCACCTGGAGGCCCAGCGGTTCCTCGCCCGCTCACGGCCGTGGACTTGCGTACACAACCAGGAGACACGCAAGAAACTGAGAGATGCAGTGTAACCGGTGTCATTGTAATTCCACACACCGAGGATCTGTTGGTGATCAGTGAGGTCGGAAGACAAGCATTGATCCAGTTTGTTTTGAGAGCAGTCGTTTCTAAACATTGGGAAATTAAACAGGATTCAAACTCAAGAAAAATTAGAATTTCTGAGCTATTTTCTTTCCCCAAATGTAGAAGCTGTCGGTTGCATAATTTTACATCTACAAAAAAAAGATTTTGTTTTTGATCCAGGTATTCACAGTAATACCTATCAGTTGACTGTCAGCTATGTGTCACTGTGTTACAAAGATTAACTAATTTAGTAATGCTACAAACCTGCAAAGTGGATATCATTACCTCACGGTTTACCTTTTAAAAATGTAAATGCAGACAACTTAGATATCTTTACCAAATTCACTCAGCTAAGAAAGAGTAGAGGCAGGATTTGGACTTGGGCTTGTCTAATACTGAAGCTCACACTTCTGTCCTACTCCCTCTCTAGGAAAGTTGTTAATTTTGTCAACTGAGAAAAAAAAAAATGCTCAGCCTAATAAAGGTGGAGAATTGGGTTTTATTCGGTGGACTTTCTGAGAATTTCAAGCCCAGGATAGCTCCACAGAACTAAGGGAGGAGCCCGGGTCTATAGGCAGTTTTACAACAAAGACCAGGTAGTCAGGACATCAAAAGATTACGGTTAATTAAAGAAACCCAGACGTGTCAGCTTAAGGAATTCAGTGCCTTTTGGTCAGGAAGGTCCCCTGGAGGGAGGACATGGCAACCCACCATAGTACTCTCGCCTGGAGAGTCCTTTGGACTGAAGAACCCTGCGGGCTACAGTTCCATGGGGTCCCAAAGAGTCAGACACAACTGAAGTGACTTAGCAGGCATGTATGGGAAGGTGCCAGAGTCTAGGCTCATTGAAATCATTCCTTTGATGAGCACATCAGCCATCTGGAGCCAGCGTCATTTGTGTTCTCACCCTGCGTCCCCGCAGGATGCACCTTTGGATGTGGCTGTGGCGGTCGGTGTCCATCCTGAGTTCCCTCGGGGCTCACCTTGGCGGGCAGCAGTAGTAGCTGATGGCTTGATGGCTTCAGCATCCTTCGTTAATGGGGCAGGCTGTATTTTCCATTTACAATTTAAAACACTCTGTCTTTCCAGAATAAATAAATGTCAGCACCAATACAGAACCAGTTTTCTACCATTTCATGGACTATGTAATGAGCTCATGAGAACCTCTGCAAATATCATGCACTTTATAGCTCTCTGTGGTTCTGATAAGATTCTCCTAGCTATGTCCCGTGTGAGTATTGAGAAAACTGGCTTTGGGAAGGTATCTGCTTGGGGAAACAAAGCAAGAGTCATCTTGGAGGGTGGAATCAATAAGGCCAGAATGAAATTTCCCTAAGGAAAAAATGTGTCTCCACATTCAGCTGCAACCCTCACACTGGTCATCCTAGAGATACGAGGGTGCTCGGGCAGGGCCAGAACCAGGCCGATCACTAGGTGCAGGGGGTCTGCCAGGCACCAGACTCCTAGCAGCAGAGTGATGACTGTGTCCGAGTCCCAGGGGTCAGGCCCTGTGGAGGGGCTAGCAAGCCCCTGTGTTTTGATGGCCCTGGACCACAGATATCAATGAGAATTAGAAAGCAGTTACCAACTTGGAAGTTAACTCTACCCTGATGGAGTCAGGTAGAAAGAAGTGAGAACTGTGCTATTATACTTGGGCCACCTCATGTGAAGAGCTGACTCATTGGAAAAGACCCTGATGCTAGGAGGGATTGAGGGCAGGAGGAGAGGGGACGACAGAGGATGAGATGGCTGGATGGCATCACTGAATTGATGGACATGAGTTTGAGTAAACTCTGGGAGTTGGTGATGGACAGAGAGGCTTGGTGTGCTGTGATTCATGGGGTCGCAAAGAATCGGACACGACTGAGTGACTGAACTGAACTGAACTGATCACTGTTACAAAACACGATAAAGAGAAGCAGAGACTAAGTGGAGGACAGGATTCTGAACAACAGAGAAGGTCTGGGAGCTGTGGAGAGGATGCGCTGAGTGAAATGACAGACCCCAAACCCAGGGCCAAAGAGCTCACATCGAGGACCTCAGATCACCTGATCTCAGCTATGTTCCTCGGAACCAGAAGTGGGAAACGTTTACTCCATCTCTAACAGTAAAACAGACGATGGCTGGGTTGAGACCTGGTGGTCAGATTTTGCCCAAAGCTGGTGTGGCTAGAAGATGATGCTTGCTTTCGCATAAACACGTGCCACAGTCCCACAGTCTAGCTCTGATTGTTTGAGCTTATGCATGTGATTCTTCCCTGTTAAAACTGAGAACTGAGGAGCACTGTGGCTTTTGAAGAGCATCCGGTGGTTCTTCCAGTTGCCACTTGAATCACCTGCAGGGCTCGTTCAGCCAGACTCTTGGCCCCTCCCCTAAAGCTTCAGGCACCTGGGATGGAATTTGCATTTCCACTTGTAGACCAGGTGGTGCTGCTCCACACGGACCAGCACTGCTCCACGTGATGCCTCATTAGCCACGGCAGACTGGCCTTGCTCTATACTCTTCTGGTTTTTCTCTCTCTTTAGAGAAGATTCAGAGAAATTCAGAGATTCTTATATTGGTGCCCCCAACTAGGGAAAAGGCAGAGAGTAATCCGTCAATCAGATTTTAGTCTGGCAGGCGAAATAAAATACAAACACAAAGGCATACGTGCGTGTGTGCTGTCATGCCTGGCTCTTTGCGGCCCCATGACTGTAGCCCGCCAGCCTCCTCTGTCCGTGGGATTTCCCAGGCAAGAATACGTCAGTTATTGTTGTGGTTCAGTTGCTCAGTACAGAATCCTCCTGCCGATGCAGGAGACCCAGGTTCCATGCCTGGGTGGGGAAGATCCCCTGGAGGAGGGCATGGCAACCCACTCCAGTAATCTTGCCTGGAGAATCTCATGGACAGAGGAGCCTGGTGGGCTACAGTCCATGGGGTCACAAAGAGTCAAACATGGCACTAGCAATTTTCTTGAGTCACAGCTGCATGTACAAGAGTTCTGTCCTTCACTCATCCCTGGGGTAGAGACACATTCTTGTGAAGTGAAGTCGCTCAGTCGTGTCTGACTCTTTGCAACACCAATATCACTCGGGGGAACTTGTTGAAAAACAGATTCCTGGACTAAACGAGAGCGTGGCCTTGACATATACACTACCATGTGTAGAATAGATGGCTAACAGTCAGCTGCTCTATGGTTCCAGGGAGCTCAGCTCCGTCCTTTGTGGTGACCTAGATGGGTGGGATGGGGGGCTGGGAGAGAGATTCAGGAGGTGGGGGATATATGTATACTACCGCTGTCATTGTTCAGCTCCTCAGTCGTGTCCAAATCTTGCCGGCCCCGTGGCCTGTAGCCCACCAGGCTCCTCTGTCCATGGGATTCCCCAGGCAAGAATGCTAAAGTGAGTTGCCATTTCCTTCTCCAGGGAATCTTCCTGACCCAGGGATTGAACCTGCGTC
Organism: Hydropotes inermis; assembly: GCA_020226075.1. Taxonomy (NCBI): domain Eukaryota; kingdom Metazoa; phylum Chordata; class Mammalia; order Artiodactyla; family Cervidae; genus Hydropotes; species Hydropotes inermis. Next base: position 108,750,672 of record CM035270.1, read on the forward strand.
TCCTGCATGAGTATGCAGATTCTTTACCACGAAGCCACCGGGGAAGTGCGTATACTATCTTACTTATAGTTGGTTCATGTTATTTTACACCAGAAACTAGCACAACGTTGTAAACCGATTATCCTCCAATTTAAAAAATAAGATAAAAATCAAATAAAAATAAAAGTTAAAAAGACAAATGTGGTGAATCACACTTCACAGATTAAAAAAAAAAAAAAAAGATTCCTGGGATCCTCCGCAGAGTTTCTGATTCGACCCTGGATCTGAAGCAGGCATTCCATGGTCTGCGTTTCTGATTTCCAAGTGAGGGTTTCACTTTGAGAACCATGGGTCTGTGCCAGAAATCTGTGGAAAGACTATATTGACAAAGCAAAGACAGTTACTCAGAAGAGCAGAGACCTGGGCCTTTGCTGTTTTCCAACAATGACAGTTTGAATAACCATCCTGTCCTGGAGTCTGTATGAGAAACAGTTTTCTTAAATGTATACATTTGTTGCTTTGACTTTGTACAAGAGAAAAATTCAAAAAGAATGCCAGTTGTAATGAAGACTGCCTCTGCCACCTAGGTTAATACCCGCTCCAGCTTGCTTCACCTCGCTTATTGTAGATGCATGGAACTGTGGAAACTGTGATTACTGCTCTCAGCTCCTCATTGCATAAAAATATTGGAGAACAGGGACACACTGCCCGGAAACTCCCAGTCCAGGAAAGACTAGATGCACATAAAAGATCTTCACATAATTTTAGTTTCCAAATGTTAAATCATGGAAAGGGAGAGTATTGAATTAAAATTTGTTTAATCCTCCAGTAAAAATTTCTTATACTTTTCTTAAAGCAACTCATATGTGTACCCTGTAGTTTGGTTGTATGACTTGCATCGATTTTGGTATTTTTGTGGGAAATTTGCAGAGGGCAGGATAAAATATTTAAAATATTTCTGAATGTTTAGGGATTTAGCTTGGGCCTTGTGCCTATAACAGATAGTTAATACTTATCAAAGTAGAACGTTAGCCGCTCTCCCTTAGTGTAAGAAAGCCACTTTCACATGAACAACCAGAGCTGAGATGCAGGGCTCTTTGAGATGCTGTGCAGAAGCCCTGCGGGGGAAGAAAACATTGAAAAGGGCTTGAGGGAAAACCATCACTCATCCCAGACAGAAGGGATCGCTGAAGGGAGGCAAATCTTCTTACCCAAAGAATTCATGGAAGAAGACAGCAGGCATTTCAGCCTGGGATCCAGGGAGTGTCATCAAGGGACCCTGCGATGCGGGTTGAATCTGCCTCCAGCAATAACCACCTCTGCCCCTTGAGTCCTCACTTCTTGGAATGAGGAATTCAAGAGAGCTTTCCTCCTTGAGTGGAGTCTGTGAAACCCAGAGGCAAGGATGCATCGGAACAGTGCATCACACAGGGCCCTGATCCATCAGGGAAATGATCCCCAACGAGATGGCAGGTGGGAAAGCTCTTCCTCCTATAAGAAAAGCAAAAGGGGGCAAAAAACAGACATCGCCCCAAACCCAGGACCTCCTCACCGGGCTGCCGTGGGAGCAGCAGAGGAGGCCCAAAAAGTGATATAAAATACCCACCGAGCTCATCACCAGATCGCTGAGAACACCAGCCTTTGTCGTGTAAATGTCACAGCCTGATGGAGATAGCTTAAGCATGGTGCAAAGTATTTTGGAGAAATGAATTCCCAGCCTCAAAGCCCTTTTTCTTTGACTGTTTATACACAAAGATGCACTGCTACTTTGAAAGTCAGAGGACCCCTGATTTTATGGTTAATTCCGTGAGCACCCTCCAACAAGTCGCTCAGTGAAAGCCTCGATTCACGGGGGACAAGCAGTGTGAATAACTGAGGGTCTCGTATTCAAGACTGCAACCATCTCGTCTTGTTGACTTGCCCACTCCGCACTTTCTCTTCCCCGTTTCAAATGCCAAGTACCGGCTGCTCCAACTCATTTTTCTCGTGCTGAATGAGGCATTGAATTAAATTTTCTAAATACAAATTAAAGAGGATCTCTGTATTACCAGGAAGATTTGTGTCTTGTTAAACAGTATAATGGTTGGAGTCCAATGAGTTTGCAAGAACTACTCCAACCAAATTGGTTTTGCCCATATTTGAAAATCTTTTCACATTTCACTTGCATATGCCACATAAATGCATAAATCTTAAAGCAACTAGAGTCAGCTGAAAAAAGAAATGTGCTAAGCATTTACCGTGAATAAAAGAGATCTGGAAAAAACAGGCTGAGGGAAATTGGGACGATCCTGAGATGAGCAGAAATAACTGATGAGCTGATTTAATGCATTTCAGGAAAAGAGGAGGCTGGCAGTCCCTGGACACAGTGTTGTTTCGATGTAAAATATTTTTCTTGATGAAGAAGCTTCCAGATACAAAGTGACTATCACTGTATATCTTTAACTGTAGATGCTCCCTAATTTATTACGTATCTGTGTTCTTCTTGGCTTCTCACTGATGGCCAAATGGAAATGAAGGACAAGTCATTTTGAGAATGGGGGACATTAACTGTGGCATGTAAATAGAGGAAAACAAGAACTTCTTGTATAAATGAATGGTTCCTATAAGGGAATGTCAACTGCACATATTAATTCTTTTGATCAACACTGCAGGCTTGCCCTCTGGAAAGGTTACACCAGTTTACAGCCCAAGGATCAGTAGTCAGAAATGCTGCCAAACTTGACCCACACCAAAACAATTTAGTATTGCCTTGAGAAGGATCTCATTATTGATTTAATCTGCACTGTTTTCACTGTGGGCTTCGCAGGTGGTGCTAGTGGTAGAGAGTCCGCCCAGCAAAGCAGGAGGCGCAAGGGATGCAGGTTCGATCCCCGGGCCAGGAAGATCCCTTGGAAGAGGAAATGGCAATATGCTATGGTAATCTTGCCTAGGAAGAGGAGCCTGGCAGGCTACAGTCCACGGGGTCACAAAGAGTCAGCATGACTCAGCACACACACACACACACACACACACACACACACACACACACCACATGCACAAACCAACACATTTTCATGGTAGATCCTTTAGTTGTATTTCCTCTTTTTAATTTACTCTTCTTATTCTTTGCCCACCATTTTGAGTAAGACATTTGATCCATAATGAATATATCAGCTGCTTTAAATCAGCATTCTTGCAGTTAATATTCGTATTATTAGCCTTTCAGTTTTTCTCTTTTATGAGATAGTTCATTATTATATTTTGCATTCCATCTTTTCTTTATGGTTTCTGCATATTTATTCATGTTTAAAACTGCCTCCCTATTCAAAAATGACATAAATTTTTATCTTAATTTTCTTGTAGTCCTTTTATGATTCATCTTTTATATTTAAATCATCAAACCATGTGGATTTTACTTTATAGTAGTGAGTGAGGAAGAGATTTCCCTTCATTATTTTCCAAAAGGAATGGTCAGTTGTCATAAGACCTCCTGAAGTCATGTTTTTTTAATTCCTGATTGGAAATTCACTTTAATCATAGAGTAAATTATTATTTATATTCATGACTCTGACTCACAGATAAAGTTTAGTGGAGAAATAGATTGAAATATTAGAATAAGTTTTAGGACACATAGATATTTTTGTAATAGTTAAATCACCTCTAAAAATTCTTCACAGGTCTCATTAGTTGGAGTGTTTTTAAGACTTTGATAGAAAGTTCCTTATGCAATAAAAATCAACTCTCTCCCCAACACAGTTCTTATCCTCTGTATCCTCTACCTGAGGGTCAAAAAACTTCTGGAAATATTTCAGCTTTGTGGTTGCAGGTTTGCTGTTGTAAGAACTCAACTAAAAAAAAAGATTCTCTCCAAACTGCCTTTATTTATGGGCACTAAAATTTGAATTATGTGAAACTTTCACAAAAATGTTAATTTTCACAACAGACAAAATACTCTTCTTCTGTTTTTTTCCCAGCAACTTAAAGATGTAAACAGCATTCTTAGCTCATTTGTTGTCATTCAGCCCCTAAGTCATGTTCACCTCTTTGTGAGCCCTTGGACTTCTCTGCATTCCAGGTTTCCCTGCCCTCCACCATCTCCCAGAGTTTGCCCAAGTTCATGTCCATTGAGTCGGTGATGCTATCTAACCATCTCATCCTCTGCCGCCCCCTTCTCCTTTGGCCTTCCATGTTTCCCAGCATCAGGGGCTTTTCCAGTGAGTCGGCTCTTTGTATCAGGTGGCCAAAGTATTAGAGTTTCAGCTTCAGCATCAGTCCTTCCAATGAATATTCAGGGCTGATTTCATTTAGGATTGAGTGGTTAGACTGGATTGACTTAGTTCATGATGTCATACAAAAGAAGGTGATGGGTGTGAATTGTTCTGTGGTATGTAGTCTTGATCTCTGCTCTGTGTGATAGCATTTCGTGTATTTAGAGATAGTTGTAATAAACGTTCTATAATTTCTAGTTGTAATCAGTATACTTTTAAATTATATGTTTTGAATGGCCATGGTATCAGTTAGTCAAGATGACTTACTACAAAGTTATATAAACAACCAAACTACATTAGGCTATAAGTTTATGAGTTTGATAGACGTTCACAAAAGTCTTTTCAGTTTTTATGTGTAAGATGTCATTAGATTTTGCTCTGGAGTTTTGGCAGTAAGGCATCCAGAGCAATAGAATGATGTGCTCAATTCTTATTTTTTAATTAAAGTAGTCAGTTATTCAGGAGGCAGATAATTCAGTACCAGGGAAACTTGAAGAAGAATTTAGTTGTAACACGTGATACTTTGAGGACAAAGTTTATTAATGTGATAGACAAAGTATTATAATTTTTTATCATATAACTTGCTTTTTCTTAAAATATGCTATATTAGAGATTTTATATTAGGATATCTTATGGTTTGATCTCTTTTTTTAGCTGAAATTTATTCTTTTATAACTGCAGTGGTTTCTCCATTTCTTTTTTGATGAATGTGTTTTTTGTTCTTAGATGTAAACAGGTGAATTCCATTTCACATAATACTTAGTTTGTCAGATATTAACATAATGTTACAGATCTTTTGATCATTGTATCATATAATTTCTTATTCTATACCTTTAATCTGTCTGTATACTTGTATTTTAGATATGTCTTTTTTACATAGAATAAATCAGTATTTTAGTTTTATATTTACTCTTTAAGTCTTTGTCTTTTAATTTTGGATTTAACCATGATTTTGGTTTCCAAGGTGGTTCAATGGCAAAGAATCCACCTGCCAATGCAGAAGACATGGGTTAGATCCCTGGGACCGTAAGATCCCCCAAGAAGGAAATGGCAACCCACTCCAGTCTTCTTGCCTGGAAAATCCCATGGACAGAGGAGCCTGGCGGGCTACAGCCTAGGGGGTCAGAGAAGAGTCAGATATGACTTAGCCACAAAACAACAACAACAACAGCATAATTATGTGTGTGTTGGAATTCTGCTCTCTTCTCTTCTGCTACTTATTTGTAATATTTGGCCAAGTGTTTCTTCTCTCACCTTGCTCTCATTTGAATTAAATAAACCAATTCATTTTCTTTCCTCATTAGTATGAAAGTGAACTACTCTTTTTCTGCCCATTGGTCATTATCAGAAACATTTAAACAAAGCCTTCTGAATGTAATAAGTCAGAATTGAATCAAGTTATTTATTCTCATCTGAACAGACAAGGACTTTTAGGCGAATTTATCTCATGCATCTCTCCTCTCCTTCTGGAGCACCAATTATACATGCATTTTATCACTTGGTATTGACTTAGAATTCAACAGGGCTCTGTTCTCTTTTTTAAATCATGTTTTTTCCTCTCTGTTCTTGGGATTGGACAGTTACTTTTGATCCATCCTCAAGTCCATGGGCTGTTTCTCCAGCCATCTCCAATCTGATATTAAGAACATTCAGTGATTTCTGAAAAAAATTCAGTTTTTAGTTATTTTTCAGGTTTTTTTTTTTATTTTTTCCACTTGTTTTAAATTTTATAGTGCACCCATCCCTGCTAGGCTTACCCATCCCTTCACTCCTTGGGGCCATTTTCCCCCTTTAAGCCCTTGTCCATATTTATCATAGCTGTGCTTGGTGACCTGTCTGCTAATCCCACGATGCTGCTCATCCCAAGGTCTGTGTCTGTGGGTGCTGTTCTGAGTGGACTTAATACTTCACTATTCCTTTGCACTCTGCCCTCCCAGCTCCTGCTTTCTACAGAACACTTGGTGTCTTCCACCTGCATCTGTTGTGGGTTTTCTAGGCAGACTTTGGCCCCCTGCTGCTGTGTAGGGGCTCCTTCATGCCTGAGATTTCTCAGCTAGCTGCTCTGGCACCTGCAGCCGGTACGCCTGCCTGCGGCTTTCTGCTTTCTTTCTAACCCAGCTGCACCTATGAACTGGGGAGTATCATTACGGGAAAGATGGACCTAACTTAGTGAAGTTCTCTCCTTTCAAGGGTTCAGCAGATCCCTACTTTTTGGAACTCTCTAGAAGCATCAAATTGTGTTACTTTAAATTTTTTCCCCCCCAGAGTTGACAAGGTTATTCTGATACACACTACTTAACTATTACTAGAATCAGAACTATCCAAATCGCTGTTTAGTTCCCGAGCTCTCTCTTGAGCTGTGGGTTTTTCTTTCTTCTTTTTTTAGGCTTCACCATGTGGCATGTAGGATCTTAGTTCCCTGACCAGGGATTGAACCTGTGTCCCTGCATTGGGAGTGTGGAGTCCTAACCACTGGACCACCAGGGATGTCCCGAGCTGTTTTATATGTCATTAAACCCATCTTTAAGAGTCCATCTTTGTTGTTTTGTTTGTTTCTTTTTGGTATTTTTGTTTCTGTATGTTCTTTGAATATTCTTCTAATTTGGCCTGTCAGTTTTGATAGTCTCTTGTTTCTTCTCAGGCTTTCAATGATTTCTTTAAACACACCAAGCCTACTGGTTTTATTTTATATCTTCCATATCTTGAGGTCTGATGTATGGTGGGACAGTTGTCTCTTTTAATTTCAAATTAAGATGCCTTACTTTTATGTCTAGTTGAGCTATTTTTTTAACTGTAGGATTTTCTTCCCTTTAGAACTTTATAGGGATTCCTCAATCGTAGACTTTCAAGTACATTTCAAGAAGAAGAAATTTCTTGTATTTTCTTCAACCAAAATATGGGGACACATCCAGAATCGGATTGCCTTAAACTGATGCTTGGCTTCATGCTTTTTCGGGCCTCACAACTAATGCAAATCTGGAGGTGTTCTGGAATATTTTTTTTCTTTTTTGAATGTTCCATGAGTAATGTGGCAGATCCAGGCAATCTTCCCTCAGGCTGCCTGCAGAGCTGTGCTTTTTCAGTCATCTCTGGTATCATCTCTCTGAGTCCAGCTGTCAACCCCACCTCCAGGCTGCTTGGCACCAGAGCTTGCCTCCTTTCCTGATGTTCTATAGAAACCCTGAATTCTCTTCCACTTTCACTTCTATTAAACCACATGTTTTTAAAAAAGAAAGAACAGTTTAACATTTAATCCATCACTTCGTTTGGGGTCCCATGTTGTTCAGCCGCTCAGTCGTGTCCGACTCTTTGTGACCCCGTGGACGGCAGCACGCCAGGCTTCCCTGTCCATCACCATCTCCCGGAGCTTGCCCAAGTTCATGTCCATTGAATCGGTGATGCCATCCAACCATCTCATCGTTTGTCACCCCCTTCTCTTGTCCTCAGTCTTCACCAGCATCAGGGTCTTTTCCAATGAGTTGGCTGTTCACATCAGGTGACCAAAGTATTGGAGCTTCAGCTTTAGTTACATAAAAACTTTTTTTTCCCCCCACAAAGGTCTCTTTAGCAATTTTCCTGGGGATGAAGGTTTTCGTATCAGCTTTCTGCAAAGATGGGTCTTTAGTAGGTAGAGAGTTCTGACTTTTTTTTTTTATGTCCTTGGAGCATTTTTCTCATCATGGATATGAAACACCCCACTCACACTGCCTGTGTCTGCTGCTTTATCTCATATAAGCACATCTCCTCAGTTTGTCAGCAGCTGCTAGGTATTTTCTTTATAGACCTTTATTTTTATCTCTCATCTTTCAGTTCAGTTAAGCTCAGTAGCTCAGTTGTGTCCAACTCTTTGCAAGTCCATGAACTGTAGCATGCTAGGCCTCCCTGTCCATCACCAACTCTCAGAGTTTACCCAAACTCATGTCCATCGAGTCGGTGATGCCATCCAGCCATCTCATCCTCTGTCGTCCCCTTCTCCTCCTGCCCCCAATCCCTCCCAGCATCAGGGTCTTTTCAAATGAGCCAGCTCTTCGCATCAGGTGGCCAAAGTACTGGAGTTTCAGCTTCAGCATCGGTCCTTCCAGTGAACACCCGGGACTGATCTCCTGTTGGATGGACTGGTTGGATCTCCTTGCAGTCCAAGGGACTCTCAAGAGTCTTCTCCAACACCACAGTTCAAAAGCACCAATTCTTTTATCTTTAGATGTCTTACATTGAGCAAAAAGCAAAATGAATTCGTATTCTGCTTATAAGAGCACCCCTGTTATTTAACAGACACATGTGGGCCCGTTAGCCGTCATCGGGAGTAAGAGCATCTTTGGACATACTCCTCCTGTCTCATTTTGCACTTTCTTCTTTTAACGGCTTCCAGCCTTTTCTTTTTCTCTTTCTTGTATCATTGCCTGCCTTGGACATAAGCATCACCAAACTTAGTGGCTTCAGCACCCATGTGAACCATCTCAGTTGGCTGCAGGTCAGGCGTCCAAACACAGCTTTCCAGCTCCCCTACTCTGGGCTCTCAAGCCTGCAGCCAGGTGTCCACTGGGCCATGGTCTCATCCAAGGCTTACCGGGAGAAGGACATGCTTTCCAGCCCATGTGGTCACTGGGGGCCTTCAGTTCCCAGTAGGCTGTTGGAGGGAGGGGGCTGGCTCTTGCTGGCTGCCAGCAGGGCCTTGCCATGTGTCCCCCCACCCCACAAGCCCCAGCAATGGCTCAGAACTGGGAAGGTGGCTTCTTCAACGGCCTGGAGGACTGATGGACAAGCTCACGTACATCAATCACAGTCGCACACACCCCTTCTTCAATCACCTCCACCATCTTCTCCTGTTAGAAGACCATCCTAGGTCTTCCCCACTCAAGAAGGGACTGCACAAGCCCACGGATGCTGGACACAGTGGGCAGGGCGACCACCTTAACGTCTGTCCACCACATTTCCAGGCCCTTTCTGTGATATGTTGAGATTATTTTCTTTGTTACTTTTTTTTAATGATCTGGGTTGTTTATATTTGAATATTCTTACTTACACCCATACTTTTCCAGCAGTGTCTAGAGCTGATCAGATTATATGTTCTTCGCCAAGTCAACCTAATATTATGTACTAAAAAGTATTAGTGGAAATGTGAGATTTGGATAGGATCAAGAAAAGAGCTAGCCCTAAGCATAATTATGATTTCCGAGGAATTATTCACCATGGATTCTTATCTGAGCCTACCGGAGCCTACCCTGGGGGCCATGTACTGTGTGTTTGGCACTGACGTCTGAGCCCTTATGTAAACACACCTGCCCAGGTCCCATTCTCAAGGGACCTCTGCTTGCTGACTTATTAGAGTAATCATTTCACTTCAAGTGTTAATGACTAATGATGTCTTTTAATTTAATCATCACATTTTCAAGATAACGAAGGTCTTTGTGTCTGAATCCAAGGGAGGGCTGTCGCCTCTTTAAGAGGATCAATCTGCTACATATACCAGGTCTAAGCAAGATAATTAGCCCCAAAGTCAAGGTGACATGTGGGGTTAGAGCTTCTTTCTATGTTAATACACACGCACACACACACACATGTGGAATTTGAAGATGTCGAAACATAATTGTATGTAAACAATTGTATTTGAAATATCTAAGTAATGTCTGACTATCACCTAATTCACTGAGTCTGTTTCCTTTTCTTGTTATTGTTTGGTCACCCAGTCGTGTCCGACCTTTTGTGACCCCACAGACTGCAGCACTCCAGGCTTCCCTGTCCTTTATTGAATCCAGAGTTTGCCCAAATTCATGTCCACTGATTTTACTTCACAAGGATAGAAAATACTGATGGCAATTATAATACATGTTCTAAATGTATTCCTTTTCTGTTATGGAGAAGATTTAAAGCAGTGGAAATAGTTTGTTTCCTTACAAGAAAACATTTTAGGTCACAAACTAGACTAAAGCTCTCATCTAAAATTTTTTTTATCATTTCCTTTTCTATCAGGCAAAATCCTTAGTTATTTAGCAAATAGCAGACATACTTCCTATTTATGCTTATTAGTATGTGTTTGTGTTCTTAGGATTCAGAAATCCTGTGTGTGTGTGTGTGTGTGTGTGTGTGTGTATGTAAAATTGCTGGCCCTAGTTGCTGCAGTCAATATTTAAAGTGCTAAGCTCAACACAAAATCTAAAATTCTATCAAAAGGAGCTATTTCTACCACTTGAAAAATGTCCTCTCTGCCCAGCCCTTGCTCACGGCCTTCTGGCCGTGACTCTGGGACAAAGCCATGATTCTTCCTCGGGAGACTGTTTGGGGATATACTTTGAATGCTAAGTCATTTGGAATGATTTTTTTTTCATTTGATGCCAGCAATCCACTGTTATGCAGTATTAGGACATCAGTTAAACTAAAGAGAATGAAAAATTGGTGCTATATCACTAGTTACGATGCTTAGCCTATAAGCATGTATTCAGAATACTTTCTGATTGAGGTATGCTGTGGAGATTTTGCTAATCTTTGGCTTGCCTGGTATAAATCAGATAAGATCTGAAGAATACTCAAAGTTCATTGAGGATAGAAATACCCACATAGTTGAAATCTGTGATCATTTAGACGTGGTCACAGTAGCTTGTCCACAGGACAAATGAAGAGCAGGTTCACAAAGAGGGTCAATTGTATAAAACTGTCATAAACTGAGTTCTTGTTTGACTCCAAGATTCTCTCTGGCCCTAAAATTGTGGGGATGGGGATTTCCCTGGTGGTCCAGTGCTTTAGAATTTGCCTTCCAAGGCGGGCGGTGCAGGTTCGCTCCCTAGTTGTGGAGTTAAGATGCCATATGTCTCATGGCCAAAAAAATAACACATAAGACAGAAGCAATATTGTAACAAATTCGATAAAGACTTTCAAAAATTGTGGGGATGTGATTGTTTTTAAGTAGCATCATTTACATACTGTATGCGGTTCCATCTCTTTCTGACTGATCACTAACAAACGTCTCCTAAGTGCAGTGTACGAGACCCTCCCTCAACCTGGCTTGAGTTGTGGGGGTTTTCTGCTGTTCTTCTTCTTACATTTCTTGATTGAAAAGGACAAGATAATTTTCTGTGTGGTCACTTGGTTGAAATTAGTGAGCAGATGACATATAGATGTGTGGTCACACTATTTGGGAGAAAGACACAGCACAGATGGATTGTAGCGCCAAGGACAAGGTTCTTGTTCCTGAGTTTGGAGTTTAGGACGGTCACCCCAGGGATTGGTCCTGCTGCAGTGGGGCGATGGCGGACAGTTCTCAGTATCCAGGGAAGGTAGAGATGCTGGCAGAAACTTAAGCTGTGTTTTCTCTAGGGAAGATCTGGACCAGACCAGGATGGGATGCTGGCTCTCCTTCGCTCCCTGTATCCATCTATGATGCCACCTTCCACCTTCACTGCCCCCATCACACAAAAGACTTCAAGTAGTCACGTAATTCCTGGATCAGTATTTCCAAGAACCGTTTGCTTCTTTGCAAACCTTATCTGCGAGCACATTTCCAGCTTTCTGTGTGAGGAACTGAAGTCACTGCTCTCATTCGCAAGAAAGCTCTGCAAACTTCCTTGGAGACCTCCATCTGTCTCCTTTAGCTCTAAACAGAAATGTTTCATGAAGACACGATTTTGATTTCCTTTTCCATACATAGGAATTGCTGAGTGGGAGTGGTGGGGGGAACACTGCTTGACATGGCGGAGTTAATGGAAGCTGTATATCATCATCATTATCTGTGACAATTAAGGCAGCACCAGGCTGTGTTGTGACAGCTTATTGTGTGTGTGATGATGCACGGAAGTGATGTTGATACCCCCCTGGACTGCTCTGCCATTCAGAAATTCATAACTACATAACTGCATTCTGTGGATGGAGCATATGTCTTCACCATCTCCCTAGTAGACTGAATCTTTGCATTGGGAACATAGCCCACAAAAGGGGAATAAAGGCATAGCATTGATCAGAAAATTAAAAGTTGCTAGAGAATCCACAAAATCTCTTGGTGTCGTGGGACTGTCAGAGTCTCTCCGTAGGGGATCTGAGGCTGGAGTGTCAGAGGGACCTGACCCATGGAGGCAGGGCTGGGAAGAGATGGAGGTGGTGGTTTAGTTACTAAGTCATGTCTGACTTTTGTGACCCCTTGGACTGTAGCCCGCCAAGTTCCTCTGCCCATGGGATTCTCCAGGCAAGAATACTGGAGTGGGTTGCCATTTCCTTCTCCAGGGGATCTTCCCAACCCAGGAATCAAACCCAGGTCTCCTGCATTTCAGGCAAATTCTTTACTGACTGAGCTACGCAGGCACAATTGGAGAGGGGGGTGGGGCACAATGCAAGGGTTGATGGACACATTGTTCTGGGCTGAATGTCTGTGACCTCTCAAAACTCACCTGTGGAGCCCCTCCCCGTGATGCCATGGTGTTAGGAGGAGGGGCCTGGGGAAGGTGATTAGGATTGAATGAGGGCATGGGGGTGGCACCCTTGTGAATGGATCTGGTGCCCTCATGAGAGTCACAGAGAGCTTGTGAGCACACAGGGAGGTCTGCAACCCGGAAGAGGGCCCCACCAGGCCTGGAATCTGCCAACGCCTTGACCTTGGGCGACCCTGCACCCCCAACTCAAGGCTCGACTCAGACAAGGACATAGGAGGCTCCCTTCCAAGGGGACACAGTAGGGCTGATGATCAAAGTCGGTGACAAGTGGCAAGGTAACTCAGGCTCCTTGAGAGATGGCCATCCAGCCCCAGGCATTCAGAAAGCGTGGGTGGCACTGGATAACTGACATCAGTGTCTTAGCTTGGCAGGCTATGCTCTGCTCCATCTGTCTGACTCTTTGTGACCCTTTGGACAGTAGCCCGCCAGGATCCTCTGTCCATGGGATTTTTCAGGCAAGAATACTGGAGTGGGTTGCCATTTCCTCCTCCAGGGAACCTTGACAGCACCCTAAGACAGACATGTGCGATTTGAATTCTGGCTCCACCATTCACAAGCGATGTGCCAGTCAGTGCTGTTACCTTCTGTACCAGGAGACGTATTGGTACCCGCTGAGTAGGACTGTGCTGGGCATGAGTTAGCTAGGGCATGAAGCGCCCAGGGCATGGCTATGACCTCAGTCATCACTAAGTGTAGGTTGTTCTTCCTGTTGTCATCTGCATCATACAGATCACTGTTGCTGTTCCAGGACAACCGAAGATTGCACCCTCTGCGAAAAAGAAACGAGACTCACAGACACAGAGAACACACTTGTGGTTGCCACAGGCATAGAGGTGGGGGAGGACAGGCCTGGGAATTTGGTGTTAACAGACGCCAGCTATTAGATATAGAATGGATAAACTGCAAGGTCCTACTGTACGGCACTGGGAACTCTATTCAATACCCTGTGATTAAACCATAGTTGAAAAGAATATGAAAAGCAATATATATACCTGGGTCCACTTTTCCACTTTGCTGTCCAGTGGAAATTAACACAACATTGTAAATCAGCTATAATTTAATAACTTAGTAATAAAAAAGATTGCACCATCTATTCTAGTACATTTAGATTTTTTAAAAGTGGACCACTCATTCAGTCTAAAGGAGAGACTTGCAAAGGACTAAATTTCAAATACTCTGGCACCTGGGGCGGTTCTCATCCATGCCCTCCCCCCCACGCCCCTGTGTTGGGGGAGGAGCCTGCACAGGCCCCTCCCCGCCTCCAGCGCCTCCCCCTCCCTCTTCCCCAGGGTCTCACTGCCCCATGGAGGGCATCCTTGTTCTGTGGCTTCTGACAGGGCTGCGCCGAAGGGAGGGCCGGGGAGAAGGTGCAGGGCAACAGTGAGTCAGAGCAGCCCCACCTGCCGGCCTCCAGCAGGCAGCCTCCTCAGGCAGCTGCTCTTCCTGGGGTCCCGCCCCTGCCCCGCTCCCCCACGCCCGGGATGGGGACTGGCGCCCCAGTTACCAGCCCCGCGCACTGCACGCACCGCCCCTGGCGATTTTGTCCCAGGTCCAGGTCCCGTGTGTGTGCTCAGTCGCTCAGACATGCCCACTCTCTGCGACCCCCTGGACTGTCGTCTGCCAGGCCCCCTGGGAAGTCCCATCACCGTATCTTGCTTAGGCCTTAAAAAATGTCCTTCTAGGGACTTCCCTGGCGGTCCTGTGGTTAGGGCCCTGTGATTCCACTACACGGGGACACGGATTCCGTCCCTTGTCAACGAATGAAGATCCCACAGGCGGAGCAGCGCAACCAAAAAGAAAAAGTTAGTAATAAAATGCCAAACTTATAAAAAAAATTTTAAATAAAAATATCCCTTTATTAACACTTCTCTCCATTTCCCGGTGTGAGTGCACCTTCTGTGTCCTGCACTGGACCCTCTTGTCACCCTTGAAACACGCCCTTGTCATGGTTTCCATGCCTTCCGAGCTAGAGAACATTCTACCTCATCCGCTTCTTTTCCCGTCACCCGAAACAGCTGATATGGTAACCGCTGGCAGAGAGATGCTCTTGGGCACCCGTAATGTGCCAGCAAAGCAGGCAGAAGTGAATGCTCCTTGCTTGCATAGCCCTGTTTTAATTATGCAGAATATGGTAATTTTAAAAAGATTACTGAGATGCTTAGTAAAGTAGCAGGTGTTACAGAATTGCATTTTTATTATCCTTCCCCATATCAGAAATGGAAATGATGGTCTCGCTAGCTATTTTACCACTTGCTAAATGTTCTGAGTCAGTTATCACCGATAATGCTTCCTTGTAAATCATATGCGGACAATTAGAGACTTTTAAATTAACTAATTTTCTATATTAGAAGAAAAGACTATATAAATTTGACAGTGGGATTAATACTCTTAACAATAATAGTTACCATAAACTATGAATATATTTATAATTTATGTATATAAAATGGAACCCCTGCTGTAAAAAATATTTTAAATTATAGTTAAATTTAATAGTCTTACAGTTAAAACTTTCTGCATAGCTACACTTTCTATGTAGGACATATCTGGCCAGTAATATACACGCCTGTGCATGCTCAGTTGTGTCTGACTCTTTGCGATCCCATGGACTGTACCCAGCCAGTTTCCTATGTCCATGGGATTTCCCAGGCTTAATATAAATAAATGTAATTGATTATCCATAAATACCATTAGTCTCTAATGCATCTGGCATGTCCAAAAGATACAAATCATTCAAAAATTGCACTGTCAAATAAGATAAGGAAGAAAGTGTGGGTGAAGGGTAAAGTAGTTGTGTCTGACTCTTTGCGACCCCATAGACTATAGTCCTCCAGGCTCTCTGTCCATGGGATTCTCCAGGCAGGAATACTGGAATGGGTTGCCATTCCCTTCTCCAGGGGATCTCCCTGACCCAGGGATCAAATCTGGGTCTCCTGCATTGGAGAGGATTCTTTACTGTCTAAGTCACCAGGGGAGCCTGAAGGGTAAATAGAAGCTGGAAAACTAAGAAGCCAGGAGTTGGGTTTGAAGATAAATTACATTCCCTAAAATTTCTACCATGAGCTATGGACTCAACACAACTGAGAGATGGGCAATGGAATGCCTGTCCACAATATATATTGTGGAATATATTATCCAGAAAACACATCACCTGACCAGGTAGAGCAAACCTTGTTCTAGTGTCAAGACATTCTGGTAGTGGAAAGGAAATGCTCTTGAGGACATCATTGAACTTGTTTTTAATGAATGGAAACCACTTTTTAATGAATTCCTCAGTGTACACAGATCTTTTTGTTGTTGTTCAGTCACTAAAGAATGTCCAACTCTTTGTGACCCCATGGACTGCAGCACACCAGGCCTCCCTGTCCTTCACCACCTCCCAGAGCCTACGCAAACTCATGTCCATTGAGTCAGTGATGCCATCCAACCATCTCATCCTCTGTCACCCACTTCTCCTGCCCTCAATCTTTCCCAGCATCAGGGTCTTTTCCAGTGAGTCATCACTTTGCATCAGGTGGCAGAAGTATTCGAGCTTCAGCATCAGTCCTTCCAATGAATATTCAGGGTGGGTTTCCTTTAGAATTGACTTGTTTGATCTCCTTGCAGTCCAAGGGACTCTCAAGAGTCTTCTAAACACCACAGTTCAAAAGCATCAGTTCCTCAGTGCTCAGCCTTCTTTATGCTCCACACCTCTCACATCCGTACATGACTACTAGAAAAGCCACAACCCAAAGGACAGTTTGGTGGTATTAAGAGAAATTCTTTAGAGAAAAAGCCCTAAAAGGGAACATTTTCTTTCTCTACACAGAGCATTTCTGATGCTAAATACATGTGGGCTTTTCCCACACCAGTCAGCCCTCCAATCCTCCAGATGTCAACAGCAAGCCCTATAGTTAAGTTCAGTTCTGACACTGTCTACACAGACCCCACAGGTGAGATATTCAGACCCACAAGACTGTCCCCAGTGCAGATGCCAGCCACAAGTAGTGGGTCCTCACTTTGCCTATCTCCTATCCAGCTTAACTACAAATCAGGGGTCCATGCACCCCTTCCTGGGCTCCATAATTTGGTATGACACCTCATAGAACTCAGGGAAATACCCTGCTGACATCTCCTTGTTTCTGATGAAGGAGGTGATGAAGGACACAAGTGGATGGGTGCAGGACGGGTGCACAGACAAATTTAAGTCTGGGGGAGGGGCTCAGGGCTCCTGTGGCCCCCCTCCAGGACCACTGCCCTCCCTGGACCTCCATATGCTCCTCAACACAGAAGCACTCTGAACCCCCATGAATAGAGAATTTCAGGAAATCTTGGTTTTGCAGGCATGACTGATTGTTAATTCAGTCCCTATCTTCTTTTTCTTTCACAGATGGTGGGGAGCTTGGGCTTATTGACTTAAAAAAAAAAGGGCATAATGTGAGAGTTTCAAGTTAAGTTTTATTGGGGGCAAAATGAGGACTATAGCCCAGGAGACAGCACCTCAGATAGCGCTGAGAAACTGTTCCAAAGAGGCAGAAAGAGGACAGTATATATGTGATTTTGGTGAAGAGGGGGTGCCTGCAATCAAGCCCATATTTTTCCATAAAGTTTCTACTAGTTTCTTGAAGCTTTGCTAGTCACAAAGAATGGTCGTCACCGTGAAGGATTTTAGTGCTTTTCTAGATATGAGGAGATAGAAAAATTGGGCTCATAAAATCAGCACTTAAAAATGTCTAACTATGCGAAGACTAGTCCTGCCAATCTTCCCAGAGCACAGATGCCTCATTTGTACTCTTCACCCTGAACTCCTTTTGGGGGGTGATGAAGGTCAGCAGCTGCAGCAGCACAGGATTTAATCCTTGTAGAGGGGGATGGCAAATGCCCATGGCAAGTTCCAGTTTGTAGTTGACAGGGGTTCCAGTTTCTCCACATGCTCATCAACAGTTGCTCTTATCTGACTTTTTTATTGTAACAATTTTAGTGGATGTGAAATGACAACTTCTTCTGGCTTGAGTTAATGTTACTTTTGTCGGAAGATGAAAGAGTCAAACTTGCATTTTTGTAGATCATTTTGAAGTCTGCTTGTGGCATTTATAGCAGGGAAGAAATAATGTGTTTTATGTGTGCTTCAGCTGTAGATTGGCAATGAGCCTGCAAGTCCAAAACACTCGGGATTGATTCTTCTTGATTGCTGAGACGAATGACAGTTTCCTGATAACCATTCAGGTCTTTGTTCCCTTATGGGCATTTATAATCTTGGGCTCAGAGTAAAGAACCCTGGCAAAAGTCAAGAGATCTTTGTGTTCCCAGCTCAGTGGCTAAACTGAATGCATAATCTTAGGAGCGAATTCAAGTCCCTCTTTTTACCTACAGACATGTTCTGTGTCCATTACTTTCAGTCTATAAGTGTTGAGCTATTTTTTTATTCCACAGGAACCCTAAAATATGTACTCTGCTCTCCTGGTTTTCTTTAAGGGATGTCATGTAAAGAAATTTTACATTGCCTAAAAAAAAAAAGACTCTTGAGATTCCCTTGGACTTCAAGGAGATCCAACCAGTCCATCCTAAAGGAGATCAGTCCTGGGTGTTTATTGGAAAGACTGATGCTGAGGCTGAAACTCCAATACTTTGGGCACCTCATGGGAAGAGTTGACTCATTGGAAAAGACCCTGATGCTGGGAGGGATTGAGGGCAGGAGGAAAAGGAGACAACAGAGGAAGAGATGGTTAGATGGCATCACCGACTCGATGGACATGAGTTTGAGTAAGCTCCACGAGTTGGTGATGGACGGGGAGGCCTGGTGGGCTGCAGTCCATGGGGTCGCAAAGAGTCAGACACGACTGAGTGACTCACACTTTGACTTCACTCGCAAACACACTAGAGATGTCTCTGACATCTTTCTCATCAGTCGAGCAATGGAACTAGGTTCAGGAAAGAGATGGAAACCCTGTGTGATGTCAGTTCTTGCCCGCGAGTGCAGTGGGAAGAAAACAGCACACGTTTCCCTTCATTGTTCCGTCTGTTCCACACACTTACATTGGACACCTACTCTTTTGTGTAGTTATCTATGTGCTTGGCTGTGCTGGGCGTGAGATGCGGCCTGTGGAATCTTGGTCAGGGCAATGCAGGATCTTTCCTGGTGGCGCGTGGACTTCCTAGCTGTGGTGCCTATTTGTGCGTGGGCTTCGTTGATCCACGGGACGTGGGATCCTGGCTCCCCGACCAGGGAGTGAGCTCCTGTCCCCTGCATTGCGAGGCAGATTCTTAACCACCGGACCACCAGGGAGGTCCCTGAAGAAAGACTCTTTATCCATCACAGTCTGAGAGCTGGAGGACACAGAGAGAACCAAGACAGCACGTGCCCTGTGTTTGGAACAGGGAAGCGGACATGCAAATACAAGAGTTAAGTTGTTAAAGGACTACTTAGCTGTAAGAAAGGGTGACTGCTTAAGCAGTGTGCTCATGCTCAGGTGCTAAGTTGTGTCCAACTCTTTGCAACCCCATGGACTGTAGCCCACCAGGCTCCTCTGTCCATGAGATTTTCCCAGGCAGGAATACTGGAGTGGGTTGCCATTTCCTCCGCCAGGAGATCTCCCTGACCCAGGGAACAAACTCATGTCTCCTGCAGTCCCCTGCATTGGCAGGTGGATTCTTTACCACAATTTATTTCTTTTATTTCTAAAAAATTTAAGCATTTCTTTTGTTGAAGTAGAGTTGATCTACAGTGTCCAACATGGCAATTTTAATGTTGCCTTTATCACTGGGTTGATGCCAGATTTTGTCTCCATCTCTTGGTGATGTGCCAGGGCATGGTTGTGAAGGAACAGTTGAGAAATGTCAGATGCAAGCAGGGGTGACATGAGTCTTACTGGGTTTACATCAGGGATGCACAAATGAGTCATCCAGACTTCCTGCCACACTGTCCATATCTTTATTGTTTCTGCTTGGAATTCATGCATGAGTTGCCCAGTTGCCTGGGCTCTTTGCCCTTGGAGCCCAGCTTGAAGGAGAAGACATTCATTGTTTTCACTTTGTAGTTTATATTGGGCTATAGCCGCTTTAACAGTGTTGTGATAGTTTCAGGTGAATAGCGAAGGGATTCAGCCATCCATATACATGTATCCATTCTCCTCCAAACTCACCTCCCATCTATCGAGCAGAGTCACCTGTGTTGTATAGCAGGACCTTGTTGGTTATCATTTTAAATATAGCAGAGTGTACACGTCCATCCCCCACTCCCTAACTGTCCCTTCCCCCCATCCTTCCTTCCTGATCACTGTAAGTTCCTTCTCCAAGTCTGTGAGTCTTTTACTGTTTTGTAAATATGTTCATTTGTATCATTTCTTTTTAGATTCCACCTGTAAGGGATGTCATAGGCTATTTCTCCTTCTCTGACTTATTTCACTCAGCATGACCATCTCTAGGCCCATCCATGTTGCTGCAAATGGCATTATATCATTTTTTTCTGGTTGAGTAAATATCCCATCTTGTATACATACCACTTCGTCTTTATCCGATCCTCTGTCAGTGGACGTTTAGGTTGCTTCTGTGAGAAGACATTCTTTTTAGAACATGGGTCTCTGCGTCATCTACCACGTGGGGCTGCAGCCTGGTCAGTCCATCTGTCGTAGGAGTTGGCCTGGGGTCGTCCCTGTTGATCCGACCTCCCCACCTAACTCTGCTTCTGTGTGCTGCTGTCTGGACGACCCACGAAGTTCCTCTGCTGGTCCTCCTTTGCCCTGGTTCCACGATTCTCTAATCGCTGTATTTATGTCTTTCTTTGTGATGTGTTTCAGATGTCACCATTTGTTTTAATTTTCTCTGATATTTGCCTAAACACTCCACAGGACTATTTACTCATATTCTTAATTTTGTTGTTGTTAATATTATTAATTTTGATGTCTCCCACTTGACCCTGTGAAATCATTGAGGATAAAGAATATTTTCTATAAATAAAATCACCATGTTTGGCATAACGTTAACTGTTGCTACATATTTTCTAATTTGTCTAATTTCTAAGTGTTTTAGCTAAACCATTGTTATCATTCTTGTGCAATTTTTAAAATAAATATTGGCAGGGCTAATTTTTTTTTTCAGAAGGTACCTCCCTGAAAATATATGGGTAAACCAAAGTATATAGGATGAATGATGTTTTCAGTATAGTAAGAAAGCTCATATTTTAAAGAGCAGCAGTAATGAGTTAATTTGTGGGTAAGGACTAGTTTGTGATGAGAAAAATCACTCTTTCCCTATGTACAGTGATGGTTAGCTTTACGAGTCAACTTGCCTGGGCCATGGGGTATCCATATGTTTGTTCAAACATTATTTTGGGTGTTTCTGTGAGGGTGGTTTTATTTTGTTTCCTTTTTCTGGATGACTGTAACATTTGACAGTAGACAGGGTAAAGCAGATGGCTCTCCTTAACGTGTGTGGGCCTCATGCAGTCAGTCTAAGACATGAATAGACCAGAAAGGCTGAGAAAGAGGAAGCCCTTCCCTGACTGCATTGGTCTGGGACACCAGCTTTTTCCTGCATTCAGACTCAGACTGAAACATTAACTTTTCTTGAGTCTTGAGTCTGTTGACTTTTGGAATGAAACTTACACCGCTGTTTCTCCTGGGCCTCCAGCTTATTGACTGTAGATTTTAGGACTTGACAGCCTTCGTGTCAGCCAATCTCTTATAATACATTAAATTATATATGTATTTATATATGATAATATATATGTGTACATACATATATGTATTTACATACAATTATATATGCATATAAATTTGCATATTATAGAATATATGTGCTTAATTGCTCAGATATGTCTGACTTTGCAGCCCCATGGACTGTAACCCACCAGGTTCATGGGGACTCTCCAGGCAAGAATACTGGGGTGGGTTGCCATGCCCTCCTCCGGGGGATCTTACCCACTCAGGTCTTCCACATTGTAGGTGGATTCTTTAGCATCTGAGACACCAGTGAAGCCCAAGAATACTGCATTGGATAGCCTATCCCTTCTCCGGGGGATCCTCTTGACCCAGGAATTGAACCAGGGTCTCCTGCATTGCGGGCAGATTCTTTATGAGCTGAGCTACCAGGGAAACCCATAGAATGTGTGTGTGTGTGTGTGTGTGTGTGTGTGTGTGCACATGTGAGTGTGCTCAGTTGCTCAGTCATGGTTGACTCTGCAATCCTATGAATTGTGGCCAACCAGGCTCCTCTGTCCATGGGCTTTCCCAGGCAAGAATACTGTGGCAGTTGCCATTTCCTTCTCCGGGGGATCTTCCCAAGACAGGAATGGAACCTGCATCTCCTGGGCCTTCTGCATTGGCACGTGTATTCTTTATCACTGGATCACCTGAGAAGTCATATTCACACACACACATACACAAACACACACACATATTCTGTTTTTCTGCAGAACTCAAAGTTACCTTGACTTTCACTTTTATACATGAAGAAATTTCACATGTTGCATTTCCTCATGGCGAAATTCACCTCACCAAACTTAAACTTCTAGTAATAAGTCACAAGACATGAGCACTGGTAAAATGACATGATGGATCTGTTTCTTCTGTTGTAAATATTACCTGATGTCAAATGTGAAATTGAACATTGTGCCAAAAGCCTCAACTTAAGTCAAAGTGGCTTTAATCAAAGCAGTCTCTGGAGCCAGCAATACATAAATTAAGGATGGCACAGAAGAATGGACAAAACAATGGCTCTGATGCAGCAGGTTTGGAGAGAGCCTATTGGAGTTAAATAATGTCCATGGGTTCACATGTAGCAAAATACTGTCCATGGGGTGTGGGTGCCTTGGAGCATGGCAGATCCTATCTGCTCAAAACTAACAGAAATACTATCACCATAGTATTTTCACTGAACTATGAGATAACATGCTCTTCTCATAGATTAGGAGAAAAAAAAAAAACACCTGGAAATACAACGACAAAAACTGGAGAGATGGCCCAACCCTTACTGATAAATATAGGGCCACATTTGCATCCCATGTTCATAAACACAGCAGAGGAAAAAAGCACTTTGAAGGTGAGAGTGAGAAGGGTTCTAATATCAGTTCCATTTTCAAATATTTCCTAATCTAATTTTCTCATAATACTTAATATCTCAAAATATTATGGCAGTTGCACCTCCTCCTTTTCAAGCATTTCCCCCCATATTCTTGGTTTCTTTCTTTCTCCCAGACTTTGCTTTATTTATCTTCATTCTTTTTTTTTTCTTCAGTGTTGCCTAAGTCCAAGGCTAAAAGAAGATGAATTGCAAAGACTGAACAGTCACTGCTGGATATTCAGACTTGCTTTGCTTTTATTCCATACCGTGTTTCCTCTTTATGCTGCTTTTAGCCCTGTCTTTTCTGTAGGTCTTTCTGCCAGAGGCTAGGCAGGAACAGAGAACACAGGTGTGCCAAGCAAGTAGTTTTGGCTGATACTGTTGGTTGAGTGTTAGGAAAAACATTGTCTACTTGCAGAATTATTTATTTGTTAATTTAACATTTAGTCCATATTATCCTGCCTTCTGTTTTCAGAGATAATTTAAAGGAAGCTAGGAAAATGACAGGTTAAAAAAATTTTGTCCTATACCTACAAATAAATTTAACCAAGGAGGTGAAAGACTTGTACCCTGAAACTTATCAGACATTAGTGAAAGAAACTGAAGAAGACACAAATAAATGGAAATATATTCTGTATGCATGGGTTAGAAGAATTAATATGGTTAAATTGTCCATACCACCCAAAGCAATCTACAGATGCAATGTAATCCCTATCAAGATTCCTATGGCATTTTCCACAGAAACTGAGCAATCCTAACATTTGTATGGAATCAAAGAAGGTCAGCCCTAAATAACCAAAGCAATCTTGCTAAAGAAGAACAAATCTGGAGACATCATAATCCCTGACTTTATTACAAAGCTCTAGTAATCCAAACAGTATGGTATTGGCATAAGAACAGATATGGATCAATGAAACAGAATAGAGAGCTCTGTCTCTTTAATAAATTTTGCTGGGGAAACTGGATGATCATACACAAAAGAATGAAACTGGACCAGTATTTTGCACCATACACAAAAATTAACTCACTGTGCATTAAAGACATGAATGTAAGACCTGAAACCATAAAACTCCTAGAAGAAAGAATAAGTTACATAGGGCTTGGTAATATTTTTTTTGGATTTGACGCCAAAACCAGAGGCAACAAAAGTTAAAGTAAACAAGCGGTATTACGTCAACCTGAAAAGCTTCCTCACAGCAAAGAGGGCAATCAGCAAAATGAAAAGGCAGGATCCAGATGGGAGAAGACATTTGTAGCACATATTATTTGATAAAGGACTAATATCCAAAATATAGAGAGAAATCATACACCTTAATATCAAATAAACAAACAACCTGATTACAACATGGTGGAGGACCTGAATAGATATTTTTCCAAAGGATACATTCAAATGGCCAACATGGAAAGATTCAAGATCACTAATCATCAGGGAGATACAGATCAAAACCACAGTGATATCACCCTATATATGTTAGAATGGTTATTATAAAAAGGTAAGAAATAGCAAATGTTGGTGAGGATGTGGAGAAAAGAAAACCCTTGTGCAGTGTTTGTGAGAAAAGTCCAAGAATACTGGAGTGCGTAGCCTATCCCTTCTCCAGAGGATCTTCCCAACCCAGGAGTTGAACCGGGGTCTCCTGCATTGCAGGTGGATTTTTTACCAACTGAACCACCAGGGAAGCCCACAAATACTGGAGTGTGTAGCCTATCCTGTTTCCTGACCCAGCAATCGAACTGGGGTCTCCTACATCACAGGCGGATTCTTTACCAACTGAGCTATGAGGGAAGCCCTATCCTGGTGCAGCCACTATGGAAAAAAAACAAAACAAAACAGTATGGAACTTTCTAAACAAACTAACAATGGAACCACCATGTGATATAGAAATTTCATTTCTGGGTATTTGTCACAAGGAAACAAAAACACTAACTTCAGAAGACATCTGCACCTCATGTTCATTTAAGCATCATTTACAATAGCCAAGATATGGAAATAACGTGTGTCCACTGATGGACAGTATGGAATATTGTGTTCCATGTGCTTAGTCACAGTCATGCTGACTCTGTGACCCCATGGACTGTAGCCCACCAGGCTCCTCTCGTCCATGGAATCTTCCAGGCAAGAATACTGGAGTGGGTTGCCATTTCCTCCTCCAGGGGATCTTTCCCACCCAGGGCTCAAACTCGCGTCTCTTCCATTGGCACGTGGATTCTTTACCACTGCTTTACCTGGGAAGCCTCCCCTCAACCATAAAAAGAGTGAAATCTTGCTATTTGTAACAACACAGATGGACCTTGAGGGCATTATGCTAATTGAAATAAGTCAGACAGAGAAAAACAAGTGTTGCATGCTCTCACTTACATGTGGAATCTGAAAAACAAAGCAAAATGAAGACCAAGCTCACAGTGTTAGTCGCTCAGTCTTGCCCGACTCTTTGCGACCCCTTGGACTGTAGCCCACCAGGCTCCTCTGTCTATGGGATTCTCCAGGCAACAATACTGGAGTGAGTTGCCATTTCCTTCTCATAGCTCATAGATATAGAAAATAGATCGATGACAAGAGCAGGAATGCAAGGAGAAATGAGTGAAGGCAGTCAAAAAGGACAAACGTCCAGTTACCAAAGAAGTGTTGAGAAAGCCCTTGCAGGGGTGGTTCATTGGTCTAGGGGTATGATTCTTGCTTCAGGTGTGAGAGGTCCCAGGTTCAAATCCTGGACGAGTCCAGGTTATCCTTTGGGCTTCCCTTGTGAGGAGATCCAGCCAGTCCATCCTAAAGGAGATCAGTCCTGGGTGTTCATTAGAAGGACTGATGTTGAAGCTGAAGCTCCAATACTTTGGCCACCTGATGTGAAGAGCTGACTCATTTGAAAAGAGCCTGATGCTGGGAAAGATTGAAGGCAGGAGGAGAAGGGGATGGCAGAGGATGAGATGGTTGGATGGCATCACCGACTCAATGGACATGGGTTTGGGTGGACTACGGGAGTTGGTGATGGACAGGGAGGCCTGGCGTGCTGCAGTTCATGGGGTCGCAAAGAGTCAGACACAACTGAGCAACTGAACTGAACTGTGGCTCAGCTGGTAAAGAATCCACCTGCAATGAGGGAGACCTGGGTTTGATTCCTGGGTTGGGAAGATCCCCTGGAGAAGGAAAAGGCTACCCACTACAGTATTCTGGCCTGAAGAATTCCATGGACTGTATAGTCTATGGAGTCGCAAAGAGTCATACAGGACTGATCGACTTTCACTTTCACTTTTCCAGTTATGAAATGTCATGGGAATATAATGTATAGCATGGTAACTGTAGTTACTGAATTGCATATTTGAAAGTTGCTAAGAGACTAGATCTTAAAAAGTCCTCATCACAAGAAAAAATTTTAGTTGGGTGTGGTGATGGATGCTAAATAAACCTCTTGTGATGATCATTTCACAGTGTTTACAAATATCAAATCACTACCTTGCACACCTGAAACTGACATAATGTTATATGTCAGTTATACCTCCATTAAAAAATATTTCTGTCTTGTTTTCTTATTTTTTTCTCCCTATGCCAATATGGGATGGATAGGATGGGAAAAGCCAGGTTTTGAGGGAGCAGTTTTGGTGGGAAAGAGAGGGAAGAAGATTCTGAAGGTATTAATGCCACTTCAAATAAAGAGGAGAAAGAACCATCTTAATGCTTCTTAAAATCAGAATTTAGACTGGAAATATTATTGTCCACATTAAGCTGGGTTTAGTGTAAAGGTCAACAGTACAAGGACGATCTGTGCCCATGTTCATTTTTAGAGAAAAGCTATCATTAAGAATCCTAACATAGGAGAGAGCTTCTTATACCTAAAAAAAAAAAAAAAAAGTTATGCCTGCCACTTTTCAGGCTAATCCGAATCATCTGCTTTTCAATTCAGCTTTGTTTCACCTATTTCTTCCACTTATCTTTTACGACAAATCATTAGTTACAAGTCTTTTTCACCTGTAAACCAACTGCTTGTATGTGCTTATATATACCTGCTATATGTGTGTGTGTGTATATATATGTATATATATATATAATGCTAATATATAATGTTTCATATATGCAGGCATTGTGAGTAATTTGCATTTGATTACGGTAGCAATTGCTCAGAATTTTCTGTGTGCGTTGGAAACTGGGCTCTTGTTCATTCTTACAAGCGATTTTTTTATGAATATAAAGAAATGGAATGGTTTCTCAAATTCCTCCCAGCTTCACATTACCCCCCACCACTGCCTTCCTCCAGGCGAGGACGTGTACACACACACACACACACACTCACACAACCAGTGAGTTCAAGCCTGATGCGCTGGTGTCGGCTGAAACAGCTCCAGTCTCATTTCGGCGGTGGCCTGATCCTCGGAGGAGGAGGGAAGCCGCGGCGCGCGGAGCATCCTCGGTACTCTTCCTGGCGGCCTGGGTTGACAGCATTTGAATTTGACCCCTCTTGGCGTGCTTGCTCTCGGGAGCGCGCGTCCCCGTGTGGTCCACGGAGCTAAGCCGCGCCTGGGAACTGTTGCGGCCTCCCGGGAGCGGCCTGGGGTGGTGACCAGGGAACACCCGGCGCGATCAGCAGGCAACAAGCCGCTTGGGGTGAAGGCTGGGGGGCGGTGGGTGGGTGGATCAGAGCTGCGGTGGGGGCTCAGGGGGCGAGGCAGACCCCTCGGCGTGAGGCTGGAGTGTGGGAAGCCGGCAGGATCAGATCCAGAAACAAAGACGCTCGAGGGGCCGCGGCTGGGGCGGAGGCCGGGGCTGGGGGAGATAGCGTAGCCTGGGAAGCCAGGTGAGCCGGCGCAGAGCCGGCCGGCGCCGCGAGTGCCGCCGCCCAGCGAGGTTCCCCGGGCCCTGGACCCGCCGCGGCGGCCGACTCGGACGCAGGTCATCGCTGCGACCATGGAGACGCTCCGTGCGTCCCAGGGTAACCCGAAACAACAATATTTATGAGCGCTCTGCTTCCCACGCCTCGCCTGAGCCACCGAAGTGCCAGGCTGCGCCCAGCTCTGCCCAGCCTCTCCCTTCCCTCCGGGGGGCGCCGCCGGGAGGTGGTCTCAGCCGATCTTGCGCTCACGCTGGGCGGCAGGCGGCGGCTCCACCCGCCGGCACCGCGGTGGTGCCTGTTTGTAAAACCCAGCGAGCGTGCGCGGCTCACACTGGGCCCGCGGGGAGGGGGCGTGTACCCGGGAGGGGTGCTTCGGGGGGTTCCGGTTCCACCCAGAAGGTTCGGCTCGCTTAACCTTGCTGCGGCTCGAAGCGTCCTGGTCCAGCCGGGTTCAAGCCGCGCAGCCGTGTGTGGACGCGCGCGCGCACACACACACACACACGCACACACAGATACACATACACAAGGGCCCGCCTGGACTGTGGTCGCCGCCAGCTCGCCGGGGTCCCCGCCCTTAGGGACCAGTTCGGCGCCCGGCCCCTGCCGAGCACCCCCCCCCCCGGGCCGCGCCGCCCAGGGTCCCCGCGTGCGCCCCGCGCGTCGCGCCAGCCGCTGTCGCTGGCGAAGCTCGGCCGGCCGGCCCGCCGGACACGCAGGCTGTCGAGCTGGCCCCGCGCCTCGCAGCTTCTTTACCCGCGCCCCCGCTCCCGGCGCCCGCCGGCTTTTGTTGAAAGCAGCAACACCCCCACACCCTCTTCTCCGTCTTTTTAATTTTTCTTTCCAAGCGACGGCCGAAAAGAGTTGATTGCTATTGTGATCCGCCCGGGAGTGGAGAGGGGCAGGGTGGCGGAGGGGGGACGCCGAAGCGCTGCAAGAATTTTTTTTTTTTCCTTCAAAAGCCAACTCCACCCAGTCCTCGGCCGGTCCAATCTCTACTTTAATCATCAGTGAGACAATGGATTAAGTTACTCTTCTCCGGGCCAGAAGTCGGGTTCAGACTTGGGGCAAAATGAAGGAGAAGGCGATGATTAAGACGGCTAAAATGCAAGGGAACGTGATGGTGAGTGCTGGTGGGCGAGGCGCGCGTGGCCGGGAGGACCGGCACCGGGGGACCCGTGCTGGGGACGAGCGCGGCACCCCCCCCCCCCCCCCACCCCCGGGGGCTGACGGCGACCCTGTGCACTACCGCCCATCCCACCGGAACCCCCAGCGGCGGCCGCCCGGGTGCGGTGGATCTGCCGCTTGTTTGCAAATCGCAACTTTACGGCCCTGGGTCCCTGTGCTTTGGACAGGTGGCTCGGGGCCCGGGGCGAAGGCGGGCTGCGCGCGGTGCGGAAGGGGCGGCAGAGCAGCCCCCGCCGGCCGCGCGTCCGTTCCAGCTCGCGGCGTACCCCCGGGGCCGTGCCGGGGTGGTGGTGGCGGGGAGGGGAGGGACCCGCGGAGAGCGGGGTCGCCGAGGCCAGGGCAGGACCGCTGGGCCCGCCCGGATGCCCGCGCCGGCCTTGCGATCCCGGAGCCCGGGACCTGTTGGGGTCCGCGATGGCTCACCTGGGCGGGGGCCTGTCTCTCGGCTCCGGCCGCTGCTCCCGCGGCTGCCGGCTGGGCGGGGCCCTGCTCCCGGGTGTGACAACGGTGACCACCCGCCGCCCCACAAAAGAGGCTGACGTGCCAGCGAGTGTAATGATGGCACATCGTCCCCCGAGGAGGCCCGTGTGCCGCCGGGGACCTCAGGGCGGCAGGCCAGGGGGGCACCTGCGCCTTGACAACTTTGCTAAGTCGAGGACCACCCCCCCGCCGCCGCTCCCCGTCCCCGGCGTCCCGCGTCCCCCACCGACCCCCGACCGCACGGGGCTCCGCGCCACCTTGGGGCCCCTGCCGTCTGCATCCCGGCCCCGGGCCAGGAGCCACGGGGTCAGGGCGCCGGACCCTCCTGGCGAGGACCAGGAGGTTGCCATCTTGTTCTCTGGAAACTGTGTGTGAGCATGTTTATTTGGCTGATGTTTTAACCCTTTCCGGGTTGCCGTGGGCTGCTCCGGAGGCGGGGCTCTGTTTCCACGCAAGACTAGTCCGCGGGGTCCTTGGTGGGGAGGGAGGGGCCGGAGGCGGGGGCCGCCGTGAGACTTTGAAGGTACAAGCTGGAAATGCAGAAATTCCTTTGGGGGTGCCGGGGCTCCCGTTGGTTGGATCCCAGGGGTGTGGGGCGGAAGCAGGGCTGTGTATGGAGGGACCCAGTTACTGAGCGGTTGCGAGGTCTTGCGTTCAATAAAAAGAGGCAAGAAATGAAAAATGTATTCGAATTGGACCAGAACCCAGCCGGCTTAACCACACCCACAGCGAGGCACCTGTTGCCTGGCAGAGGACCGATCACCCTGCGTTTTGAACTTGACTTCCGGCCTGAGGAACTCAGGAACTGTTTGAAGGGACTGTTGTGTAGGCACCCCCTCCCGTCCCTGACACGCACAGCGGACGACAAGACCCTCATTCCTGAACCTTCATCAGCCTGGGTTTCTCCCGGGCTTACCTAATTGTCTGTGAAAATACATCCGTGTCCCTCCTTTCCCCACTCCAGTTCTTGCCATTGCATAATTTCATGTATAAACAGGACAGAAACGTGTGTGGAGTACTGTTTTGCAATTAAGTTCCCACCCACACCCGCAATTCCTGTCTCATGTGACGCCTTAATGTAAATGTGAAACTTGCACATTTAGGACCCCGGCGGGGGAGAAGATTCAGGTTCCTCCTGCTGATGATAATAATGATGATAATAATAATGATGATGCTTGATTGACCACCTACATCTGTGGTCCAGTCAGTGTTTCTTCCAGTAACTTAGTACACTTTAATACAGCACTGTCTTCATATACCTGGCATATGTGGCATCTTCATTAAAAACTTTTAAGATCTTCCCTCCCACTCCCCTCTCTCTGCATTTACTTCAGAAAAATAAAGAGTGAGAACACTGATCTCATTTTCTCTCACACAGCGAACAAAGCAATTCCCCGGGGTGCCCACCGAACACCCTCCTCTGTGTCTGCATTTCATAAGGGTCATCAGAGCAGGTCGAACTGAGTCTAGATAAGCCTACAGCCACCGGTTGTATTTTCAGACTCATCTGGTTGTTGGCCTAAGAAGAAAATCAGACACAAGCTCGCTCAACTTTTCCACCTTCTGTCAATTCCTAAATTGATAATTATGACTCTGCAGTCAGGTTTGTGCCTTCTCTGAAATGTCACATTCCAGCTAAATCCAGTCAGCTTCACTCGAGTGATCATGCCACACTTAAATCGTTGTTTTTGAGACTTACTGAGCCCTAATTTTTCATCAGTTGTTTGTGGAAGTCTCTGGGTAATCACAGCCTCTCCTGGATTCAATGACTGGCAAATTCTTTGCGCTCGCAGCTTGATTGGAATTCAGGTGATATTTTACATTCCCGATGAGGACGGGATGATTTATTCCATCGCTGACAGTTGAGTGGCTGCAACGTGACTGCTGAGGAAGGGGTGCAGTGAGCTGCATGATGTCCGTGTTCATGAAGCAAGACACACCCAGGGACAGAGACACAGACTCCATCACCCGCTGGGCACTCGGAGCTCTCTGGACCCACGTCTGAGGTGTGATGTGTAAAAGGGGGACACCTGGTCCTGCCAGGGTGGTGGGCGAAGGGCCACGTCCCCTTGCAGCCAGGCAGGCAGATGCCGTTTTACTCCAGTCTCCCCTCACTCATGTGCCTGTGTGTGACCACGTGGTCTGGACCCATCGTCTCTTGCTCCCAAGAACCATGACGATAGCACCTGGCTTGCCTTTGCTGTGCTGTAATCCTTAATTGAAAATCTATTTTCATAAAATCTTTGTGAACGTTTTATTCCTTACACGTTGCTCTAGAAGTTTATTGCCGGTGACAGTTAGCTGATTAAGGGAAGGCAAACTCCCTGGTATGCCCTCTAGTCTTGTTTTGGCATAATAAATGAATAAAAGAAAGAACATGGGTGGAATGGTTCCCAACTTCTAGCTTCATTCTTGAGGAGAGTCTTTTTCATGAACTTTATTTCTAATATTGTGAGAATGAAGCCACCTTTCATCTGCAACTTAATACCCTTGAAAGGGATCGAAAGTTTTCCACTCTCTCAGAAGAGAAATTAGGTTTTCAAATCCCTGCCTTTTCAGATAATCTACATTTGAAAATTTGTACGGGCTGGGGGGATGACTTGCATTTTTTTTCAACCCAGTCTTGCTGTATGCCTCTGTTGATATCCTACTTCTTTAACCATGGTTTAAATTAAATGGGCTGTTTGAGGAAGGCAGATCCTCTGGCAGGAGGTCTGGGGTCAGTGGAAAATTTGATTAGCCAGAGGAGATTACTTCATACTCAGTTGCCCTACTCTGTCTCTGGGAGCTTTTCCCAGACATTGAGTTGCTTCCTGGAGACAGAGTAAAGGT
The DNA here is from genome assembly GCA_020226075.1 of Hydropotes inermis. Lineage (NCBI taxonomy): Eukaryota > Metazoa > Chordata > Mammalia > Artiodactyla > Cervidae > Hydropotes > Hydropotes inermis. The sequence continues at coordinate 108,782,670 of CM035270.1, forward strand.
TGGTTTAAAAAAAAAAATCAAAGTCCCAAGGACTGCCCGGTGCCCTGGGTGACAGGGTGCCCCTTCCCTGGTGTGTGTTGGTGGCTCTGCACGCAGATGGGGGTGGGGTAAATGAGGTTGGCCATACCCTTGGTGACCAGAACTGTGTCCGGGGTGGTTCAGAAGACAGATGGTGAGGGTCTGAGGTCTGCAAGCCACAGGGATCCCCTAGAATCTCATGGCTGAACGGTGCTTTTGAATAAAAGTTGCAGCCTGGGGTTTATTTCTTGGGTATGGAAGCGGATGTTCTTCCTGTGGCCGCTGACTGTGGGCTCTAGTCACTGACCAAATGCTTCTGTGATGTCATGGGCCTCCGGTCTTTTCCAATCTTCCCGTTCCTGTGTTGGACAGAAACCCAGAGTAGAACCACCCGCAGTGAGAGCTGTATTCGGGCCACGTGGATACTTCACTGATTCAGTCCTACTAGACATGATGGCTTTCCAGTGTTGATGCCTGCTCTCATAATAAGCCACGGTGAGCTGAGGAAAGGCTCTGAGGTTTGCAGATGAGTTACGGGAACTTGTATGGCACACAGCTTCCGCGCTGTCCACCCTCCTGGGGAACAGGGACACACACTCGTGAGATGACTTTTGGGGGTGCATCCTCTAGGGATGCATTATCTTTCCTCTGTCTGAGGGTGATTAGGAACACTCCTGCTTTCTCATGGCTATTGGCATCCTGGCGACAAAAGCCGTGGTGTTGGTTCCGAAGGTGAGCTTGGTGGCTTATATACTGGGAGGAATTTACCTTCGTGAAATGGGTTCCAAAACTGTTTCAGAGGTCACGGGGTTTGGAGGGTTCTCTTTGTGCGTCCCAGGGTGTGGTATCTGCATAGGGATTTCCCTACTTCGTAGTTGTTCAGCGTCCGTTCCCAGTCATCAACCCCATCACCAGACTCATCTTGAAATGCTGATTACCCCACCTATGCAGAAAAAAAACCCAAAAACAAAAACACGAGACAGGTACCATTTCACACACACCTCTTACAGGATTTACAGGATTGGGAAAGGATTTAGACACTAACTTCCAATAAAAGATAAACAAAGGTGCTAAGGTCTCTAGGAAGAAGAAGTTCTAAAGAAGAAGAAGAAGTTCCTAAACTTCTGAAGAAGTTCCTAAACCCCGAAAGGGATGGTCAGCTCTGGATGTTTCATAAAATGTCTTGAGTAGAGCTGTGGAGCATGAACAGGGCTGGCTTCACTTGATGGGCTGCTGGGTCTTCATGTGGGGACGTGTAAGATACCCAAGTTGGCCTTTTCCTCTGCTTGGATGATTACCCTCCCTTCTCTGATCTGTCCTGGCCCCTAACTATTACTACAAACTTGCTCATCATTTTGAATTCCCTTTATTATTTCCTAGAGGTGTGGTGCGTTTCCCAAACTGTATATTCACTCACCCGTGAGCAGGTGCTAGGCATGGGAGTCCCCAGGGGTTGAGTGAACAGACAGGTGTTCATTTCCACACCCAGTGTGGACAGTTTTTATGAGAAAGGTCTGTGGTCTTGGTTGTACTTTTCTTTGAAGAACTTCTTCATGGTCTAATGCATCAGATAACAGGAGAGAGAATTCCATTCATAGCGTACCTTCCACTTACAACTACAATGAGTTTGAAGTTTACGCTCGCTTTGTGATTACCATATGTAGTTTTTCTCCCAGCACCACAAGGCAGCTCTCTGGTACCAGCTGGGTGTCCTGTAATTCAGCTCAGTTGCAACGCCATCTGTTTGGAGAAACCCTTGGTCCCACAGGTGAAGGGCTTCTGCCCAGATTGGCTAAGCCCAGAAGTTCTGGGGGACCCCTCCTTGGGTTCCATTAATTCACTAGGATGGCTCCCAGACTCAGGAAATCATCAGTTTTCTTACCATATGACCAGTATATGACAAAAGATATTAACATACAAATGAAGAGTCCTGTGAAGAGATAACCCCTGGCTGGGTCTGGAAGGGTCCCAAACACAGGAGCTTCTGTCCCTGGGGAGTTTGTGGTGCCGCCACCCCAGATGGGTCCTGGCTCAGCAGCCCAGAAGCCATCCACACCCTGTCCCAGGGGGCTCATATGGAGGCTCCATCACATAGGCAGCATTGATGAGATCATTGGCCATCAACCGCCAATTCAGTATCTAGCTTCCCTCCCCTCCCTGGAGATCAGAGGCTGGCAGGTCAGAGCTCCCACCCTCTAATTGAGGTGGGGCCTTCTGGAAACCAGTGTCATCCTTAGGGGATTTCCCAGGGTCACCTGGTTAACAGGAACTCAGCTGCCCTTTAAAGGGGTGTGTCACGAATTACAAGATAAGGAAATGGCAACCCACTCCAGTATTCTTGCCTGGAGAATCCCATGGACAGAGGAGCTGGTGGGCTACAGTCCGGGGGGGGGGGTCACAAAGAGTCAGACCCAACTGAGCATCTTGGCATATCTCCCTTTAGGGCTTCCCAGGTGGCATTAGTGGTAAAGCACCCGCCTGCCAGTGCAGGAGACATAAGAGATGTGGGTTTGATCCCTGGGTTTAGAAGATCCCCTGGAGGAGCGCATGGTGACCCACTCCAGTGTTCTTGCCTAGAGAATCCCATGGACAGAGGAGCTGGTGGGTTATAGTCCACGGGGTCACAAAGAGTCGGACACGACTGAAGCGGCTTAGCACACATGCACACATTTCTCTTTAAAGCTCCGAAGTGATTTCAGGCACAGAGGACAGTTGGCTGAATATGGTAGGTAACACAAGATGCCGGACATTCCAAGGCTCTGGGAGCTGTGAGCTATGGCCGCAGTTATAAATCCGTGTGTTTGTTATGAATCACATCACCGTTCAGTAACTACTGCCTCCATCCTCTTTTTTATCTGGAGAGGTAAATAAATTGACCCCAGGTCATTGTTGTCTTTTCCCTTCATTACTTTAAAATAAGTTTAATGAGAAGGAGACTTTGTGACCTCCCTTGGTGCTGGGAGCCAGTTCTACTGGATTAACAGGACTGCAGCTTAGAGCTCAAGGAAGGACATGTCCCAGACCCCGCGGGACACACACACACAGCCAGCTGAGAGGTCAGAGTTGGACAGAACCGGTCAGAAGCCCCGTGGTCCCTGGGGCTCCGGCGAGGCTGGGGGAGGGTTCCATTCGAGATGTGGAAGGTCTGGAACTCACGGGGCACTGAGTCTCCACAGTGACTGGACAACGCCGTCAGCAGGGAGGTGATCCTTGAGCAGGCAGCTCAAGAATGGTGGGTTGAGGGCACAGGTTCCCAGGCTTGCTGCCTGTTCATGTCCCCAGAGGAGCCTGAGTAACTGCTGACGGCACTCCAGGCTGGTCACGCCACACCCCCAGCACACACACACATGTCCTATACACACACATGTTCACACATCCTATGTATACACGCACACATCCTATACACACACATGCATACACACACCCTATGTACACATACACATCCTATACACACATGCATACACACACCTTGTGTACACATACACATCTGATACACACACATGTACACACACCCTATGTACATATACACATAACACATCTTATACACACATGCATACACACGCCCTGTGTACACATACACATCCTATATACACATGTATACACACACCCTATGTACACATACACATCCTATACACACACATGGATACACACACCCTATGTAAACATACACATCCTGTACACACATGCATACACACACCCTGTGTACACATACACACCTGATACACACATATGCATACACACCCTATGTACACATACACATCCTATACACATGCAAACACACACCCTGTATACACATACACATCCTATACACACACATGTACACACACCCTATGTACACATACACATCCGATACACACACATGCATACACACCCTATGTGCACATACACATCCTATACACACACACTATGTACACATACACATCCTATACACATATACATACACATACCCTGTGTACACATACACATCTGATACACTCACATGTACACATACCCTATGTACACATACACATCCGATACACACACACATGCATATACACACCCTATGTACACATACACATCCTACACACACATGTACACACAAACCCTACACACAACACACACACACCATATACACACACATGCATACACAGCCTGTACACACATACACACTCATACCCTATGTACACGCTCACAAATACCCACACATGCATACACATATACCAATACCCACACACCAAGCTTACAGCCCTCCAACACATATACACATCGTGTGTATACACAGTTAACACACACATACACACAGGTGCATACACTCCAATACCCCCCCACACACACCCAACACACACAAGCATACCCCCTCCCATATACATGTACGCATACACACACATGCACACACATCCCAATCACACAGGCACACGCGCCCCAGCACACACAGCATGTGTACACACATGCACACACAGTTGAGCACGCAGTTTCTGATCTCGTCACTCTGCCTTGAGGCCTGGGCATGACTGTGTCTAATGGTGGTTCTGTTGTGCAGTCCAGACGGAGGGCACTGCTTTCGGAGCCAGTTTAGAAGTACACGGTGTCCTCAGAGCCTAAGGAAATCACGCCCCTGTTTATAAGATGCCATCACGGTTCCTGGAAAGGCACAGCCTGGTTTCCTAGGCGGTAGAGGAGGCAGAGTGTCTGGAAAGACAGGAGGAGAGCCCTGAATAAGGAGGGAGAAGAGGAGAGGGACGCGGGGACAGCCGTATGCAGGGCGTCTCTGCTGGGCTGACGGGGACACGGGGGTGTCCACGGGAAAGTCCACTGACCCCTCCTTTTTTTTTCATGCCCAGAGGTGAGCAACCCTTTTGCCTGTAAGATACTCTCATTATTTGTGATCCACCTGAAGCTTTCTTCTAACCCCGTGGAGCCAGAAGAGCACGGAGGGCCAAAGAGAGGACAGACATTCTGGAATTTGCATCAGCCTCTGAGTGGCCTCTGGACCCTGGCCTGGCTTTCGTCCTGCATAAGATCAGGGAACTTGAAAAGCTGACCTTGCTTGAAGTCCCTTTAAGCTCCCTCCCTAGCCAGGGTGGCCTGTCTCTTGAGTACCAATCTCAGGAACCTGCCGGAAAAGTAACCTTCATGCCAGAACTGATATTTTGTTGGTACATAATCCCTTCTGCACTGACTACTGTGGCATCTCCAGCTCACCAGCCAGCCTCGTAGCATCACTGTTTATAGGCTGAGAAAATAGATAGCCTCAATTTATACTCTTAATAAGTCACAAAGTCAAGGGCAATCATCGTCCGAGCCTTGATGACTCAGGCAGAACCGTGTGTGTGTGCCCGAGTGCAGAGGTCTCTGCCCACACATGTGTGAGGCATGCACCTCCCAGATGGAAGTGCTTACACGACCATCGAGCAGCGTGCAGGCTTGTCGGGTGCGGGCTCCGTGGGCACAGGCACCTCGGGAGCTTGCCTTTCTTCTCTGTGAAGGGAGCGTCGCCCCGCTGTGCTCACCCCGCTGTGCTCACGGTGCTGAGGGTGTTCTGGTTTCCAGGCTGCTGTTACTCATCGTGACAAAAACAGAAAGGAACTGCTGGCCCGAGTCCAGCCCCGGGACCTGGTGGCTGATGTACCAGCTGTGACTGGGTCTTGCCGTGGGGGAGAAACTGGGGCTGATGGCTTTTCTTCTTGATAATGGTATTTGAAAAATAAGAGTTTTCCTTTTTTTCTCCCCCCAGCCCCTGGTAGGCATCATATAGTTTTGCTTCAGGTAGTTCTTGTTTGGTGATTTGGGCTGTTGGGGGTTTATGTTGTTGTTGCTTGGGCTGTTTGTTTATTTTGGAAATGACGCCCTGTCAGTCCCATCATTGGCAGATACGGTCTCCCATTGCATGACTTTTCTCTTTCTGTGATTTCGGTTGTATGTAGACCACAGGGAGTGAAACCTCTCCTAATGGGAGTCCAGCTAAGAACTGGCGTCAGCAAGGTGGTCTCCAGCCTTTTTGCCACTAGGGACCAGTTTCATGGAAGACAGTTTTTCCAGGGACCATAGAGGAGGGGGATGGTTTGGGGATGATTCAAGCACTGTACATTTATTGCGCACTTTATTTCTTTCATTATTCCATCAGCACCACCTCAGATCAGCAGGCGTTAGATCCCTGAGATTGGGGACCCCTGAAGACTAACAGTCTCCCACACATGAGGCTGAAGAGGAGCAAGCAGGGTCCATCCTTGACTCCGTGTACCTTAGGCCAGTTTTCTGTACCTTCTCATTCTACCTTTTTGGAAGATGAGAGTTAGTGCTTTTCAAGCCAAAATTTCCTTTTTCTTACAAAAGTGTTCAATTAAGAGACTAGACTCTCTATCCTCAGGCAAAAAAAAAAAAAAAAAGGATTAACACATTTTCCAAAAACTGTAATTATTTATAAAAGACAACCAAGATTTTCTGCTTAAATACTCGTTTCCAGATATTTCTGTGTCTCAGACCTAGTCAAATCCTGATAAACTTTCCCTGATAGGGTTTTTGTGCTGTTCTTCTTCCTATGGCTTGGTAGATTGTGCATGTATTTTTAAGATCCTCACTCTTTTTCATTTCAAACCTAATTATACAAATAGCTTACAGTTTGCTTAGCACCTTTAGAGGTTATAGAGTAGCTCTGCATGCACTCGTCTGTTATATTAGAACACCCACTGTGTGGACAGGACAAATAGCATTTCTTTTTTATGGCTGACTTGCTGAGATTGGAAGAGATGATTGAACAGCCCCACGCTCCCAGGCAGGGTCTTTGTAGCCCACCATGTGTTCTTGCAGGCTTCCCTGTTGGCTCAGATGTTAAAGAATCCGCCGTAATGCAGGCGACCCAGGTTCGATCCCTGGATCAGGAAGATCCCCTGGAGAAGGGAATGGGTGCCCACTCCAGTATTCTTGCCTGGAGAGTCCCATGCACAGAGGAGCCTGGAGGGCTACAACCCATGGGGTCACGAAGGGTTGAACACAGCGGAGCAACTAACACTTTCACTTTTCATGTATTCTTGCAGAAACCCTTTTCTCCCCAGCCCCAGCTGGAAGGAAATATAAAGCCTGCATGAGGGGAGGGAGCCTGGAAACTGTCTAGAATGAGCTTTCTTCTGAACCTCTGCCCCTGTGGGATTTCTAGCCTTTTCTGGAAGGCGTGGAGGGACTCAGCTCCAGCTGTCATTGACAAGTTCGAGCAAGGTGTTTCTTCTGTTCACGTGAAACCTACCTTCAGGGAAGTTCACACAGCCCCAGCTCGAAGCCTCTGAACTAGGAAAGCTGGTCTCATCTTTGCTTTCAGCGACAGTCTGACCTCTCTTCAGACAGCTGTCCCGTGTCTTCTTTGTGGTCACTTTTCCAGGAAAAACACCTCCATGCCCTTCCATTTATGTACGTGTGATCAGAGAAACTAGAAATTTAACCATTAGGGACTCCTTAGTTTCATCCATCCATTGCTATCTTATTTCCATTTCTCAGCTTCCCCAAGTCTCTTCCTGTTTTGCTGTTACTGTTGATTTGGCACCTGTTTAAATGAGCTAGGATTAAACTCAGGTGTGCACAGCACAGGCCGTCTTTCAGAATGAAGCGGCATCTCTATTTTATTTACATATATGGTGGTGGTTTAGTTGCTAAGTCAAGTCCGACTCTTGCAGCCCCATGGTCTGTAGCCTGTCAGGCTCCTCTGTTCATGGGATTCTCTAGGCAAGAATACTGGAGTGGGTTACCATTTCCTTCTCCAGGAGATCTTCCTGACCCAGGAATTGAACCTGGGCCTTGTGCGTTGCAGGCAGATTCTTTACCAACTGAGCTACAAGGGAAGCCTCATTTAAATATACATATATATTTAATTTTTACAATGTTGCATTGGCTTCTGCCATACAACAACAGAAATCAACCATAATGATACATACATCCCCTGGCTCCTGATCCTCCCCCCCCAACCCCAGTCTGTCCAGGTCCTCATAGAGGGCCAGACTGGATACCTTGTGCTACACAGAACCTTCTCGACCAGCTGTCCGTCTTCCACCTGAGAGGGTATACATGTTGATGCTAATTTCTCCGCAGGATGAAGCATCACCTTTTACAAAAAATCTCCAGGGTGGAGAAGGCGCAGGCTTGTGGACAGAAAGCCGTGACCTTCACACACTGCCTTAGGGGGTTGCTTACAGAAAAGAGAGAAGTGATCCTTGATGACAATAAAGAGCCTTTTGCAAAGCAAGGGTTATCTTTGTCTAGCTGATCAGAGGCGGTACCTCCTCAAATCCCTCGCTTGCTGTTTGAGGTATATGAAACAGTTCAGCATCATCTGCAAACAAGAAACTCCAACAATGTAGAAGTTTAATCTTTCTGTTCCCTTGAGAAGCATATTAGACCCTGGCGAGAGGTTATCTGCCTTTGGACCTCCTAGTATGGGAGCGAAGAAGGTAACTAGGGGGATGGAAATTAAAATCACAGTGAGAAAACACCCAATGAAAGGCGAACATTTATTAAAGATTTATAACAGTACATTTTGGCAGAAATGTGGGACACTGGAAACCCAATACACAGTTGGTGATGGGGGGAAAAATTCTGAAAATGTACAAATGATTTCACATTAGCCACACATGGATGATACACATGTGTGCACATGCCCTGTGAGTCCGTGACTTGCTCCCAGGCCTGTGCTTGCTAGAAATGCCTGCAGGTGAGCACCCAGGGGCAGGTGCAAGGATGCTGATGTCAGGAAAGCATGTGCTGGCCTCAAACTGGAAACTGGTCAAATCCCCATCACCAGCAGGATTCCTTCAGTATTTGGGTACAGTGGAGCACCAGATGGGGTGGAAATGAGGGACCCACACTCAAGAGCTCAGCGGCTCTTTCAAACACGCTGATGAGCCAAAGAAGCCGGACGTGAAAGAATACACACATACCGTGTGGTTATGTTTCTATAAGATTCAAAACAGGTAAAGCTGAAGTGCCCCATGAAGGTATGCTGATGTAGAAACCCTGGCGGGTGGGATAATGTTTCTAGAAAAATTGAGGGAGTTCTGACCGTACAGTACAAATCACAGAACCATTACCTGTGGCTGGTGGGGGAAGGGTTATAGCTGGGAGGCATTCCGGGGACTAATATAATTTTATTTATTACCTCTGGCTGCGCTGGGGCTTCACTGCTGCGCACTGGCTCTCTCTAGTTGGGGCAGGCGGGCACTCCTCTCTGGCTGCAGAGCCTGGGCTCTGGGAGTGTGGGCTTCGGCGGCCGTGGCTCCAGGCTTAGCTGCTCCCCAGTGTGTGGGATCCTCCCTGCCCGGGGACCGAACCTGTGTCCCCTACACTGGCAGGTGGATCCTTCCCCACTGAGCCACCAAGGAAGATCTCGGGGGACTTGTGAAGTGTGTGGGTCTCCTGCTTGAGCAGAGTTTCCGCAGGCTGCTCCATAATCATCCCTTCTGCGTCTGTACGCTGATGCTGGGCACCTTCCGTAACTGCGGTGCATTCTGCAAGGCGTGTAGACAGGTCTTCCGATGTCTTCTGCATCTGCTGGGTGAATGGACAGAGTGCATATGATGGATTTAGACGCCCCCTTTTTTTTCCAGTAGAGGCAAACCAACCATAGCCCTTAGAGGTCAAGGGACCACGATGTTCAGAGCTCCCTCACCTGTGAGATGCGTCCCACGTGTGAAGGTAACAACCAGGGCTGCCCTGTGGGAACCATGAGGGCATGACAGAATCCAGCTGTCTAGAGGGAGACAGGGCAGGTCAGCAACCACGAGAAAAAGGGAACGTGGCGGCCACAGCTGGAGGAAAGAAGCCAGGGGTGCTAGAGAATAGAACGGATCCACAGGAGAGCTGAGACAGGCTGGAAAATACCAGCAGAGCCTTTGGGGACCACTGACCCGGGGCGGGGGGACTGTCCTCAGTTGTGGGCACCAGAGGCATCTTCCAGAAAGAGCAGTGCCCATGGGCAGACACATGTGAGAAAACCCAGGTGATGAGAACCCCGCTTCCTTCTACTGGATATATATATATATATATATATATATATATATATATATATATATATCCCTTCTTTTTGGATTTCCTTTCCATTTAGGTCACCACAGACCACTGAGGAGAGCTCCCTGCACTGTGCAGTAGGTTCTGATTAGTTAACCTATTTATTGCATGTATCAATAGTGTATATAGGGCTTTGCAAAGTCATACATATATTTCACTCAGATATCCTCACTCTAGAAAGTGGTTTCTGCATCTTGAATAGTGGGCTTTATGAGATCTTGCTGCTGACTCATATTTAAGGAAAAGAGGGAGACACTGGGCTTCCACGAATGTTCAGAATCACAGCCACCCACAAGGTCAGAGGTGAAGGAGAAGAAGTGTCTTCTCCTGCTGTGTCTGACTCCCCTGGACTGAGTTTATATCCTCCTTTGAGACTGACCTGCCGTCTCTGCTTTGCCCATGGCAGTCACGTGCCCAGCTTGATGACACTGAGCCCCGCCCCTCAGACAGGACTGTTGCCCCAGCCTTGCCTGCCCACCGCCCTCTCTACCTGGAAGGAGGAATCCTTTGACACTAAAGACAGTCAGGTGTCAGCTGACCAATAAAAGGGATGGGTCTTCTCTTACCTCCCTTTGCTTTGTTGGTTCACTTGTTTTGTTCTCTCCTAAATTATGTTTTTCTCTGAAAATATAAGTTTGGGTTAATAAGCCTACTGAAGAGGCAAATTACCAAAGAGTTGCTGGTTTCGGGAAAAAAAGAGGAGGCTGAGTTGATCAACTTGCCCAGACTAGCTGGCAAGTGCCATTTTTTAATGTGAAAGTGAAACTTGCTCAGTCGTGTCTGACTCTTTGCGACCCAGTGGACTATACAGTCCATGGAATTCTCCAGGCCAGAATACTGGAGTGGGTAGCCTTTCCTTTCTTCAGAGGATCTTCCCAACTCAGGGATCGAGCCCAGGTCTCCCACATTGCAGGCATATTCTTTATCAGCTGAGCCACAGAGAAGTCCAAGAATACTGGAGTGGGTAGCCTATCCCTTCTCCAGCATACCTTCTTGACCTAGGAATCAAACCAGGGTCTCCTGCATTGCAGGCAGATTCTTTACCTACTGAGCTATCAGAGAAGCCCCTTTTTAATGTAGACTCACTTGAAAAACTGATTCTCTTTGAGTGAAAAATGTTGCCTGCCAGATCAGCAAACAAAAGATGCTGTGTTCATTAAGCCATCAGCCCCCCAGAAGGTGAGCCCTGAGGGGTCTTGGGGTGGAGGCAAACTGCCAAGCTCTCAGGCACTGCAACCTCCACCCCCACCCCTGCACCCCCCGCCCCCCACCAACATCCTGTGCAGCTGGGGGACTCCGGGTGGGAAAAACCGGGTACTGGCCCCAGATAGCTGAGGTGCGGATCAACGGAAAGATTTCAGTGAGCTCACACTCTTGCATCTTTCTATACAAAGAAAAATGCTAAATTCATTAACCTAAGATGTCTGGTTTGCTTTAACTAACAGCACTCTTTTGCTGTTCCAACTACCTGGGTTTTGTTGCAGAAACCCTTACATGCCTTTCCCTTACCTCTTTGGAACAGCCACTCAGAGCTATCCTGGGCTTGAAGTCCTCAGAGAGTATGCCAAATAAAACAGAATTCTAGTTTTTTAGATTGTGCTTTTTTTTTTTCTTTCCAATCGACATTGCTTTGGTTCTTGGATTTGGACTATCGCTTTAGTTCTCCAGGAACCTTGCAAGTAGCTGCTTTGCAAAACACAACAGTTTAACCTAATTTGATCTCTCAGCTGCTGCTCTGCTCCCGAGTAATGTGTTATTCTCCAAGTGCTTGAGCAGTAATTAAAACCAAGGGTGTTGAAGTCATCAGCGCGCACTGATTCTGCTGAGGGGGTGTGTCCGTGTGTTGATGTGCGCGTGTGTGCACAGGCAGGCCTGTGTGCTCACATACATGCAAATGCTTAGGAGGCTGAACTTCGCATCGTTCATATTATCCTCAGCCGAGTGTATGTTCCTCGGTTCTGTCTCATCATGACAAAGATTTGGAGTGATGGACCTTAAAGCCCTTGGCGTGTCAAAGCTCTCGGGTATTGGACAGACCGTGTTATAGCTCTATTTTATTTAGATAATAGCAGGAAAATCCATCCTCGAGGCGTGAGGGTATGTCGACCCAAAGACACGAAGAGAAGAGTGCCCCAGCACATGGGAGAGAGAGAGAACCCCAGCCCTTTGGCTTCTCTGTTTATATGTTTTTTTCTCCTCCTGGGCCTGCCCTATGTATGGGCTAGCCAGGAGTATTGTTTGTTCTACCTAAGGTCCTCACTCTGGTCCTCGCACCTTCTTTTGTTCTTTTTTCACAGGCTTTTCTCTTCCTTGTCTTTTAGCCACCGCCATTCTGGACTCCTGTTTCCTATTCTAACTACCTAACCTTATGATGTTTTAAAACCATCCATTATAATCTGAAATGCATGCAGGGATTAGCCTGATGTAGACTCTCAGTTTGATTTCTGAAGAGGAACCAGTTATCACTGCTGTTGACTTGAGGAAAAGCAAAAAAGCTTAGAAGTTGGGAGGTTAAGTTTTATTCAGGTACTTGTTGAGGACTGTGGCCGGGAGACAGGCTGTCCATAGCTCTGGGGAAACTGTTTTGAAGAGGAAGGGGAGAGGGCAGCTTATATATAATTTTTGGTAGGAAATACATGCCATCAAGCTTACATCTTGGTACGAGATGGCTGCTAGTTGCAGAGATCTCAGATTAATGATTTTAGTGCTTTGCAGTGTGTGGGAAGATGCAGGACCGGGGGTCATTGGAATTCTTCCTGAAAAGATGTGCATCTTCACCGGCCCTCAGCACCCATGCCTTGTCCGGTTCCCATCCTGAATTCCTCTCTCGGTGTGCTTTCAGGCGGCCCTGAGAGGAGTTGGGACTCAGCCCTGTGGAGCTAGGCACTGAACTGGGTGATCTGTGTTCCTTATTCACACTGCATGGAAGGTCATTCAGGAGAGTGATTCTCGAAGCGTGGTGCCTGGACCAGCTTTCGCTGGGAACTTTCAAAATGGAAGCACCTGTGCTCACCCAGACCTAACCAAATGGAGACTCTGAGGATGGGTTCGGCATCTGTATTATTTCTTCCTCCTGTGTCCTGATTTTATTATTTTGCAGCAGAAATCCCAACATAGAGTGTAACTGCAAATGTTTGACTGTGCAAAAGAGAATATTACCTAAGTACACATGGGAGACATGATTTTCTTAAATAAACTCTTAAACACAGGTCAGTCCTACAAGCACTTGGAGTCTAGGTCCTGAGATTCTGGTGGATGCTAAAATTTAGTTCTAAGCCCAGTTCTTTCTGGGGGGTAGGGGGGGAAGGGCCATTTATTTATTATTATTTTTTTAAATGTTCATGCTGTCATAGATCAGTACTTTTATGAGGCAATCACAATGAAATAATTTTTTTAGATTCACATATAAAGTGCAAAGCCAGGGTTGGTAGTTTTATATCCAGAGATCTGAAATTACCCTGTCAAATTGCCGTAAATCTTTCCAACTGGCAGGCTCTCAATTTCTGTACTTAGCTCTTAGAGAACCTGTGATAAGAGGGTGCCCAGGGGCTCTTACTCATAGACCATGCTCAGAATAGCCATCCCCTGGTGAACCTTGGAAAGCCTTCCTCACCGATGGGTAGCATTGCCTGTTTTCTGTCCAAATGCCTGGTGGGAAATAAAATTAAAAACAAAAAAATCTCCCAGCCCAGAACATCTCGCCCCAAAGTCCAAAGAGAAAGCAGCCAGTTTTATTGTGGCACCGGTGTTGAGTAGCGCCACAGACACAGGCTGAACCTCCCTTTCTGTGTTGCTAACTGGGTCTGAAAGGTTGTGTCACGTGGTTTTGCCCTGTGCAGTCTGGTGACATCTCTGGCTCTTCTCTACCCAGGAAACCAGGAGGTGGGCCTTTATCTTTCTTGCTCATTACTCTTTAGAAATGGCTCTGGAGGGGGCAGGAGGGGGTGTGGCTTGAGGAAATCAAAATTTTGAGTTATGAGACTGGCCAGATGCTTAGAAAACTGCTAAGAAGATTTGCAAATAAGATTTGAAAGAACAAGGGAAGAAGTTCTGAAAAAAAATGGGGGTTGGGGATTGGGAGGAAATGTCTCTTCCCTTTCAATGGAGAGAGTTGAGACCCTTATTCCCAGTGGTAAAGACAAGGCCTGCCAATGCAGGAGACAGAAGAGATGTAGGTTCTAGCCCTGGGTCAGGAAGATCCCCTAGAGGAAGAAACAGCAAATCCTTCCAGTATTCTTGCCTGGAACATCCCACGGACAGAGGAGCCTGGCGGGCTACAGTTCAAAGTTCAAAGGGTCGCAAAGAGTCAGACAGGACTGAAGCGACTTAGCACTCACATATACTCCTAAATTCGGAAAGTGTCATGTTTTATCTTTCTTTTTAATAGAATGCTTTATGGTAGCTAGCAGATCTGTGAGTTGTGAATCCCAAATAACTTTATTTTCTTAGTGTAACTATTTCATTTCAAAATGGGGGACTGACAGGGGTAGAATTAGGATCAAAGGATAAATTTTGTTTTCTGAGTTTTGCCTTTAAGGAAGAATTGGGTCTTTTCCCACTTTTCCCTAAAGTTTATTTTTGGCTATAATTATTTTAAATGATTCATTTTTTTCAGACATCTAGGAAATGTTAATTACTGCAGATAAGCCTTTATTGTAAAGCCTACCACAAAGGCTTTTTTCCCTCTTCAGTACACAGAAAGGAGATAATGTTAAAATGCTCTTATGCAAATTTTAAAACTCCCTGTGACATTAACAATGCTAATGACAGCTAATGCATCCCAAAGCTTCCCTGGGCTCCAAAATAGTCAAAGTGCTTAGAAATGTTTGAGGAAAGAGAAAGTGAAGTGGAAAGTGTTAGTCACTTAGTCCTGTCCCAATCTCTGCGACTCCATAGACTGGAGCCCGCCAGGCTCCTCTGTCCAGGGGATTCTCCAGGCAAGAATACTGGAGTGGGCTGCCACTTCCTTCTCCAGGGGATCTTCCCAACCCAGGGGTCGAACCCATGTGTCCTGCATTGTAGGTGAACTCTTTGTCCTTTGAGCCACCAGGGAAGCAAATGCAGAAGCAGCGGAATTTTTCATGGGGATTCGCTCCTTGAAAAATGGATGCTGTGTGTATCTGAGAAAATCACAAAGAGCTGAAGGCTCTGGGTAGCTCAGTGCAGCGGTCTCGGTGGATGCTTTCCTTCCAGATCGTGGAGTGGCTTCCAAATCAGGAGGAATGGTCACTGCAGTGCTTGGAAGGGGAATTGTCTTCATACAACAAACCAGAGGGTCAGCTACCAGTGGACACTTGCCTGGAGCCTTTGCCAGCAACTGAACAGTAGCAACAAGGGCTTTTACCTTCTGCCTCTCTGGCAGCTGCTGACCTTCAACACCCCTTGAGGGGAGTTGAGGCTGGAGACGGAGGCGTGTTGTGCTCCATGGAACTGCTGAAACAGGTCTTTGTTGTTCTTGTTCGGTCATTCAGTCGTGCCCCATTCATTGTGACCCCATGGACAGCAGCACGCCAGGCTTCCCAGTGCTTCACCATCTCCCGGAGCTTGCTCAAACTCATGTCCATTGAGTCACTGATGCCATCCGTCTCATCCTCTGTCGTCCCCTTCTCCTCCTGACTTCAATCTTTCCCAGCATCAGGCTCTTTTCCAATGAGTCGGCTCTTCGCATCAGGCGGTCATAATATTGGAACTTCAGCTTCAGCATCAGTCCTTCCAATGAACATTCTGGGTTGATTTCCTTTAGAATTGACTGGTTTGATCTCCTTGCTGTCCAGAGGACTCTCAAGAGTCTTCTCCAACATCACAGTTCAAAAGCATCAACTCTTCAGCACTCCGCCTTCTTTATGATCCACCTCTCACATCTACACATGTCTACTGCAAAAACCATAACTTTGACTCTCTGGACCTTTGTCAGCAGAGTAACGTCTCTGCTTTTTAATACGCTGTCTAGGTTTGTCATACCTTTTCTTCCAAGGAGCAAGCGTCTTTTAATTTTGTAGCTGCAATCATAGTCTGCAATGACTTTGGAGACCAAGAAACTAAAATTTTTCACTGTTTCCTTTATTTCCCCATCTATTTGCCATGAAGTGATGGGACCAGGTGCCGTGACCTTTGTTTTTTGAATGTTGAGTTATAAAGCCAACTTTGTCACTCTCCTCTTTCACTTTCATCAAGAGGCTCTTTAGTTTCTCTTAGCTTTCTGCCATAAGGGTGGTGTCATCTCCTTATCTGAGGTTATTGGTATTTCTTCTGACAAGTTTGATTCTAGCTTGTGATTCATCCAGTCCGGCATCTTCCATGATGTACTCAGCATATAAGTTAAATAAGCAGGGTGACAATATACCAGCCTTGATGTACTTCTTTCCCAATTTGGAACCAGTCCATTGTCCCATGTCTGGTTCTAAATGTTGTTTCTTGACCTGCATACAGATTTCTCATGAGGCAGATAAGGTGGTTTGATATTCCCATCTCTTTAAGAATTTTTCACAGTTTGTTGTGATCCACACAGTCAAAGGCTTTAGCATAGTCAATGAAGAAGAAGTAGATGTTTTTCTGTAATTTTCTTGCTTTTTCTATGATCCAATGGCTGTTGGGAATTTGATCTCTGGTTCCTCTGCCTTTTCTAAATCCAGCTTGCACATTTGAAATTTCGTGGTTCACATACTGTTGAAGCCTAGCTTGAAGGATTTTGAGCATTCTTACTGGCATGTGAAATGAGTGCAGTTGTGAGGTGTTTGAGAACATTCCTTTGCCATTACCCTTCTTTGGGATTGGAATGAAAACTGACCTTTTCCAGTCCTGTGGCCACTGTTAAGTTTTCCAAATTTTTTGTCATATTGAGTGCAACACTTTCACAGTATCATCTTTTAGGATTTGAAATAGCTCAACTGCAATTCCATCACCTCCATTATCTTTGTTCATAGTGATGCTTCCTAAGGCCCACTTGACTTCACATTCCAGAATGTCTGGCTCTAGGTGAGTGATCACACTGTCGTGATTAACTGGCTCATGAAGATATTTTTTGCACAGTTCTTCTGTGCATTCTTGCCACCTCTTAATATCTTCTGCTTCTGTTAGGTCCATACCATTTCTGTCCTTTATTGTGCCCATCTTTGCATGAAATGTTCCCTTGCTATCTCTAATTTTCTTGAAGAGATCTCTAGTTTTTCCCATTCTGTTGTTTTCCTCTGTTTCTTTGCATTGTTCACTTAGGAAGGCTTTCTTATCTCTCCTTGCTATTCTTTGGAACTCTGC
>CM035270.1:108800067-108826724 GCA_020226075.1 Hydropotes inermis
GTTTGTTCATAGTGATGCTTCCTAAGGCCCACTTGACTTCACATTCCAGAATGTCTGGCTCTAGGTGAGTGATCACACTGTCGTGATTAACTGGCTCATGAAGATATTTTTTGCACAGTTCTTCTGTGCATTCTTGCCACCTCTTAATATCTTCTGCTTCTGTTAGGTCCATACCATTTCTGTCCTTTATTGTGCCCATCTTTGCATGAAATGTTCCCTTGCTATCTCTAATTTTCTTGAAGAGATCTCTAGTTTTTCCCATTCTGTTGTTTTCCTCTGTTTCTTTGCATTGTTCACTTAGGAAGGCTTTCTTATCTCTCCTTGCTATTCTTTGGAACTCTGCATTCAGATGGATATATCTTTCCTTTTCTCCTTTGCCTTTCACTTCTCTTCTTTTTCAGCTATTTGTAAGGCCTCCTCAGACAACCACTTTGCCTTTTTGCATTTCTTTTTCTTGGGGATGGTCTTGATCACTGTCCCCTGTACAATGTTACTAACCTCCTTCTATGGAGTTCTTCAGCCACTCTGTCTATCAGATCTAATCCCTTGAATCTAATTTGTCACTCCTGCAGTGTAATCGTAAGGGATTTGATTTAGGTAATACCTGAATGGCCTAGTGGTTTTCCCTACTTTCTTTAATTTTAGTCTGAATTTGGCAATAAGGAGCTCATGATCTGAGCCACAGTCATTTCCAGGTCTTGTTTTTGCTGACTGTATAGAGCTTATCAATATTCAGCTGCAAAGAATATAATCAGTCTGGTTTCATTATTGACCATCTGGTGATATCCATGTGTAGAGTCATCTCTTGTGTTGTAGGTACTGGTCTTTAGTTAGTTAGATGCTATCAGGAACTGATTTCATGATCCCGGTCCTTGAATGTCCTCATAACTAGAAAGCACGAAATTCCTTCATGGTGACATCAGCTCCTCATAAGCAGCAGAAAACCTTTTGTAAAATAAGCATTTGATTGCGCTGAACTCCGCTTCCCCAGCATCTTATATCTTGACCTTCCCCCTTGCCTCTCGGAGCAGTCTCTCAGAGCTCTCTGAGGTGTTGTCTCCCAGGCAGCCGTCCTCACTTTGCCCCAGATAAAACTTAAAACTTGTAACTCCCATGTTGTACATCTTTTTAGTCAATAAGAGAAAAGTGAGGAAAGGGGTAACACAAAAACAGGTCCAAGGATGATAATGAAAAACCATCTTCCCGAGAACAATGTCACATTTCTGCCCAAACCAACTGGAATTGTTGCAGGAAGGGGGACCCCTTCCAGGGTCCAGGAGTGGCACTTGTCTAACATTCAGAAATGAATTGTCCCAGGAGACAGATGTACTGACAAAGCGGGAGACTTTACTGGGAAATGTCCCCTGGGCAGAGAGAGCAGAGGGTAAAGGGACCCCAAAGAGCTGCTCTGCCACATGGCTCTCAGACCCCGGATTTGGGGTTAGTTTCCCTATTTTCTCAGACCAGGCATGCTGACATGGGGTCCTTCCTGGTGGCACGTTCCTTGCTCAGCCAAGAAGGATTCCAGCAAGGCAGATTCTGGGAGGTTGGCGGGACATGTGCACTGGAGTCTCCTCTCTCCTTTTGACCTTTTCCAAATTCTCCCCGTTGGTGGCAGCTTGTTCTGCCTTCCTTCCCGGGACCTCCTCTTGTAAGATCACTCATGCAAGGGGTTCCTGTGGGACCTGGCCAGGGCGGGCAGTTTGGGTCAGCAGCCCCCCTAACAGAGTGATTACAGGAATGGCACAGTTCATTTGGTTTATGCCTTCGGATTCCTGTTGTTTCTCTGTTGACCCTGCAATGTGTCTGGAGAACAGAGATTCAGACTCCACGGCAGTTCTCCTTAGGTTGGCTCAGATCGCGTGGGGTCTTGGGACAAGAGCGTCTTATTCTGGATGCGTTTCTCACCTCTTCAACCCCCACGGCTTCCCTCCGTTCTTCCGTGAACTCCTTCATATTAAGCACAGTTGGGGAGAGGTGTGTAGAGCTTGCATCATACACAGTGTAGTGGAGGCAGGAATGCCTTTCAGGCGACTTATGCAAGTCCCCACGTGGCATCTTTACAGTAGAGCCTTGTGGGCAAATATAACTAAACACAGAGTTCCCCACCCCACCCCCACCGCCACCCAGAAATCCTCTCCACGAAGGTAGCAGACACAGGAAGCACTTTTACTCTTTGAGGTTGCAGGAAACCAGAATGTGATGTCCATCAGAGGTGATCCACCAGGATGAACGCCAGGAAGGAATTCTCAGCTCTTATGTCACCATGCAAGTGTGGCCCCTTCCAAACGGGTTTTCATGATACACAGTAACTAGTCCTCAAGGAAGAGGCCTTGATGACACTGTTTGGGGACAGTGTTCATCCCGGTGATCACTTGGATATCTGTTTATTGGCTTCATTCAGAGGGAAGGCAGACTTTTGCATGTTGAAGCAAGGTGTCCACCAGTTAATATTAGTTAATATTCAGTTCCTGCCCCCAGAGTTGCTGAGAGACGGTGGGGCGTCAGGGCTGTCTCCCTAAATATTGCCTTTTTACAGGGCTCCATTGACGTGGAGCCCAGGGTCCCAGGAAAGGCATTCCTGGGTTAGAAAGCTGACAAAAGGCCACTCTGGGCTTCAGAAAGATATATTTCAAAGAGATGAAAAGGTGCTTACAATGACAAGTTTTCTAAGGTAAATGCTCTAAGAAGAGAGAATTTTCCACCCGACCCCTCCATTTCCTACTGGGAGAATAAGCTGCTTATTATTTTCCCTTTTTAAAAATCGAAGTATAGTTGATTTACAGTGTTCCAGGTTGCAGCAAAGTGATTCATTTCTACATACAGCCATTCTTTTTCAGATTCTTTTCCATTAGAGGTTATTACGAGACACTGAATATAGTTCCCTGCGCTGTATGGTGGTCCTTGTTGTTTATCTGCTTTATAGATAGTCGTGTGTATCTGTGCACCTCCAGTTCCCAATTCACCGCTCCCCTACCAAAGCCTCTTATTTTAAATTTGTATTCGCCTTTAAAGCCAAAATACTGAGACAATTACCATGTACAACAGCCATCAGAGCCACAGAAATTCACTGTGGTGACCGGACCAAGGCTCACTGCTTGAGATGTCAACAGGATTTTAGGCAAAATTGAGGCTCAGGTGATGCAGGCCAGGGACCCCAGCGCTTCAAGGGACCATTCCTTCTTCCAGTAATTTACAAGCAAGAAACAGAGCCGAAGGACTGGATCAGGGCCTGCTGCCGCAGACTGAAAGCATGAGGGTCCTGCCCCGGGTGGGGCTGTGGGCAGAGGAGGCGATGGCCAAAGACCTAGCTGTTAGGAGCTAGCGTTTCTTCCTGCCCTACTTCCAGGAGCAATTAATTTTCGGTCCTTCGCATGTGGTGAGCAATGAGGTGGGCACTTTGCATACAGCGTCTCACCAAACTCCCATAGCGGCTGAGGATGGAGGTAATGTGACCTCCATTTATCAAATGAGGCTCAAAGAAGTTCAGCTGGAAAATTGCCCCTGGTCACTTAGGTAGATGGGAGAAATCAAGGATCATCCAGCTCAGAGGTGTAAGGCTCACTGCGGTCTTAAGAGAAGGGATCAAGTTTTAGGTTTCCCAGACAAAGAGGTAATTTTTAAGTATGAAATAGATAATCACTCAGTAAAATATTAATGCCCTGTTTACTGAGGTCTGGAGAAGGAAATGACAACCCACTCCAGTATTCTTGCCTAGAGAGTCCCAGGGACAGAGGAATCATGGGGTCGCACAGAGCTGGACACGACTGAAGCGACTTAGCAGCAGCGTTTACTGAGGTCACATGAAGGGCATTTGGAAGCTGCTGCAATAATTCATCTTGGTGACTCTAATAATACCTTTACTTTCCATTTTATCTTCTTAAAACCTTTCATCACATCATCTTTCGACTATCTGTTCAATTTGGGATCCTCAGTGAAGAGTTTGTGTTACTATTAATTGCGATCAGTGCTTCATATTCTTTCTGTATCCCAGGAGTTCACCAATGGTGCCCTGTCCGCTACTTAAGCAGAGGAGAATTTCTGGGTCACTGTCTCTCCATCTCAGGGCAGCTCCTGTTCGAATCCACACCCCTTTCCCCCAAGCTCAGGCATCTTCTGCCTTTTTCTGAATGATCTCATCCAGTTCCCACAGAGTTATGTTCGGGTGGTTCCCAGGTTGATATCTCAGCCTCAGATCTCCGGACTCGGTACCAAAGCCCCTCTCAAATACCAGATGGCCATAGCCAAAACAGAGCTGACTCACTCCTTCTGAAATGGAGCGACACCCTATGGGGCCTTCCCAGGACAGGACCTTCCCTCACCCCATGTTTTCAGCCTGCCTTTTGTCTGTGCAAAAACCAGCCAAAGGGTAAATTCAATCACAAGTGAGAAAATGCAGAAGCAAAGGAGAGCAGTCAGAAAGACCAGATAATCACAGTTGAGTATTAAGCCAAGTCAGGGACCTTCAGTGCCTCCTCAAGGGCTATGGATAATGTTCTGAGCCATATTCTTTGAGCTGTTTTATATTACTGAAACCCCCTGCCAGGCAGAAGAAGTTGACTAATGATGACCAGCCTGTATCCGTGACATAAGCTGCCACAATTCCGAGAACTAGCCTTAAAGAAATGGGGCTCATGGCCCCAAAGGAAGTTCAGACCCTGGAACTGAAGATTAGTCAAAGTCAGAGTGTTAGTCACTCAGTTGTTTCTGACTCTTTGTGACCCCGTGGACTGAAGCCCTCCAGGCTTCTCTGTCCATGGGATTTTCCAGGCAAGAATACTGGAGTGGGTTGCCATTTCATTCTCCAGGAGATCTTCCTGACCCGGGGATCAGACCCAGGTCTCCAGCATTGCAGGGAGATTCTTTACCACCTGAGGCCAGGGAAGCCCTGATTAACTGGACTTAAAACAACCAAGACTACGCCGACGAGACCACTGTTGACCAACTGCAAGATGACCATCCAGCCCAATGTGCTATTGTGCACACAGTCCCTTCCCTCTGCCCACACACCCCTGAATTGAAAGTCCAACTCTTTGTGACCCCATGGACTGTAGCCCACCAGGCTCCTCTGTCCATGGGATTCTCCAGGCAAGAATACTGGAGTGGGTTGCCGTTTCCTTCTCCAGGGGATCCTCCCGATCCAGGGATCGAACTCAGGTCTCCCGCACTGCAGGCGGACACTTTAACCTCTGCGCCACCAGGGAAGCCCTGAGTCTCCCCTTAAAAGCTCTTGCCCCTGA
The DNA here is from genome assembly GCA_020226075.1 of Hydropotes inermis. Lineage (NCBI taxonomy): Eukaryota > Metazoa > Chordata > Mammalia > Artiodactyla > Cervidae > Hydropotes > Hydropotes inermis. The sequence continues at coordinate 108,805,308 of CM035270.1, forward strand.
TTACCAGGAGGGGCGTTGACTTTTGCGCTCAGGTCGCCTTCTCCCTGGGTTGCTGACCTCCTGAATAAAGCAGCCTTGCCTTTCTACCAACACTTACCTCTCAAGAATGCGCTTTTGAGCAACGAGTAGCCAGACCCGAGTTCAGCAACACTTCCGACGTTCCTTTTGCTTAGACTCCCTGATCTCAGTGGAATGATGGAACCATCGTTCATGCTGAGGGTCAAGGTCGAAGGCTTGGCTGATCCTTGCTTCCTCACTTCCCTCCCCACATCACAGCCGCTCACACCATTAACAAGCTGCTCGGACTTCAGACCCTTCTTGACTGACAGCTTCTCTTCTTCTTGAGGACTTTCCCTTCCGGCACAGCCCCCATCGTCTCGTACCTGGACCAGAAATCGTGTCCGTCTTGGCCTCCCCACCTCCGCTTTGGGTCAGACACAGATCTTTCTCTTTGTAGCCTCTGGAGTGATCTTTTTAGACCCAGATCAGGTTACTTCACTTAACAGCGTCTCACTGAGCTGGGATAAAATCCATCCTCTTACCTGATGCTACCTGCTTGCCACAGAGCCTCACAGCCTCGCCTGTCCCCTGCCCTCCTAGAGTCTGCTCTAAGCTGCTGGCCTCTCTGGGGTCCCTGCAACGCATCAGCTTTATTCAGCCTCTCGGTTCCTTTCACCTGCTGTTCCTCCCCTTGGGGGTCTCTGCCTTAGACGCGGGCTCCCTCTTTCTGGAGTGTTCTTCTAGACTCTCCCTCTAAAATCATTCTTTACTCTCTACCCCTTGGCCCAATAACATGACACCTCCATAGCGCTTCACTAACTATTGATTCTGTCTACTTACTGGTGGCTCAGTGGTAAAGAATCCACCTGTCCATGCAGGAGACCAGGAGATGCAGTTTCGATCCCTAGATCGGGAAGATCCCCTGGAGGAGAACATGCCAACCCACTCCAGCATCCTTGCCTGGAAGATTCCATGGACGGAGGAGCCTGGTGGGCTATATAGTCCATGGGGTTGCAAAGAGTTGGACATGACTTAGTGACTAATCAATGCAGCAATGCAAAATGCAACTAGTATCTATTACTTTTCTTAAATCACGTAATGTGTGTATTGGTTGGATTGACTACAGTCTGTCTCCATCACTGGAAGGTCAGCTCCCCAGGGGATCTTTCCTCATTCAGGTTCTGCATTTCTGGTACCTGGTGTGTAACAGGTGCTCTACTGAGCCTGGTTGGGAGGGATTAATGCGGGACCAGAATTGCTCAGAATATGATCTTTTAAAAAATCTTTTGGCTATCTCTCTTTATCTTTTCGGGCTTCCCTGGTGGCTCACTGGGTAGAAAATCTGCCTGCAATGCAGGAGACCCAGGTTAGGTCCCTGGGTCAGGAAGCTGCCCTGGAGAAGGGAATGGCAACCCACTGCAGTGTTCTTGCCTGGAGAATCCCATGGACAGAGGAGTCTGGCGGGCTACTGTCCATGGCGTTGCAAAGATCTTTTTAAAGTTAGCATTTGAAAGTAATTCAAGGCATAAATATACAGACTGATAATGAATTTGAACTCAGGGAATGGAAGGAAGCACTGCAGGGTTACTGAGAAGTCCTGTGCGGATGGTCATGGTATAAACAAAATGACACGTGTCAATCTCCACCTGTAGTGGCGACATTGTAAGATGCAGATTCATACATTGAGGTTAAAAGAAGTTCTTTCTCATGCACGGTATTTGGAAAGAAAGAAATCCATGCACTGTTACATGACTGTCAGCAGTTTTTCTCAATGCTGTTAACGTTTTGACGACTATTTTAAATCAGTTTCCCTGCCTCATCCTCCACTTTGGCTCAGACCTGACCAAGTGCACCGAGCACCGTGGACATTTCCTTAAGCACTTATTAAGGTGACAGTGTCCACTCGATGCTGTCCAGAACCACCTACCTGAGAACCCTGGGTTCGATTAGGAATTCAGAACTTTTCAGAGTTTAAGAAACTAGCTCTGTGCTTTTGCTATATGTTGGGTCACACCCTCGGTGGTGTCTGGGGTAGCACCCTCTCAATAAAGTCAGGATGGTTTCTGTGAAAAATTATATCCACCCTAGATGGAATAAATAAAATTGTCGATTGCTTCATATCAATCCTGGTAAATTCTGCCACCAGCTGAGTTCAGGTCATGTAAGATTTTGTTGCCAAGTGAGTTTGAGAGAGCTCGGTTGAGTTGGAAATTACAGGCTGTGTATATGAGATCATTGCCAAGTCACGATATAAACACACACAAGTGAATGGACAGGAGTCATCACCTGGAGTGCAGTTATGAAGTGGCATGGGGTCACTTGGGGGGGATCGCTGAGAACCCAGGGGGCAGGGGCTTCAGGAAGGGGCTGCACCTGCAGCTGCTCTGTGGCCTAAAAGCCCCTGCAAACAGCCCCATCCACCCAGCTTGCGCCCAGGCTCACTTTCCTGTTTCATTTCGGGGCCAAAATAGCTCTTTGAAGTTGGTGCTTAGAAGGATTTAGAGATACTAAAAATTGCAGCATTTCCTACAGAGCTATTTGTGAGAAGAAAGCCAGGAAGGTAGAGAAGTGGGTTGTTGAAAATAATAGGGTGAACTTGAAAAGGGGGACTAAAAGTGAGGATTAAAGTAAGGGCAATCTGCCTCATATTGAAATTTCTCAAGCCCAGTGCTCTCTGAGGAGTTCAACTTTCATTTTTCTTAAGGCATAGCAAATTAAGCTTTTGAAATTATATATGTATATGTATATTGCATACACACATATGTATACATACACACATATGTATACTGTGTGTGTGACGTGTGAGTACATGCTCACTCGTGTCCAACTCTTTGTGACCTCGTGGGCTGTGGCCCACCAGACTCCTCCGTCCTTGCAAGTTTCCAGGCAAGAACACTGAAGTGGGTTTCCATTACCTTCTCCAAAGGATCTTCCTGACCCGGGGATCGAACCCGCATCTCCTGCATCACAGGCAGATTCTTTACCGCTGAGCACCTGGGAAGCCCCAGTGTATATGCTGTATGCATGTATATGTGTATATATTTCATGTATATGTACATTTTTAATGGGGCTTCCCAGGTGGTGCTTGTGGTAAAGAACCCACCTGCAATGCTGGAGACCTAAGAGACACAGTTTGATCTCTGGGTTGGGAAGATCCTCTGGAGAAGGACATGGTAACTCACTCCAGCATTCTTGCCTGGAGAATCCCACAGACAGAGGAGCCTGGCGGTCTACAATCAAGGGTGGCAAAGAGTCAACATGACTGAAGTGACTTAGCATGCACACATACATTTTAAGATGTATATAGAAACACATTTATATGTAATATATGAATATACATTTATACAACATATAAATACATTTACATATAATATATATACATGTTTTATAGAAGTGTGCTATTGAACTGTGAAGAGTTCCGTTCTCTACTCCCTAGGATATCCTCATTAAGACTCTAATCAGGAGGCCCTTGACAGCTATTCTGCCTTAAAACAGTAAACCTGTGCGATAAGCTGAAAAAAGATGAGTGTAAACATCGTCAGTTGAGCTCTGGAGTATCATGATGTCTATGGAAAAGCCTGCTGTTGTATTAGCGGAACCAAGCAGGAAGACCCCTCCTCCAGCAGTAACTGTGTTTATAACAGTTTTCTGTGTCGAACTGTGTTTGAGTCAAGTTCCATTTTCTTGTTTCCAAAAGAACAAGTCTCAGTTACACATTGTGGTTCTTTCCAGCTCTTAATATACCCATTATTTGATTTGATCTAGAATATATCAAAGTAACCCTTCAAAGGACTGATGTTGAAGCTGAAACTCCAGTACTCTGGCCACCTGATAAAAAGGGCTGACTCATTTGAAAAGTTCCTGATGCTGGGAAAGATTGAAGGCAGGAGGAGAAGGGGATGATGGAGGATAAGATGGTTGGATGGCATCACCAACTCAATGGACATGGGTTTGGGTAAACTGCGGGAGTTGGTGATGGACAGGGAGGTCAGTAGTGTCTGACTCTTTGCGACCCTGTGGACTGTAGCCTACCAGGCTCCTCCGTCCATGGAATTTTCCAGGCAAGAGTTCTGTAGTGGGTTGCCATTTCCTTCTCCAGGAAGCTTTGCATGGAAGCCCTTTATTAATGCCCGCTTGGGAGTTAGTGCTCCACACTACAGAACACAGCAAATATCCCGTATGGAGGTCTGAGTAATGAAGGGAGGCAGGTTCAGCTGGTTCTGGGGGGAGTTCTTATTTGCAATGCATTACCCGGATCTTCACATTTGAGGCTTATATACTAGAAATACAGAGTTCTTATGAATGCCAAGAATCTAGTCGCATCTCTTATTTTCTGAACAGCCACAGAGGACACTTGCTTTTGATGTTCATTGAAAACTCCACTTCCATCCCCATACCTGCCAACTCTGTGTGTGTCAGAACTGTGTCATCAGGAGAGAACCCTTTCAAGTTTCAGGAGCACCTTCAAACCACAGGATGCTTTTTTGAACAGCTCTTTGTTATTGTTCAGTCGCTAAGTCGTGTCCGACTCTTTGCGACCCCATGGACTGCAGCACGCCAGGCCTCCCTGTCCTTCACTATCTCCCAGAGCTTGCTCAAACTCAAGTCCGTTGAGTCAATGATGCCATCCAACCATCTCATCCTCTGTAACTTCCTTCTCCTCCTTCCTTTAGTCTTTCCCAAACATCAGGGTCTTTTCCAGTGAGTCAGCTCTTCACATCAGGTGGCCAAAGGATGGGAGCTTTAGCATCAGTCCTTCCAGTGAATATTCAGGGTTGATTTCCCTTAGAATTGATGGTTTTGATTTCCTTGCAGTCCAAGGGACTCTCAAGAGTCTTCTCTAACACCACAGATGAAAAGCACCAATTCTTCGGTGCTCAGCCTTCCTTATGATCCAACTCTCACATCTATATATGACTACTGGAGAATCCATAGCTTTGACTATCTGGACTTCTGTTGGCAAAGTGCTGTTTCTGCTTTTTAATACACTGTGTAGGTGAACAGTTGTATTGAGTTATAATTTGCGTAGTGTCTAAGCGTGCAAGCCAGTGAAATTAGTACGTGTACAGACTTCTACTATCATCGTCAAATCTAACTTACATTTTCCTCGCTCTAAAGGAAGCCTCATCCCATTTCACAGGCTTCCTTTGAACATGGTTCTTGGAAAACTCACTTATTCCTGTTCTGCTCAGATGAAGATGTCAAGGTTCAGAAGCCACCTTTGTTCCTAACTCACAGGGTCAGCAAATGTGACCCTGCAGAAGGTTCTCAGCTGGTGCATTGTGAATTAGAAAGCATTGATCAGATGTTGCGTTATTATTAGTTCACTGTGTCTATGCTTGGGGTTTCCCCCTTCTCTCTCCCGGACTCATCAATAACTGGGTCTGAACTCTTGCTTTTATTTATAAGTGAAAATGTCAAATTGTTATTGATACTGTCTAGCTAAAATTGCTAATATACCTTATAGTTATAATAAGTAAGAGATTTAGCTACTAACAGCAGACCTGTTTTTGACCTATGTGCTCTCTTGGAGGGTGTGGGCATTGGTTCTTATAAACTTCCTGGTCAATGTGTTGAGAGAAACACACAAAAATTAGTCACACAGCTTAAGTGGGGAGCCCAGAACTTCAGTTACAAACAGCATAGAAACCCACCCCTCCTGAATGTTATAGTAACTGGCCAAGCATACAATGGGGACTTCCCAGGTGGTCCTGGTGGGAAAGAACCCGCCTGCCAATGCAGGAGATGTAAGAGACAGGAGTTCGATCCCTGGGTCAGGAAGATCCCCTGGAAGAGGAAATGGCAACCCACTCCAGTATTCTTGCCTGGAGAATCCCACGGACAGAAGATCCTGGCGGGCTGTGGTTCATAGGTTGCAGAGTTGGATACAACTGAAGTGGTTTAGCACTCACCCAGATGTACAATGAGCGTGTCCAAAGTGATTCCACTGCGTAAAAGGTCAAGGTGTTGGGCCGTTTTCTGGCCTCTTTAGGGCTGTCCGAGAACACAGTGTCCAGGGTGACCCCTGCCCCATCCCTGACGCCAGGCGTGCCTTCCTTTTGTCACGCCTGCGGATGTCTGTGCAACGACCTCTCCTGGACGCTGTTTGATTGCATCGTATCCACTCTTCTTTGACAGGCCAGTAGTCTTAACAAGGTCTTTTTTAGAGAAGTTTTTTCTTCTAGCATCAAAGTTAGGGCTTCCCTGGTGGCTGTGTGGTAAAGAATCTACCTACAATGCAGGACATTCGGGTTTTGGTCCCTGGGTTGGGAAGATCCCCCAGAGAATGAAATGGGCACCCTCTGCAGTGTTCTTGCCTGGAGAATCCCATGGACAGAGGAGCCTGGAGGCTACAGTCCACGGGGTCACAGAGAGTTGCTGCTGCTGCTGCTGCTAAGTCGCTTTAGTCGAGTGACTTAGCAATTAAACAACATCAAAGGTAGGTAGGTGGAACTGAGAGGGTTAACAGTCAACCCTGAAGGTGGAGATGCACTTTGAGATGCTTTTGGAGCAATTGAGGAGGGTCAGGCCTGGGGGATGGCTCTGAGATGGGGGTGAAGGCAGATGGGAGGTAGCCCTGGCCTCTGGTGCCGGGTGGGGACCATGACTTGGGCCTCCTGGACCTGCTCGATTCCGGTGCTGCCTGCAGTACAAGGTCCCTGTGCCGCTCTCCGTAGTTTTGGTAAAAGACACTAACTAATAGTGTTTGAAACTACAGGCCAATAACATCTTTAGACATGTCTTCTAAAGGATTAATACTTCAGAGTTTGAGAAAGTGAAATTATTAAACATGAGTAAGCCTCTTACCTGGATCAGGAGCTGTCACTCTGGGATAATGTCTCCTGTATTCATGATTCTAAAGACACGTGTTCTAGGAACTGGTGGGGTCTGAACTGTCTTATACATCTTCTTCCCTCATACGTCTCCTCCTTTATTTTTAATATTCGTCAGAGTTAAGGGGCTGCCTTTAGCTTACACTTGCTCTTACTTTCAAATCTCCCAAAAGGAATGAACATATTTACCTTCTATTTTATAAATTTTATTACTATGTGAGTGCACCCCTGGGTGTGTGTGTGTGTGTGTGTGTGAAAAGAAAAAATTTCTGATGAAATTTCTCTTCTGACTTATATATCTTTTGCTGACTCCTGTGACATGTGAGGGCTTCCCTGATAGCTCAGTTGGTAAAGAATTCGCCTGCTATGCAGGAGACCCCAGTTCTACTCCTGGGTCAGGAAGATCTACTGGAGAAGGGGTAGGTTACCCACTCCAGCATTCTTGGGCTTCCCTTGTGGCTCAACTGGTTAAGAGTCCGTCTGCAATGTGGGAGACCTGGGTTTGAGCCCCGGCTTGGGAAGATCCCCTGGAGAAGGAAAAGGCTACCCACTCCACTGTTCTTGGGCGTGATCTTTGTCTTCATATAATCCATGGATATGGCATCACTGACTTGCCATCACAGATGGGCTAGTGGGATAAACTAGCCCAGGGTTTTCAAACTGAAATGTGCATTGGGCTCGTCTGAAAATCTTGCTAAAATGGGTCTGTTCACTTGGTCTGGGGTGGGGCCTGGGCTTCTGCATTTCTAGCAAACCCCAGAGTGAGGCCCTTGCCAGATCTTTCAGCCTCACTCTAAGTAGTGAGTCTTCTAGGGCCCAGGGTTTGGTGAGGCAGACAGGTTTCCTCAAAGAGTCCCCTGCACCTCACTGCCTGGGGATTAAGGTGCCTGCCCATCAGAGGGGAATCAGGGGGTGTCTATTCTGGGAAGGAAGACCTGCTTGGATCAGAGATGCCCTCTTTCCTATGGTTTACCAGTGTTAGATAGTGTGGCCACCTGATGCGAAGAGCCAACTCACTGGATAAGACCCTGATGCTGGGAAAGATTGAACGCAGGAAGGAAAAGAGACGACAGAGGATGAGATGGTTGGATGGCATCACCGACTCAATGGACATGAGTTTAAGCAAACTCTGGGAGATGGTGGAAGACAGCGGAGCCTGGCGTGCTGCCATCCATGGGGTCAAAAAGAGTTGGATACGACTTAGTGACTGAATACCAACGACACCACGAATGTTGAAATCCATTCAGCATGTGACAGTACATACTGTAAGACACGCGTGTAACCTTCAAGAAGTTTTAAACCCCTGGTTGTTGTACAAATAGAAGGTCGTAGGGGCCGACCTTTCCCGTCTGTATGCACCAGGCACTGAGGGTGTGGTCTCAAGGAGCCTGAAAACAGCTAGGAAGTGGCTGACAGGTCTTTCCCGCTCAGACACTTGGGCTCTTCCAGGTGTGTTGGGCTCTAGGAAGATAGGAACTAAGTGCCTCCATCAGAAAAGATTGATGGAACCTTACTGCAGACTCAGGAACCTTCGGTGGCTTATATAGGACTGTTCCTGTCCATGTGCTAAGGGTGGGCTAAGCCTCCTACTTAAAAACAGTGCTTTTGTCTTAATCTTTCATGTTTCCGTCATTGCCAGTTGCACCAGGCTTAAGTCTCAGCAAACATATAAATTGCTTTTACCTTTCTAGTGACGGGAAAATAAAATTTCAATGACTTTTCCCAGATTTTGACACCTCAATTTTAACACCTTTAGTGGCACAGTTCGAAAAATTGCATGTTTTCATACAAACATCTTATTTGATCATTCATGATGTTTCTTCTGTCAGCTTGGAAGAGTTATGAAAGGCTGCAGGCCGTGTGTCTGATATATTAGTTGTAGTTTTAAACCAGTGAGGACACACTTCCTCTGGCACACTTGGGTCTCATAAACAGACCTGTTGCGTTAAATAGCATGTTGCGTTTATTCCCCACTGGATTGTGGCAGGTACCATTTTCTGGAAATAACAGTTGTAAATTATCATGTCTTATTTGTCTCTACAATAGGATCTTAGGGTTCTTTGTTGTGGAGACTGACACTTAAAAGAGTGAAATATAATTTTCAATAGCTTGTTTGAAGATTTCTTCATTATTTCTTACTATAAAATTGTGAAAACAGTTTATCATTAAAGACTCCTTTCAGCTGAATATCTTTTGCTGCCTTAAAATGACTGATCATAATAGTTAATCATATGGCCATTTCTACCAAGGCAAAAAAAGAGGTGATTTTTTTTTTAAGTAAGTTGATTTACAATGTTGTGTTAATTTCTCTCTGCAGCAAACGGACTCAGTTATACATGTATACATTCTTTTTCATATTGTTTTCTATTAAAGTCTATCTCAGGAGACTGGATATAGTTCGCTGTGCTATATATCAGGACCTTTTATTTTATCCATTTTAAATGTAATAGTTTGCACTCACCAACTGCAGATTCCCTGTCCATATGGAAAGAGATTGGGGGAGGAGGGGAGGGGGGGGAAGGGAGGGGAGGATCTCTGTTCTCTGTAGTGGAGGATGCTCCCAGATCCCAGTTCACCAGGATGGGTCCTCACCTCAGTCCATATTTAGGTGGTCATTCTATCTTACCTATTATTAATATTAATACCAATGGTGTCACTAATTCAACTGCTAAATGAAAGGTAGTAAGAAAGTCCCTTCTCGGTTTGAAAAACTGAGATTTAGGGAGCTTAAATAGCGGTGTTTACCTACAGGATCTTGAGGGGCTCTGGTAGGTTGTGTTTGTTTATTGATTGATTATTTTTTGTGGTTCACCAAGCTGTTCTTTCTTTCGCTGTTGAAATGGAGTTGATTTCCAGTGTTTCAGGGCTACAGCAAAGTGATCTGTTATTGTTCACAGTCATCCAGTTCCTGGCTTCATAGACTTGGCCATACAGCTTTTATTAATCCCCAAAACGCAGGAGAAAGGGATGACTTCAGTTCTACACAGAGGCATTCAGAGCCTGCGTCTGCTTCTCTGCGGCTCTCCTCTCCCGTCTGGAGATCAGCCATCAGCACGCGTCTGGGTGGAGGCTGTGTGTCAGCCTGGGCCCCCGGGTGGGGATGACCCTGAGTAGAACCACTGCTGACCGCAGTGTTGATGGACATTTAGCAAAAGCCAGAAGCAAGGCCTGTTCTTGCGAAGCCCCGGGAAGTAATTGTTATTGCAGCACAACCTAGCTGATCCCGCCTGGTACCAGATGCCTAAGTGCTGGCAGTCTGACATCCCAGGTTTATGTTTATATAAAGACGTGTTGCTGTTCTGCAGTCGCTAAGTCATGTCTGAATCTTTGTAATCCTGTGGAGAGCAGCATGCCAGGCTTCCCTGTCCTTCACTATGTCCGGGAGTTTGCTTAAACTCATGTCTGCTGGCTCAGTGATGCCATCCAACCGTCTTATCCTCACCCGCTTCTCCTATTGCCTTCAGTCCTTCCCAGCATCAGGATCTTTTCCAGTGAGTCAGCTCTTCCCATCAGATGGCCAAAGTGTTGGAGCTTCAGCTTCAGCTTCATCATCATTCCTTCCAATGAATATTCAGGACTGATTTCCTTTAGAATTGACTGGTTTGATCTCCTTGCTGTCCAAGGGACTATCAAGAGTCTTCTCCAATCATGTTCCATTGTTCCAAAAAAGGATTAAATGCAGCTTAAAAAAACCCATCTGACTCCATGGAATTAACATGCACACATTACTTAACCAGCACACCAAATTCTTTGAGCCAAAGAAATGAGGACAGAAAAATAAATCCGGGGCAAGCCCGATACTGTTACTTGGAGGGAAACCTGGGGGCGTCTGCCCCGGGGGGAGGCAGCCTGTGGTTCTGGCTCTTTCTGGAAGTTGTTACAGAGAGGTCACACCTGGTTCAGGCTTCAGGAGACCCCTTGCTTTCAGCGCAGGTGAGAAGAGCAAGGACACATAATAGCAGAGTGGGAATTCAGATACTTCATTACTAGCTGAGCAGGTTCACAAGAGGCTCTGCAGTGGCCTGCTGGATGCCGGCAGCGCGTGGGGCGCCTGGCTGGGAACAGACTCCCATGTCCTGTTCGTTTCTAACTCGGACATCTCAGTCTCGGTTCCTGCAGCCCGACATGCTTGCCAGGGGAGAGGGATATCCAGGAGTGAGGGGCAGGCTGTGCCCCTGAGAGCAGACATGCAAAAGCAGAGCTGTGACGGAACCTGCCGTCGGCGCTGCCTACACCGGGCGGCAGAAAGCGCTGCCTTCTGACGCTGTGGCCCTGTGAACCGTGACTCTGGGTCAGTTAAGATCCCGGTCTTCACTGGGAGCCCAGGGGTAGGAGTCATTAATGGCTGTGGAGACTTCCCACCCCCATCTACATGTGTGTGTGTGTTCTCAGTTGTGTCCGACTCTGTGACCCCACGGACTGTCACCCACCAGGCTGTTCTGTCCATGGGATCATCCAGGCAAGAATATGGGAGTGGGTTGCCATTTCTTCCTCCAGGGGATCTTCCCAACCCAGGAATCGAATCCATGTCTCATTGGCAGGCGGATTCTTTACCACTGAGCTCCCTGGGTAGCCCACTCCACTACAGACACACAAATTGCAGACCCTGGTGGGATTGCTTTCCTTTTTTGAGAATAAAAGCATCTCTCCCAGGCACTGCCAGCCACTGATGTCACACTGTTTCTTCAAATCTCAGATGTGCATGATTTACATGTCTTTAAGTCTTTAATATCATGGTGTCTCTCAGAAATAATGATATGCCATATTTTAATTGGGACTACTTTTTCTTTATAAGTGGTCCAAAAAATGAGATTGCTTATTCAGCCAGTGATCTCTCAGTTTTGATAAAATGTGATAACACAGCATTTGTCAGAGCAGAAATATCACCTTGCAGCAGAGAAGATTCTGCAGGTAGGCATGTGTGTGTGTGTCTGTTGGTTGCGGGGGTGGTGGTATTTTGCGAGATGAGACACTCCCGGTGCTAGGTATCCTGGCTTCAGACAGATCCAATCAGAAACAGGAGGTTTATAGTTAGCAGGTCACAAGTGAGGCATGGAAATCCCCAGTCTTTGACATCAGTGGTTCCAAATGGTTTGGGAGCTAGTAGGCTGCCTTCAAAGTGGCCAAAGCCGCTGATTTGTAGAAGCCGGTGCTACAAATGGTCAGACTCCCCTGCAAGCATGGAAGGAATGAAGGATGAAGCCAGATGCTGCCAACCAGGCAGAGAAGTAAGGTCTTCCCAAGTGACAAATGAGTGTATAGGGGTATGAGATGACCCCTTTATGACACCCAGAGGACCAGGGGACCAATAATTAGACACCCGGCATCTCTTTATGGCGAAATCATTGCTTGTTAGAAAAACTTGTCTCCTAAGACGATGGGCCAGGTGAACACAGCATCCTAAAACTTTAAAGTCGCAAATGCCACTTTGATTATGTGTGTCTCATCTTGAATACAAACCATGTGAGGTGACCACGCTAAGCTGAGGGTTGATGCTCTCTTCAGAAGTTCAGAAGCCTAGGGAAGACGTGTTCATGGACAGAAGACACCGTCACCTCCATGGGGAGGGAACTGAGGGGGGTGAGCGTGGGGGGTCATTCTTACAGCTCTCATAGGATCATCAGGGAATCTCTTTAACATCTTCACTGCAGGGGCGATGGGATGCAAGAGAGTCGTTGTTGTTCAGTTGCTCAGCTGTGTCCGACTCTGCAACCCCATGGACTCAGCACGCCAAGCCTCCCTGTCCATCACCAACTCCCGGAGCTTACTCAAACTCATGTCCATCAAGTCAGTGATTTCGTCCAACCATCTCAACCTCTGTCACCCCCTTCTCCTTCTTCCTTCAGTCTTTCCTGGCATCAGGGTCTTTTTCAATAAGTTGGCTCTTTGCAACAGGTGGCCAAGGCAATGGAGCTTCAAACATAAATGCTAGGTTGGTCATGCCATGCTTTATACATCACCAAACTTTTTGAATCTGTGCATAAGGCTGTATACAGTTATTTACTAGCTGGACAACCCAGGGCTAGTCATTTCATTTCTCTGAGCCTCAGTTTTCTCATACGTAACATAAAGTATTACTAGTATCACCATTTAGATTTGTGAGGAGGTTTAAATGAATATTCCATATATATAATATACATGTATATGACTTGTATGTAGGTAACACATATATGTGTTTATGTGTATGGCGCTTTCCATATGGCACTGATGTAGAGAACCCGCCTGCCAATGGAGGAGACTTGAGAGATGTGGGTTCAATCCCTGCGTCGGGAAAAACCCCCAGAGGAAAGCTTGGCAACCCACTCCAGTATTCTTGCCTGGAGAATCCCCATGGACAGAGGACCCTAGGAGGCTACAGTCCATGAGGTTGTGAAGAATTGGACGTGTCTGAAGTTACTTAGCAGGCGGGCACACATATATGTGTATATACAATATGTGTGGTATATACACATATTCCTTGATTCAGATCGAAGCTGTTAGTAAACATCTCTCTCTCCCTATAGCCAGCTTCCCTCTCCTGGAGATCTTTTTGAAGCTTTCAGCGCTCTGGGCCCTTTCCAGGGCTTTCCTTCTTGTTTAGCAGTCACAGCATTGGACATGTGGCCCAGACTCTGGATCCGCGCTTCGAGAAGCAGGAGAACCACTGGGCCCGTGACTGCTGGACCACTGAGGCTGACGGGCGGTGGACCCTCTGCTGGCTGTGGGTCTGAGTCATCGAGGGCTGAGTCCAAAGAGCCTGGGGCTCGGGGGCAGGTGTTCCCGGGCGCGTGGTCACCCCCCAGCCAGGCTGCATGCAGTAAGGGCGGCAGTGGTTCCCAGTGCTGTCTGTAGGCTAGGGGGCCACCGGGGTCCTTTGAGAAGTCGGGGTCCTGGGCTCCAGGGGTTGGTGGGAGGTTCCCACAGGCATGCGGTGGGCGGCCAGGAAAGCCTCTGGACTTGAGGATGTCACTGTCCTTGTCCCCTGCTTAGCTCCACCAGATCTGATCGTCGAGAGCGCGCTTCCAGGGCTGTGGGGCCCAGGGTGATTGCAGAGCCCGCTGGCTGGTCCAGGGGGCACGCTAGACCCTGTGGGGCAGTGCTGAGGGTTGGCAAAGAGCAGTAGTTGGAGCTTAGGGCTGCCTCTGATTCCCTGAGAGGGCTGGTCAAGCCCTTGCTGAATGAAGCTCTAGGTTCAGATTAAGGGCATAGTCCAGCCTGGTGGACCTTAGTGTGACCTAGGGCAGATTCCTTCATCTTTCTGAACCTCTTTCCTGGCAAACTCTAAAGCATCTCCTCATTCAGTTCAGGTCAGTTCAGTCGCTCAGTCGTGTCTGACTCTGCCACCCCAGGAACTGCACGCAGCACGCCAGGTCTCCCTGTCCATCACCAACTCCTGGAGTTTACCCAGACTCATGTCCATTGAGTCGGTGATGCCATCCAACCATCTGATCCTCTGTCGTCCCCTTCTCCTTCCACCTTCCATCTTTCCTAGCATGAGGGTCTTTTCCAATGAGTCAGCTCTTTGCATCAGGTGGCCTAAGTATTAGAGTTTCAGCTTCAACATCAGTCCTTCCAGTGAACATTCAGGACTGATTTCCTTTAGGATGGACTGGTTGGATCTCCTTGCAGTCCAAGGGACTCTCAACAGTCTTCTCCAACACCACAGTTCAAAATCATCAATTCTTTGGTGCTCAGTTTTCTTTATAGTCCAACTCTCACATCCATAGATGACCACTAGAAAAACCATAGCCTTGACTAGACAGACCTTTGTTGCCAAAGTAATGTATCTACTTTTTAATGTGCTGTCTAGGTTGGTCATAACTTTCCTTCACTGAATATTCCCATTTGCTACCTGGTGAGTTTGTAAGTGTCTCATATATTTCCTGTTATATCATAGGTGTCCCTGCGGGATGTCCATCAGTGATGGATTTCTTTATCAGTCCATGCTGACCACAGCAGGTTCCTGACGTCTCTGGGATTTCTCAGGGGGAATCTCCCAACATCCATAATAGCCATGCATGACCAAATCTGCCTCTTGTCACCTCTCCAGTTGAATTCAGTAATCCGTTCATTCAACCAGAAAGTTATCAAGCCCCTAGGGAGCACCAGCCATGCCTGGACCACTTTTGGCATCACAGTCCTGTTTCACAGCTCCTAGGTTCTGATGGCATCGGCTACCTGTTGGTAATCAGGCCCATGTTTCTGTCTGTGAGGCTTTTGTGCTCATCTGTACAAGTAAATCACATCAGAGCAGGAATCAGTTTGTGCGATTCTCCTGCAAATTGCTTGAAATCACATTTATATTCTAGTAGAGAAGACAGAGTAAAAGACACCTGATACAGGATCGCTGTGTAAGAAAAGTGGTCAGTATTAAAAGGAGAAATGGGGGGCGCTTCCCCTGGCAGTCTAGCGGGAAGGATGCCTCGGTTTCAATGCAGGAGATGAAGCTTTGATACCTGGTTGAGGAACTAAGATTCGATATGCCATGCAGCAGCTAAGCCCACATGCCACCACTGCTGAGATGCTTGTGGTAAATAAGACCCCACACAGCCAGAAATAAATAAGAGTAAAACAGCAAAAGGGGAAAGGAGTCTGTGAGTTCTGCAGGGGGAGGATCATGCCAGTTCTGTTTGCCTTTATCACCGAAGAGCTGGATTTTTCTCCATCGTACTTGGTTTTGGAGGATGGGTGTGTTTTATCTAGGTGGTTCAGAGGTCTGACGTGGGGAGGTTTGATGGAAGTCGATAGGTCATTGAAGTGTCAGAAGTCAGCTACCTATTTTTCCTCCTCTGTCTTTTCCTTACCTTTGATGCAAAGAACCCGAGAGTATGCCTTGGTTATATGGACTGCGGTTGGACAGGGACTGGAGAAGTGATTTGCTATTTAGAATTTGCTGTTTCTCTTTATATAGCATTCCACCACATAAACAGATGATAGCTCTTCCCAGGTTCACTGGGAAAATGCAGATTGAAAAAAAAAGGTTTTTGAAATGTATGGATACCAAAGGGGGAGTGGGGTTAGGGGCAGGATAAGTTGGGATTTGGGATTGAGATATACTCACTACTATATTTAAAGTGGTAACCAACAAGGACCTGCTGTATAGCACAGGGCACTCTACTGAATATTCTGTAATAACCTAAATGGGAAAAGAATTTGAAAAAGAATAGATACATGTGTGTGTAACAGAATCCCTTTGTACACCCAACTAACACAGCATTGTAAATCAATTCTACTCCAATGTAAAATTTAAAAAATTAAAAAGGTTTTGTTCCAAAAATGTTTCTGGGTATGTGTTTTTATTTTATAGGAGACATTTATGTGTTTTACTTAAAACTGTTATTGCAAAATAATGTATATGTGACCTGTAACTCATTGTAAGAGATTCCAAAGTAAAATTTTACCTGAAGTTCTGTCACGCTGATATGTATCACCTTTTATATTTCAGTGGCCACCTTTTTTTCACCTGTCACACACATACATATATAGTGCAGAATTTTGCGTTTCATGAGTGAGATCTTGAATCCTACTTGAGTTATGTTCATTACAACATCTCCTGGGAATCTCGTGTCCCCATGAAACATGGCAATTATGTTGCTGAGTACATGAACAGATGTACATCACAGGATCTTAAAAATGATTGTGTTCTTACACATTTTTATTGTGGATGAGTTAGAAAATCAACAGAGAAAGTAGAAATCACGGCACCACCCAGGGAAGACTTCTTTAATTCCATATTAAACTGTTCCTAGGCCTTTTCTACTTCTGTGTAAAGAACCTGACTCGAAGGGCATGGTTGAGAGACAGGCCGGCCTAGTAGGCGAGTCCATGCAGGGACCCAAAGCAGGAAGGTGGGATGAAGGTCAGTGGTGGGAGAAGAGAGATTGAGATTGGAGAGCTGTCCAGTAGGAGAGGCAGAGGAAGGCTGGAGGGCCAGTGTTCTAGGCCCTGGTACCTTTGTGTAAAGAGGGGCTTCTCCTCTAGTGAGATGAGGGTGGAGGGCGGTGGGAGGGCTTTGGGCAGAAAAGTGGTGTGATCTGATGGGTGGTTGCAGGATCACACTGTCTGCTGTGCTGGGAAGAGACCGAAGCAGGTGAGGGTGGACACAGGAGATCTTCCTGGAGGCCCTTTGTGTAACTCAGCCAAGAAGTGATTGATGGCGGCTCCGATGAGATAGGTGGTCCTTGGGTATGGAAAGTAGGATTTGGGGTCAGGCAGTCCATCCTCAGAGGATCTTCCCGACTCAGGGATTGAACCGGGGTCTCTCACGTTACAGGCAGACTCCTTAACGTCTGAGCCCCCAGGGATGTCCCATCCTAAAGGACATCAGTCCTGAACACTCAGTGAAGGACTGATGCTGAAACTCCAACACTTCGACCATCTGATGCAAAGAACTGACTCATTTGAAAAGACCTTAATGCTGGGAAAGATTGAAGGTGGGAGGAGAAGGGAATGACAGAGGATGAGATGGTTGGATGGCATCACCGACTCAATGGACATGACTTTGGGTAAACTCCGGGAGTTGGTGATGGACAGGGAAGCCTGCCTGGCATGCTGCAGTCCATGGGGTCACAGAGAGTCAGACACAAATGAGCGACTGAACTGAACTGAACTAGACATGAGGGGTGAGATGTGAAGAAGGGCAGTGGGTGACATCAAGATTGGTGCTGGAATTATTTACAGTAGCCAAGATGTGGGAACAACCCTGTGCCCATCAACAGATGAATGGATAAGGAAGATGGCACACATACACACAGCATGGAATACTACTCAGCTGTAAAAAAGGAATAAGATCTTGCCAATTGTGACAACATGAACAGACCTTGAGGGTACCATGATACGTAAAAATAAGTCAGACAGATAAAGACAGATACCATAGGATTTCATACATATGAGGAACATAAAAACCAAACAAAGAATGAGTGACCAAACCAAACCAAAACAAGCCAAAACAAGCACATATACCCCTCTTAGGAGCCATCAGCAAGTAGGTGATACTTTTAGTCTTAAGATGAGCTGGTGAAGGAGTAACAATGGATAAAGAGAAGAGCCTTGGAGGAAACAGAAAGACTTGAGAGTCTCTTGGTGATGTTTGCAGATGGTTTTAGAGAAGGGAATCAAGGTTTTTCTCACCAGCAGCAGGTGGGAATGATTGCCCACCCCCCACCCCAGATTCTCATCTAGTCTCTCTGTTACTCATTTTTAAATCATGACCAACTTAAAAGACGATTTTTTTTTTTTGCTGAGTTACTATTTAAATTGTAATTTATTTGATTGTCAGTTAGGATGAATTTCCATAAATGTATTAGTCATTTCCATTACTTACTCTGAAGTGAATTATCTGTTCATCTTCCATAATTCTAAGTCAAAGAGATTGTTTCATTCTGTCATAGTGGGAGCCATTGAACATTTTTAATGAGCATGGCATGATGAGGGTGACTATTTGGGAATATTAAGAGGGAGCGTTTCTATCCCTGGGTCTTTCCTTATAATTCACTGATGAGTGATTCAGACTCTAGAGCATTAGCTGTCTGAAAAGTTGGAGAAACTGGGTAACTACTAGTCAGCTGAGAGTAATTAACTGTCCGTTAATGGAGCAAAAGTTCTACAATCATTGTTGGCCCCAACTTGGAGCAACCATTTAGGACCATCTGTCAGTCTTGAAGTCAAGGTACTCAGTATGGGAGAGAGTCCCATTCTCTTTATTTGCCTTGTTCCTGAAGCCGGTTACCCTCCCCACCCCATGTCCCATTACTTCCCTCCCCGTGTGCTCAATTAGTCATCTGTCGTGTCCGACTCTTCGTGGCCCCATGGACTGTGGCCCCCCAGGCTCCTCTGTCCATGGAGGTTTCCCAGGCAAGAATACTGGAGCGGGTTGCCAGTTCCTTCTCCAGGGGATCTTCCCGACCCAGGGATCGAAGCTGGGTCTCCTGCACTGCAGGCAGATGCTTTACCACTGAGCCGTCAGGGAGCCATCCCTCCCTACAGCAAGACAACGGGAAGTGACCACGTCATTCGTCTTCACCTTACACAGCATGGAGTCAGAGCAGCCACTGGGGGCCGGGGTCTTCAGGGGAGACGGCAGGACTTCCAGGCTCAGCAGCCACTGTCTCCCAGTGGTCTTAGCGACATGTGGTCCCCACAGACTTTTCAAAAGCGTGAAGCGTCGGGGCCCCACCTGCTAGCTCTCACTCAGCCCTCCGGTGTTAATCGCTCAAAAGCCATTCCCTAGACAGCTCAGGGAGGCAGCCTTCACCCTGTGCAATTGCCCTTAATGCCTGGTATATTCCAGGAATACACTCTCTCTTTTAAAAAAATGTATCATATACAAGTATGGTTGATTTACAATGTTGTGTTAATTTCTGCTCTGCGACAAAGTGATGTGGTTATACTTACCTTCTTTTTTATGTTCTTTTCCATTGTGGTTTATCATAGCACGTTGACTATGGTTCCTTATACTAGACAGTAGGATGTTGTTTTTTATCCATTCTGCATAGAACAGTTTGCATCTCCTAATCCCAAACTCCTAATCCATCCATCCCCTACCTGCTTCCCTGTTGGCAGTCACAAGTGTATTCTCTATGTCTGTGACTCTCTTTCTGTTTTGTAGATAAGTTCCTTTGTGTCATATTTTAGATTCCACATATGAGTGATATGATATGGTATTTGTCTTTCTCTTTCTGACTGACTTTACTCTGAGGATAATCTCTAGGTCCATCCATGGAAATGGTATTATTTCATTCTTTTTTATGGCCAAGTAATATTCCATTGCATGTATACATATATGCCACATATTCTTTATCTGTTCATCTGTTAATGGACATTTAGGTTGCGTTCATGTCTTAGCTATTGTAAGTGGTGCTGCTATGAACATAGGGGTGCATATACTTGGATTGTAGTTTTGTCCAGATATATGTCCAAGAGTGGAATTGCTGCATCATATCGTGATGTTAGTTTATTCGAGAAGCCTCCAAATGTTTTCCCTAGTGGCTGGATCATTTTACCTGAGGATGCATCCTCTTGAGTATCTTGAATCTGCAAAAAAAGAGACGGTCATTCAGTGCTAGCCATTGTGGTGAGCTTGACTTGGGGAAGTATTTACTAAACATGGCTTCAGCTAAGCTCTCAGTGGCAATCCTGATTCACATACACAGCTGCTTTAGGAGAACGTGACTAATTTTCTGTAATGGTTCTGAAAGCAATTCTCCAAAAGGAACTCCAAGAATATCATGTGAACAGAGGCCAGCATTTCGAGGGTTAGCTGCGTTCCATCCAAGGTGACTCTCGTACAGAAAATCACGCTTTCGCGTGTGTCTTGTTTGGCCTTGAAAAGCAGCCTTGTGAGGCTGTAGGTCTCCCTTGGTTACCTGGAGCCTCCCTGTTGTGTTGGGATCACTGAACAATGACCAGAAACTGTGTTTAACATCCCATGGGTAAGAGTCCCTGTGAACAACCAAGAAAATATTAACCACTTCCTAAAAGGAAGTAAAGGTGAGCACTTAAGATCAGAGTGGATACAATATTGTAAAGTAATTAGCCTCCAATTAAAATAAATAACTGAATTTTTAAAAACTAAATATAACTAAATAATAAATAATATATAATTATTATATATAATAGATAAAATAAAATACATTAGCACATATTATATATAATAATATGTAATATATAATACACTAATATATAATATAATAATAAATAAATAATATAACTAAATATAACTCAATACTAAATTTAATCATTAAATTTTTTTTCCCATAAACAAACAATATAGGGTATACATTTTTTAAGGTATACTTGGAAAAATCATGTGACATGAGAAATATATTAGAACAAAATTCACATTGGCACATTGGCTTAATTTTACAGTTCATATTCTACAGTCTCAGTTAAATTAGATTAAACATCAACAAGAAAATTATGACAAATTTCTAATTATTTGAAAATGAAACAATACATTTCCAAATAGTTGATCAAAGAAGAAATCTCCATGTAAATAAAAATTATATGATAATAGTAAAAAATATTTTAATAATAAAAACACAATATATGAAAGCAGGAAAAAAAAAAGATCAGAGTGGTGGTGCTTGAAAGATGTGACATTGTAAGGGGAAGAGGTCTGACGTTCCAGACCCTGAGGCAGAAGCCTCCCTGCCTGAGCTCAGCGCCTTCTGGAAGCTTCCACGTCTCCCTGTGATGCCAAATGAGGGAAGTTTTGCCCTCCTTTCAGGCTCGTGGCGATCAGTATAACTTTTCCTCCTCCAGGTAAATGTCCTCGGAAGAAAAATACTGTCCTTGCCTGCACACACAAAAGAATTTCATGGGAAGAAAGCTGTTTAAATTCATAATTCTGTCAGCTTCCGGCGGAGGTCCTCTGAGGCCGTCAATAACAGCGTTTTCCTCCTCACCACGATTTCTGTTACACCCTGAGCACACAAGTTCCTTTTACAAATGATTTTTTCCTTGGACTACAATTGAATTTTAATACATTTATCTTGAACTTGTGTTAGGGCGGATGGCCTCGGCATTGTATTTCAACAACTCTCCGGAAAGGGTCCAAAAGGAAGGGTGACATCAAAGGGCTGCGTGGCGTGCCTGCAGCCTTGGA
>CM035270.1:108827681-108842850 GCA_020226075.1 Hydropotes inermis
ACGAAAGTCAAAAAAAAAAAACATCTTTCCCCCCCCCCCCCCCCCCCCCCCCCCCGCCCACGGATAATCTACAAGACCCCACTTAGCTCTAAGGACTGCTTAGCGTGCCTTGTGATGTCTTCAGCTCCTGGCCCTGCTTCTGCCTGGAACAGAGGGGCATCCCATGGGCTCTGCCAAAAATGGGGAGCACGCCCAGCTCTCGCCCTGGTCCATCCAGATAAACCTTTGTCTGGGTTGAAAATATAATTACCTTCCTCTGAGCCAGAAGGGAAAGCAATGCCAGAACATTCGCTGTGTCTTTATCCACGCCGGGGACACTTCTCGCATCTTCCATGAGTTAATTTCTTCAGAGCCAGCTGCTCAGTGGCGAGTTAACAGGTGGAGAGGAAATGAGAACACGACCCCTTGGATGATGCAGACCAGTCTTTTCCTCCACCAGCCAG
This sequence comes from Hydropotes inermis, assembly GCA_020226075.1. Taxonomy (NCBI): domain Eukaryota; kingdom Metazoa; phylum Chordata; class Mammalia; order Artiodactyla; family Cervidae; genus Hydropotes; species Hydropotes inermis. The sequence goes on from CM035270.1 coordinate 108,828,125, forward strand.
TTCTTTACCCTTTGTGGGGATATTTTCATCGTCCCATGTTCTCATTTTCTCTCTGTTTTATACCCGCACACCCTGGTTTGCTGCAAACCCCTCTGTTAGTAAGGAAGCAAACACATCCCTTGCGCTTTTGGGAGCCAGGGAGTCAGGATGGATGCTGGCCGACGGATCAGGTAGTAGATGCGTAGTATTAGCACCCGTAAGTCTGGATGGAGATGAAATCAGGTCTGGAAGGTTCTGCTGTCCTGGCTGAGGTGTAGGACGCTGGGAGGGGGTGGCCAGGCTGTCAGAGGAGCACCGGGATGGTGGGTGGAGGGCCTGACCAATGCTGAGCCGGTCCTGCTGGGAAGGACCGACTCTGCGATCAGGGACAGCCCTCTGAGCTCATTACCTGCCAGGCTCCGCGGACACATGAAAGGGCGGGTGATGGGCCGGGAGTCCTGTCCATGGGGACCTGGACACGTGAGGACACACGGACTTTGCTTGCTGGGAGGAGTGAGTCAGAGACGGGGGGCCGTGTCCCGAGAGGGGAGCCCCATTGCCAGACAAGGCTGTAAGTTGTAGCTGTTGTCATGTGATTCCTCAGCTCCGCAGACCCCTGCCTCTCACGTCAGCTTGAGCATCCGGGCATGAAGCCTGCCTCCTGCTTGGCTCAGAGCAGCCCCTGCCTGGGTGGGTCCCCCTCCCTGCCCTCAGAGAGGCTCTGTCCTCCCCTGGGCACGCATGCCAATGGCCATGGGCTTCGTCCACGTCATCGGGGTGGTTCTCTGTGGCGCCCTGGGAAATACGCGCCGGTAGCCCCGCTGTGCAAACAAGGAAACAGGCTTGCGTGGTCAGACCCAGGCAGGCCTGCGCCCTCACCCTGCCTCTGGCTCGGGCCCCTGGTGACCACCAAGCCACGCTGCTGCTGGCCTGACCTCACCTGACCTCAGGCTTCCGCTCGAGGGGAACCCCACCCACCAGCTCCCACCTGCCCCCAGCAGCCCCCCAGCATCTGGAGCTGAACCAGGAGGCATCCTTGCTGGGACAGCTGGCTTCCCCATTCTCCAAGGACCTGGTGCTGGACTTCACTCCTGTGATGAACCACCCACCAGTGGGACAAAATGATACTTAACTTGCTTTCAGCTCCCAGACCTGTAATGCCATGTGAAGCTCTTTGTTGAGTCTGGGCTGGGTCCGATCCCTTGAGGGAAAAGTCAAGCTCTTCTGTCTATACTGTCTTCTGAGCTCTAACTTTCCCCAGAAAAATATGTAGGTATCACAGCCACATGCAAGAGGATGCAACCTTTCTAGAGACTTATAAACCAGTCAGTGGAGACGAGGCCCAGATATCAAGATAATGCACCGTCATGAACAAGGCAGCGAGGCAAAGGGTCACCTAGCGGCCTAGGAGGAGTTTCTGTTTTATTTGACTGGAATGTAGTTGCTTTGCAGTGTTATGTCAGCTTCTATTGTACAACAAAGTGAATCAGCTCTACGTATACATATATCCCCTCTTCCTTTTTTTAATATATTTATTTTTTAATTGGACGGTAACTGCTTTACAGAATTTTGTTGCTTTCTGTCAAACTTCAGCGTGAATCAGCCATAGGTATACATATGTCCCCTCCTTTTTGGACCTCCCTCCCATCTCCCTCCCACCCCACCCCTTTAGGTTGATATGGAGCGCCTGTCTGAGTTTCCTGAGCCATAGAGCAATTCCCCATGGCGATCTATCTTACACATGGTAATGTGAGCTTCCATGTTACTCCCTCCATACATCTCACCCTCTCCTCCCCTCTCCCCATGTCCACAGTCTGTTTTCTATGTCTATTTCTCCATTGCTGCCCTGCAAATAAATTCTTCAGTACCATTTTTCTAGATTCCATACATATGTGTTCATATATGATATTTATCTTTCTCTTTCTGACTCACTTCACTCTGTATATAGGCTCTAGCTTCATCCACCTCATTAGAACTGACTCGAATGTGTTCCTTTTTATGGCTGAGCAAGATTCCATTGTGTATATGTACCACAAACTTCTTTATCCATTCATCTCTCGTTGGCCCTCTAGGTTGCTTCCATGTTCTAGCTATTGTAAATAGTGCTGCAATGAAAATCATATATTCCCTCTTTCTTGAATTTTCTTCCTATTTATGTCACCACAGAGCATTGAATAGCATTCCCCATGCTATACAGCAGGTTCACATTAGTTAGCTATTTTATAAATATTATCAATAGTGCATATATGTCAGTCAAAATCTCTTCAATTCTTCCCACCCACCCTTCCCCCTTAGGGTTTTTTACATTTGTTCTGTATATCTCTGTCTCTATTTCTGCCCTTTCTAGATTCCGCATGTATTTGTTAATATATGATATTTGGTTTTCTCTTTCTGACTGTCTTCACTTTGGGTGACAGTCTCGAGACTCATCCACATCTCTGCCACGGGAAGAGTTTTAAGTGAGGTCAGGTGGTCTGTGTTATGACTTGAAATCAGTAAGGGGTGTTGGTCAGATGGCCACGCTGGCTCAGGTTGGAGAACCCAGGTCCGACCATCGTGGGGGCCATGAGCTTGTCACCGGCTGGCACCAGCTCTTCCGGGGCACAGCCAGACGGCACCCCATCTCCTGCCGCCAGACACGGCCCGGGGCTGAGTTTCCGCCCTTGACATGGGGGAGGAGGAGACATGGGGCGCGTACAGCACAGCCCCTAGGCTGCCTTCTGTCAGTAAAGCTGCTCTGGCCCTGAGCTGAGACCCCAAGCGGAAGGCGAGATGACTCCTCAGGTAGAGAAACTCAAGGCTGGGGCCCCCAGAAGCCCTGAGAGTGGGGTTGAGCCAGAGGTGGCTCCCAGGCACTGCGTGGTGGGTGGTGGGTGCGGAGTCCCACGGAAGATGTGACAGCCTGGGTGAGAAAGCACTGAGAGTGAAAGTACTAGTTACTCAGCTGTGTCTGACTCTTTGCAACCCCATGGACTGCAGCCCACCAGGCTCCTCTGCCCATGGGATTCTCCAGGCAAGAATACTGGTGTGGGTTGCCATTCCCTCCTCCAGGGGATCTTCCTGACCCAGAGATCAAACCCGGGTCTCTCGCACCGTAGGCAGACTCTTTACCATCTCAGCCACCAGGGAAGCCCCTGGGTGAGTATCCCCTGCCTTTAAAAAAGCGCTTTGTCTCAACTTCTAGAGCTTTTCTTAGGACAGATGGGGCGTCTAGAGAGGCCCATGAGTGCCCTGCTCCTGGGTACCCCACAGAGAGGAGGTGGGGTGGGAGATCCAATGGATGCCCTAAAGATGAAGTTTATTACATAAAACTTACAAGAAGCTGACGATCACTGGGACCAAGGGTCATGTGGTCTGGTTCTCTTAGCCACCCTCCCCCCCCGACTCTGCTCTTTCTGAGTTTTCTTCTTCGGTCCGAACCACCCTGATGCCCACGTTGGCTCATTCATCCTTATGCAGGAGGAGCCAGTGGGGGCTGCTGGGAAAGGGGCTCGAGCCGCCCCTTGGGAAAAGGCACTGAGAATGGATGCCCTTTGGTTAAAACTGATGCTATCCCACAGACTCCGTTATCCTCAGGAGAGGGTGATGTGGGTTTCAGACAGCGTGCTGAGGACTGCAGGGGCTGTCCCAGTTCCCCTGTGAGGACAAGAGCTTCTGCATTCCTACCAGGGTCCCTTCTCTCGCTGAATATAAAGGACCTTCCCCAGTTCTGAGTTCTCTGGTTGGAGGCATGTGTGGACCCCCAGGAATGGGAGCTTTCCACATCTGGGGATCGGGGACTTCCCGTGTTGTTCAGAACTCTGCCATCCAGCTGCCCAACTTTTGGTGGGCGAGGGGAGCAGTCAGATTCATCACATGGATGTTTAGAGCAGCCATTTAGATCCTTCTAGGAAAAAAAATGAGTTTCTGGGGCTGAGAACCAAGCCTCTGAGTCTTAAGAGAGCAAAGCAAGGAAAATGACATTGGATCTTTCAAAAGAAAGCATGGATTCTCTGTGTTTTGGGTGACTGAATGCTAGAAAAATCTAATGGATGAGTTGAGAAAAAACAGCATGAGTCAGAACTGGCAACATGTTCATCGCAGGTGGGCATGTGCGTTGCTTCCCAAGGTGTCTTAGTCCCGTGAGACCAGTGCTGTCCCCTGCGGCATGCCTTCCACTACACCTCTCCTCTTCTTTCCTGCAGTTTCGCCTTTTTGTTTTCTATTCTTCAAGGCCTATTCCTTGAGGAGGCAAAATAAAGGGCGGTGGAAAAATCCACGAGGCCCAAAATGACTGCTCTTAAGCATAGGAGGCTTTGCGAGGTCCTCAGACTTGTCACGTTGCAGAGTGTGTGGAATGCTTAATTTAGCCTCATCTGTGTGATGGTGGTTCGACACACTCAATTTGCCCGACCAAATCCTTTAATTAAAAATTCTTAGGCTGTAGACACAAAAGCACTCTTTTTTAACATACATCAATGCCAGCACAAAAGTGGGTTTTAATTCGTTGGTGTGCGCTTATAATACAAAGGTTTTTCTCCTTTCCTAAGTGAAATGCATTTTTTTTTCTGGGATGTCATCGTAATTCTCTACACTCAGAATGAAAATATACTCAGTAAGAGGTAGAATGACATCATTTTTGATAATGTTTTTATTTTTCAGTGCCTAGAATAGGGTACATTAAGATCATCATCCATTAAATTAGGAATGGTGCTATTACTCACGCACTTTATATAGAGTGCATTATATATAGACTCATTAGTATTGGTTAATAGGGACTCAGTGCTTAAAATGTTCTAGGTATACACAGAGTCTGTAGAGTACAAGACTTGCATTATAGCAGCATGTCATTCTCTTCTGACTGCCAAGAATTATCCTCTTATTTATTCAAGAAATATTTCTTAAGTGCCTGCTCAGTGCCAGAGCCTCGGGCAAAAGAAACATGGCCCTGGGGCTCGTAGAGTATACAAGTTCACAGTTGAGCAAGAAGACAGACATCAACAGACCATCACTGAGATTGGTCTTGAAGGGTAGTTGTGGTGGGGACTCCGAGGACCCCAATGAAGGAGCTGAACTCGGCCTGTGATTAGGGATCTTTTCTGAAGTCTGGCCTCTCTGAATGGCTTTATTCATCTGCTTGGCATTTCTGTGCATGTGAGAAGACTTGGGCTTGATTCAGGGGGATACGAAGATGAATAAGACAAAATATTCACTCTCAGGGAGCCCCACACCCCAGGAAGAAAAGCATACATAAAAGCTAGTATATGCTGCAGTGAACATTGGGGTGTGTATGTGTGTCTTTTTGAATTAATAAATCTCAAGATTTATGCCCAGCAGTGGGATTCCTGGGTCATGTGGTAGTTGTGTTTTTAGTTTTTTAAGAATGGGATTGTGGGGAGCAGTGGGAGTTCCCAGAGGGAGGGGATATATGTATGTAGACATATTTACTTTGTTGTGTGGCATAAGCTGGTGCACCATTCGAAAGCAGCTATGCCCTGATTTAAAAAGAGAAAACTAATAAGTGCACAGACTTTTGTTACACCACTGGGTTCTGAAAGGTAATTTGCTGATGCACCCTTCTGAGAAAAGACACCAAATAACATTTACACAGAAAACTAGGCAAACCAGTGGATCTCGGAGCGGCTGTGGATGGCACACAGTGTAAAGTGTTCTCTCACAAAGGGAAGCCACAGTGCCAATCGGCATATAACAAGGAGCGTTATCAAAGCAGCAGAAAGCAGAGAAGGCTGATGCCTGCTGACCCCACTGGTGGTGTAGCTAGGCCGAGAGTTGGCATGGCCCCGTCCCACAGGTAAAATTCTACCAACAATGAACTATAGCCTCTGGCTTCCTCCTGCCTCTTTGCCTCTGCTTCCAGGGAAGAAACTTAGCCAGTTTCCGTATGTAGGGAGCAGAAAGCATGCAGAAGGCAATGGGGAAAAAGCCAGTCAGTTTCACTCTGGGAAAGCTGACACTGACATCCCCCCAAACTGGAGAGTCAGCCTGAGTATTGGCAGAGGACTAAGGACACGGAATTCCTGCATGTGACCCCTTGGCCGTGGCTTAAGTAGGACTGAGATAAGCTAGCATGGACAGTAGCTCAGTCGTCCCGGTCTAGCAGACCATTGCTCTGCAGCCAATTAATTGTGGGCTGGTTTGCACTAAAATAGCCTATATGAGACTGTACCAGATAAGCCTGATTTTCAGTTGGACACACCAGGCTCCCAGAAAGATGAAGTGGTTCAGTCCATATCTGATTACCCGTTGGTTAAATGAGGGATGGGAGCCAAGGTCCCCCACCTGTGCTGTCTACTGGACCCGTTTCCTCTTAGACCTTCCAAACGGCTCTGATGACTGGTGATGCAGGTGTGCGTGCTCAGTCGTGTCCGACTCTTCTCTTTGTGACCCCGTGGACTGTAGCCTGCCAAGCTCCTCTGTCCATGGGATTCTCCAGGCAAGAATACTGGAGTGGGCCACCGTTTCCCCCTCCAGGGGACCCTTCTGACTCAGGGATTGAGCCCGCGTCTCCCACATTGGCAGGCGAGTTCTTTACCACTGCTGCGACTGGGCACAATCATTTCTGCAACCCCAATCCTTGTAAAATCTCTTAAAAAAAAAACACGCCATTTATTTTCCAAGCATATGTTGCTTCAAAACAAGTCATCTGGCCCCTTCTTTCAACCAGATGATGGCTCCTAAATCTTCCCACTAGAGAAATTCTGGAACTTCCATCGTCCTTGTCGGTCAAGAAGTCTGAATAACTTGGCTCTGACTCCATCCCTGGTCATGCGCTCTTATAGCTGCATCCTGTGTGCAGGTTTCTTGAAAAGATAAAACGAGCTAGTGTGTATCAGGGCTATGACACATACCAGCCCGTGTCAGGCTGAAGTGTGAGAGCACGTGGTCATTAGGACCAGCCACTGCTGATACCAGCTCAGGTCCGTCCCTGTGACCCGTGCTGCCAGTGAGCAAACTGGGAAGGCAGAACTGTTCTTGCTAATGCAAGCACATCAGCCCATCCACTCCCCAACCTTCATGTCTTTGGGGCAGTGGGTGGTGCGGGGACAGTGAGGATCAGCGGGGTCTGTAACGGAGCGGAGATTCCAGGTCTCTCCCCGTTGCTGAGGTCACAGCCGTGGAATGAGCCCTGGGCTGGGCACGGCAGGTCCGAGCCCCAGGCAGCTCCTTCATCTGGGTGACTTTGTGCGTAAAATGTCGTGACCATCCGAACACAAGTTGGAAAAGCATTTCCAGATGCAGAGTGTTTCAGAAGGTAGTGGATTTATTCAGAACAAAGAGCAGAGATAACGTGGGCACTGTGAGTGTAGCCGGCTGACCTCCTGGCAGACCAGGGAGAACTGACGCTTTTCACGGGTTAGGAGCTAATTTTTACAGCCCCGAGACAGAGAGAATTTCCTGCTGGAAGGTCGGTGTCAGGTGACTGGTTCGGTGCTATAGGGTGAGCACTGGGGTGGGCGGCTTTGGCTGCTATGGGGTCAGGAAGCCTGCTGGTGATGGAGGGGGCGGGGGTTTTGGCCATGGCTACCCAGGAGCTCAGCCAGCTTCGGAGGTGACCTTGGCTCTGGGTTCTGCTCCTGTGGCCTTGGGGCAGGAGTCCACATAAAAGAAAGAGCAAAAGGGACAGAGCAAATGTGCCATCTTCATGGACAACCGCCTGAGTCATCTCCAAGTCTGCCATCCACGCCGGTGGCATCGGGAATTGTCTCCAACTATGGTTTCAAAGGATAAGGTCTGCAAGCGTCATTGGCCATAGAGCTAAAGAAGGCACAGGGCCAGCTAAGAAATAAACCCTATTCAGAAAAGACAAATGCTTTTCAGTGAATATTCTGAATGAAACATAAGAATAAGCTAAATAAGAATTTCTCTGTCTCTTTTTCTCTTTCTCTCTACATTATCAACCCTCGCGGCCCTGACCTTTTCTGAGCAAAGTCCAATTCTTGCAAGGCCTTGAAGCCAAGTATTTCATGTCTAGCTTGGAAAGAAGGGTGGTGTGGAAGGCCAGCAGTCTCTCAAGAATGTCTCAGTGGGAACTCGAAGCCCTGATGGAAAGGCAATGGATAGAGGGGACTCTGTGTTAGCAATTCAGGGTCCAACAGTGCCTGAGGGGCTGGCCTTTCCCCAGTCTCCATCCAGCTTGGCACTGGCAAGGTGCACATTCCTTTAAAAAGAGGGCTGGATGCTTCCTAGGGTCCATCACTGCACGCCCCTTTATTCACTGACTTCCAGGAGCTGGCTTGGACCCACACTCTGGCCTCCTTGAACTTCAGTCCCCCTGGCTGGGTTCTGCATGTTCTGTCTCTGGGACTTAGAGGAATTCTCTCTGCACCTGTGCACTGCACCTGTTGATGGATGCCTGAAACCCTCCTAAGAGGTGATAAGCCTTTTTGCACCCCCAGGCGATGAGCCAGAAGACGCCTGTTCCCTGGGGAGCCTGTGGATGTGGGCTCCTGATCCCCAGGGGCTCTTGCTGGTGTTGATCGTTTACTAAGAGCTGTGGGAGGGGTAATGGGGGGAGGCCAGAGTGCATGGAGGAGGCTGGGCCTCCAGCATCAGTGTCAGGAGGTGGCCTGAGGGTCAGGAGCTGGCCCTGGTCTGATATCCTCAGATGCACAACCTGCTGGTCTTGGGGACCTCTCCTCAACACGGCACCCGACAAGGGATCCTCACGCATCCCGGTACCTCAGGGGCCCAGCTCCAGGTACCACTCTGCCTCTCCCTCCTGTTGCAGGAAGGAGGGCCCCTTCCAGGGCCCGAAACTGGGCTCTTGTCTCACACTCGTAAATGAATTGCCCAAGGAGACACATGTCTGACAAAGCCAGTGGTTTTACTGGGAAGGGGCACTTGGGCGGAGAGCGGGAGGGCCAGGGAGCCCAGGAGAATTGCTCTGCCACGTGGCTTGCCGTCTGGGGTTTATGGTGATGGGATTAGTTTCCGGGGTGTCTTAGTCAATCCTTCTGACTCAGAGTCCTTCCTGGCGGTGCGGCCCTGTTCACCCAAGATGGAGGCCAGAGCAGAGGATTCTGGGAGGTGTCGGCCACGTGGTGTCTCCTTTTGACCTTTCCCGCACTCTTCCGGTGGGGGGTGGCTTATTAGTTCCGTTCCGTTCCAGGACCTCACCAGCTCAGGCAAATGGTTATCGTGGTGCCTGGCCAGGGCGGGCGGTTTCAGTCAGCTGCTGCCCCTAACAGTCCCACCCACACAAAGCATCTTCTTCCGCCTGCTCTTCCGCCTGACTGTGTCCAGTCAGCACAGAACAGGGTGGACAAGCCCTGTGCTGACTGGCGGGACCACCGCGCTCAGAGCCGACCTTCCCAAATGCTGGCCGGACTCCGCTGGGAGGCAGGCCCGGCGGCGATGCCGACTGTGACCTAGCCCGCATGGGGCTGGGGGTTCCTGCCCCCCTGACTTTCTCCTATTTGCCACTCAGTTCCCTTTTTGACAGGGCTTCCCTGGTGGTAAAGAGTCCGCCTGCAGTGCATGAGACCTGGGTTCGATCCCTGGGCCGGGAAGATCCCCTGGAGAAGGGAAAGGCTACCCACTCCAGTATTCTGGCCTGGGGAATTCCATGGACTGTTTAGTCCATGGGGTCCCAAAGAGTCGGACACCACTGAGCGACTTTCAATTTTTCACTTTCCCTTTTTGACTATCCTGATTTTGTAAGAGCCTTGTTCCTCATGAAATATCCCTAATAAAGTTTTACTAAAAAGAGCCCAAGACTAGTTCTTTTGTGGATTAGGGAACTCCCCAAAACTGAAATATCTAAAGATCCAAAGGGATGAATGTCTCATGGCCAGTCTGGGGCATTCCACCTGTCAGGCAGGGAGATTCTATACCTACGTGTCTGCCTGCTGATTTGTAAGTAGGATCTGTTCAAGAGGGGGCTTCCCTGGTGGCTCAGCTGGTAAAGAATCCGCCTGCAATGCAGGAGACCCCGGTTCAATTCCTGGGCCGGGAAGATCCGCTGGAGAAGGGATAGGCTACCCACTACAGTATTCTGGCCTGGAGAACTTCCTGGACTATACAGTCCATGGAGTTGCACAGAGTTGGAGGGGAACGAGCGATTTCAGAAGGCAGATTGAGTCAGCACTTCAGACCCTCGTCCCGGGGGGTTGAAGGACTGTGGCCCAGACCCTCCCAGAGGATGGGGGACGCAGGGCTGTGGGGCGGGGCAGGCCCCAGGCACTCCCCCCAGGCTCCCTTCACCTCCACCCTCAGAGCTCCACACACGCTGTCTGCTGACTTGCTCTGTTTTCCTCCTGCCCCTTCCTAGCGTCAATCTCCATCGCGAACACCCCCAGGAAGCCTCACACCCGCTCCCCCAGGAAGCCGCACACCCTCTCCATTCAGCTCCCGCTGCGCGCGGTGAATGAACAAGGAACCCAGAGGAGTTTTTCATAGATTATCACCAGAAACATGTGTCTGCCAGCTTCCGGGTTTATAAAAACCAATTTTGCTTCCCTTGAAGCCAGCCGTGTTTATTAAACATGTAATAGAGCATTTACGTTTAAGAGTGGGGACCTCTGGACCCTCATCAGCCCGATGATGCTGCAGGTTTGGGGAAAGAGAAGGGGAAAACGGTGCAGCCCAGGCTGAGCCCCCTCCCCGCTCCCTCCTCGCTCCCCTCCCCCTCCCTCTCCGTTGCCCCTCCCTCCCCAGAGAGTGGCTCCCACTTAGGCAAATGAGCATCTGCTGTGCGCTGAAACTTGCCCAGGGAGGATGCTCTTCCTGGCATGTGGAACAATCCCCCCGACTGTCAGCTGACATAAGATGGTGTGAGAAGCCCTGGTTATGGCAGTGATTCCAGAATGCCCAGGCTCTGGTCTGCCTGGACGTTCACCTGGCAGTGAGCACATGCTCCTGCCTTCTGCCTGTGAACTCGTGTGTGCTTGTGCATGTGTGTCCATGCGTGTGCATGTGTGTTAATCACCTCTGTAAAGACCCTGTGTCCGCATAAGGTCACATCCAGCGGTATTGGGTGTTAAGGCTGCAACATCTGAATCAGTGGGACAAAAGACTCAGGATAACTTTTTTCAAATAAGCTGCTGTTTAACAAAAGAACAGACCTGTCCCAATGCTGTGACTCTACTCTTTTCTGTCACCAGCAGGAGCACTTGCATAGTCTGGGATGACAAAGAGAGAGGACTGGGAGTAGCCACATGCGTTCCTCTTGTCTTATTTGGAAACTGAAGCATGACTTTGTAGGAGCATGTTTGAGAGGGGGAGAAGGGGGAGAGAGAGAGAGATGGAGAAAGTGGATTCCAGTTTGGCATTGAGAGTGGATTGGGCATGATGATGCATGAATGTTTTGCCATGAATTTTGGACATAGGGTAAGAAACCCAACAAACCTACAGTGGTTGTTCTGTGTAAGTCAGGAATCACTTGGTTGGGGGTAGGGGTGTGGGGGAAGGCTGGGCTTGGCCTGGTTGATAACTCGCTTCATGAGTTGGAACAGGAACTTGAGATATGAAGATTAATACTGAGGTGGATACATGTGGCCTCGAGAGATTTTCTACACATCTGCCTTACTGGATTTGTTTTAAGGGTAAAATATGCAAACTTATTAAAGAATGTAAAAGTGTAATGTGAGTTAAAAGAAGCTCTCATCAACTTTCCTCTTAGTGCAGAACTGTCTCCATCTCCCACACAAATGCCCTGCCCCAGAACAGTAACTATTGTCACCTGGTAAGTGTAGGGGCTTTTCACTCCACCAGGAATCAAGCCTGTCCAATATGATATTTATTAACTAGGGTATGTGTGTACATACATACATAGGTGTGCCATTAAAGGGGACTGAAGAAGTTAATTTGGATTCACTTTTAGGGCATGCCATTATGTCAGGAAAGAATGCGAAGAGAAAGCATGTGTGGTTTCTACTGTTAAAAATCTCACGATTAATCCTGTCTTATATCTAGAGACATTCAAGCTGCAAACAGAATAGTATATGATTGAGTGTGTTCCAGAATCTTTAGCTGAGACTCACGGAGGCCCTGACACCCTTCTAGTATCTGAGGACACGGCTACTGTCCCGACGGTCCCTCCCCAGGCACTGGTAGGTCTGAGCCGAGCTCAGCTGCAGGAGGGGTGCCCTGGGGTGGGGTGCTCAGACCCCGCTGCTCTCTTGTGCACCCGCTTGGATTTGGGAAATGCAGCTGTTAAATGCAGAAGCAGAGATTCAATACAGCAGGTGCCCCTTGGGTGCCAGAGCTGCCTTCCAAGATTCCCAGTCCACGCCCATTGCGTGTGTGGGGATGAGGCCACAGGCACACATGTGACTGGTGATGGAGGGTAGGATGGACTGCGTGTGCACTTGGGACCCAACCAGCGTGTGGCAGGTGAGCGGACACAGGCCGGAAGCAGCAGGATGGGGAAGACAGGAGGATTCAAGTGGGAAGGAAAGATCCAAAATGCCAAAGGTCAAAGAGGACCAAACAAGAGGCTCATTGTGTCTCCAGAGCTGTTCTGAGGTCCAGTGAGGACCTAGGTTGCAGCATGACTAGGAGACAGACAGACAGACACCCATACACACAAACCTGAGATCATGAGTGTAGAACTCCACCTGTAAGTCCAGCAACTAATTGCAGCTGCAGCATACTAGTCATAGGGCCAGGTGAGGAAAGGGAGGTGGGTTTTTTCTTTCATCAAATAGGATCTAAAAATATTCCTCTGTGAAGGTGAGATGCTCCTGGATTGAAGAGCATTGAGAGGAATCTGGTGGGTGGGGTGGAGATGGAGAACATAGGAGGAAGAGCCTTGAATCCCCAAGGAAGCCGCTGCTTTATTTACCACCTGGTTTTATCTAAATGTTGCTACTCTCCTGAGGTTCCCAGATGTATCCCCCACCCCTCTGTATTTAGACTGAGAGACCCAGTCTGCAGGAAATTGCCTTGCTCTGCCCATGCTTGGTAATCATCACTCAGCTTGTGCTGTAGTTAGAGAACTTACAAGTAATTGACCAGCCTGACCACAAGGCATTTTACAGCTGGGCTGGGACTTATTTAGGCATGACAACCTCGTACCCACTCTAGCACCAAACATAAGAAACATTCCTTTGTCTGTTTTCTTCTGGGACACAACATAATCCGGAAAAACCTCTACTAGATGTTCTCACTGCCAGCTGAACAGTTTTGTACTTTCAGGGCATTTGTTTTTGTGGATTGCAGTGGACTCTGTACGTCTTAATTGCAAACTTACTGCCTATTGTTCTTTGTGTTGAGAATAACATAGGATTTAATGTTTGACATATTAAATGCCCAGCTAACATGACACTAAACTTCCTATCATGTGTATTATTTCTGTGTAGCTACTATTCTTGAGTAACTGGCAGATGTATTGTGAAACAGATATGATCATTTGTAGATCATTAAATTAGGGCAACTGTTTCCAAGTAATATGGGGCGGTTGATGTATCACTGGGTGAATCTTGTTGAGATTCTAATCCATATTTTAATCCTCTCAAGTATATGGAAATCGAATAAAGCGCTAAATGAATGTTTTTCCTTGAGAGGATCCCGTCTAGAAGGGCAGTTTGGTTTGCCAGGCACACACTGTGCTATGCTCTGAGTTTGTTCCAGAAGCGCCCAGCCTCAGGACTGAAATGTGGGGGACCAAGGTTTTGTGTACATCTTAGGGTGGGCATCTAGATTCTGCCCGATGAGGAAAGGACGTCTTGAAAGGCATATTTCTTCCTTACTATACTCCAGACTTATTGTATTAATAGTTTATAAGTCTCAGCTAAATCTCTAGGGCAAGATAAATCACATCCTTCATCAGGAGAACTTGAGAGGAAAACAAGAATTCAGTTATAACAATTTATGGCGAATGCTTAAAATTAGCAGACCCCGCAGTCTTTCAAGGTCTAGTCAAGTACAGAAGTCAGTCAGATACAGTTTAGAAAGACTTACTGTAGGAAGCTCTAAATCTTTGCATAGTCAAGTGTGTCTCAATACAGGAGAAAATTGTTTTTGTGAACCTTTCCCTGGAACAGAATTTTCATGCTGTCTTCTGTAATCTTACCATGTGGTGGGCAAGGCTGGTGAGAGACAAAGGCCGTATTTATCTCTAGCCTGCAGCAGTGCAGGGAGCTAGTTCTGAAGGTACTCCTTGAAGGAGCACTGAAAATAAATACAAATACTGTCATTAGCTTTCTTATTTGATACTCTCACCCACTTCTCAAAACATTTTTTATCTCCCTTTAAAAGTCCAGTGTGCCTCAAATCTATATTTCATTTTATCCTCAAAACCACAAGAATTAAATGAGGGTCTGTGTTATCACTGCAACTTTACAGATAAGGAGGTTGGAGACAGGAGTTTGGGATAATTTCCTAAGGTCACACAGCCAGCTAGAGATAGGACCAGAGCAGAACTATGGATATCCTGGCGTGTTTGTTTTTTTTTTTTTTTCCCTAAGCAAGAAGTGTCTAATCTCTTCTAGATATATTTACTCTCAAAATGCTTGTGTTTTTGCTGAAGCTCATGATTCAGGGCTTCTTGTTCAGGAGATGGCTGATGGCTCCTGGGAGAGCTGTGAGAGATCTCACCACTACCTCTGCTCACTTACTGCATCTTTGGGGCAACCATGTGGCTTTTCGGCATCCCAGTTTCTTCCTCTGTGAAATCTCTGAGCTGGAAGAGGAGTGGCTGCTGGTCACCTGGACTAAACTCAGGGATTTGAGATTTTGTTGTTGTTGTTGTTGTGGTTATGTCCTTGTATCAGTCAGGGTTTTCCAGAGAAATTGCAATGAAAGGT
>CM035270.1:108842860-108915896 GCA_020226075.1 Hydropotes inermis
TGTGTGTGTGTGTGTGTGTGTGTGTGTGTGTGTGTGTGTGTGTGTGTGTACACATACATAAAGAGGTTAGGAATCAAACTTTTGTTAGTCTTGCAATTCTATTTTCAAGAAAGGAAATTCTTTCTTAAAAAGAGATTTTAGGGATTTGGCTCACACAGTTGTGGTACTGGCAGGTATGAAATCTGTAGGTCAGATCAGCAGATTGAAAACTCAGAAGTGGTTTCTATGTTACCGTCTGGAGGCAGAATTTCTTCTTTCCCTGGAAACAAAAGGTTTTCCTTTTAAGACCTTCAACTGATTGGATGAGGCCCACCCATATTCTGGAGGGTAATCTACTTAAAGTCAGCTGATCATAGATGTTAAAATATGTCTACATATTTTAGATGTCTACATTTCATAGATGTCTACAAAATGCCTTCACAGAAATATCTGGAGTAGCATTGGACTAAAGGACTTGGCACCAGAGCCTAGCCAAATGGACACATAATATTAGCCAACACAACTGTATGCAAAGTCTCTTTGGACTATGATGTGTATTTGTAAAATACATCCATCACTACTACAATGCTGTGTGTCTTTGGTCAAGATATACCTAAACTGCACAGCAAACTACAACCAAGTATATTCAATCCTAAAGAATTTCCTTAAAGACTAAATTTCTAACCTAAGAACATTTCAAATAATTGAGCGTGTGTCTCTCCTTGGCCATTTGCTAATTTTCATATTTCAGATTTGAGGACTCTTTGCTTCTCCTCATTGCACAAATAGTCATAATTGTTCAAGAAGGTTGATCTGGTCCATGCATCATGGAAATGATTTAAAACAGAGGCTGAAATGAAAGCTCAATGCATACCATGGTTGAGCAGGTAAGAAAAATGAGCCCAAGGAGGCAGAAATGATGAGTGGTAGGTGGGCAGCAGAGGCCAAGGTGACCTGGAGACCACCAGCCTTTCCTAGGATGATCTTGCCAATTGTCACGATGTGGGAGTGGGAACCCCCAGTGCCCAGAGCTACTAGTATTGTAAGATAAACTGTAAATATGGATTATTATATAGAATTTAAATTTTGTGCAGCATTGGCAATTAATGTTTAAAAATTAAACTTAATTTGGCCCAGAAGCCTTCTTTAGCCTGCAGGCTACCCCAGTGGCATCTATGGAGTTCAGCCAAGCCTCTTTGCTCCATGGTGTGGTTATGAATAAGAAGGAGAAAAATGTGCTGGAAAATGAGACAGTGGGATGTGGTTTCACAGTAGCTTGAACAGAAAGCCCTGATGGGTTTCTACAGACTCTATTCTTCATCCTGTCTTAGTAAAGATCATATAAACAGCTTTGATGGAGAAATCAAACCTTCTTGGAGGAAAAAGTCATCACGATCACCATCGTCACTATGGATACATTTAAGTGCTTACTGTGGCCTACTTAGTACTTACATGCATGGGGTTATATAGTGAAAAAGTGAAAGTTGCTCAGTCATGTCTGACTCTTTGTGACCCCATGGACTGTACAGTCCATGGAATTCTCCAGGCCAGAATACTGGAGTGGGTAGGCTTTTCCTTCTGCAGGGGGCCTTCCAAACCCAGGGATCGAACCCAGGTCTCCCACATTGCAGGTGGATTCCTTATCAGCTGAGCCACCAGGAAGCCCAAGAATGCTAGAGGGGGTAGTCTCTCCCTTCTCCAGCAGATCTTCCGGACTCAGGAATTGAACCAGGGTCTCCTGCATTGCAGGCGGATTCTTTACCAGCTGAGTTCCCAGGGAAACCCCTGGGTTATATAATGTCATAGTCATTGTTGCATAGGTCTGTTATCGTCTTGTTGCAGGTATTGTTTTAGAGCTGAGCACATGCGGCACAGGTGATATTAAGTAAATGGTCACACACGTAGTGAATGCACTAGGACAGGGATGAACTCAGAGCCTATGTATTTGACCAGGATGCTGTCTCAGTTACGAAATCTGACGGTAACGTGAAGAAGGAGGAAGTCGTGGTTGTGGATGACAGGTTGCGCCCTTCTTTCCCTCCTGCCTGGGGACTCCTTGGACTGTGAGCCTAGGACGGTGTGACCTGGGAAGCCGGCAGACACGCCGGGCGGGGCCGGGGCGGGGAGAGGCGTCCCCAGTCTCCCTGGCTTCCCCGTGGGCACCCGCCAGCACAGCCTGCCTGGCTCAGGAATCCAGGCTGCTTGGCTGGGCGTCTTTTTCTGCAGCTCCCCAAGGCTGGGCTGATTTAAGCTGCTCTCAGGAGGACCATGGCCCTCTGTCTTTTTCAAGGATTTTAGCCTCTCCTTGGGCAGATTTCTGAAAGGCGAGCCAAATGCGGCCGCAAGCTTTCTTCCACCGCTCAGCCAAGCACAGCCTTGGCCCGTTGGGGGTGGGGGGTCCTGCCAGTGCAGCCCTCCTTAGTTGTCTTGCCTTTGTGTTCATCCATGCCTGCTTCTAGAAGCAGCTCCCTGCCCACTGTGCATCTAAGCAGCTCCTTGCAAACCACCCTCAGTGCGAGAGTCTCGAGGGTTTTCCCAGCAGTAAAAAAATAAAGCAAACAGAACCCAGATACGATCTTCCTTCTAAATTTTGGATAATAAAGAAGTTATAAGAAGGCCGACTCTGATAAGTCCCTTTGTTAAGCTTTTCCTTACATCGCTTCTAAATTCAGGGATGACCTGCAAGAGGAGATGACTTCCCGTCGCTAACACAGAGCAGGACCCCGTGGACTTTCCTGGGACAGACCGCACCCCCTGCCACCCGCCGTAGTGTCCTCCTGCCGTTTGTCTGTAGACAAACTTCAGCCAGAGTGTAAATTTATTCAGAGAACTAAGAAAACTCAGAAGCAAAGGAATGAGTCAAACAAGACCAAATAATAATGGTTGAGTCATGAAGCAAAGTCAAGGACCTTTAGATCCTCCCCAAGGGCTGTGCATAACATTCTGAGCCATGTCCTGTGAGGTGTTGTGTAGATGCTGAAACCTCCCCCAGGTGGGAGAAGTTAGTGACATGATGACCAGCCAGCAGCCGTGACAAAGGCCGCCGCAGTTCTGAGAACTGGCCACGAAGAAATGGCAACAAACCAGCCCTGGAACTGAAGGCTGACTGTATAAAACAATCAAGATGATGCTGACCAGACCACCGATGGCCAATTGCAAGGTGAGAGGGGACCGTGCTGTTCTGCATGTAGCCCTTCCATCTACCTCTGCACCTTTGAAACCCCCCTTTAAAAGCTCTTGCCCCCTGATAATTAGTGGGAAGCTGGCCTTTGGACACGAGTCTGGCTTCTCCCCCAGTTGCCAGCCTGTGAAAGAAAGCTACCTTTATTTTCTGTCAACGCTTGCCTCTCGAGTACAGGCTGTCGAGGGATAAGCAGCCGGACCTGAGTTCAGTAACATCGCCCGTGAGGTTCAGCTGGAGAGGCAGTTGTTCAAGCAACAGGTGGATGTAGCCAGTGGCATGGTCTTCGGGGTTCTCAGGTATCGGACAATAAGGGCAGAATCTGAGAGAGAACGTGGGTCCAGGGTGCGAAGGACTTACCATGTTCATCCCACTCCTGAGTCCTCCCGGGTCATTATGAGAGTGGCAGACTCTCCCCTGGATGGGTTGGCAGGCAGAGCCTGTCGTGGGGAAGGGGAGCACCTTCAGCCATCCTGATGACCCCCTGGAGCTGTGCCCTGCCGCTCAGAGCCTCAGGAACAATGGCTGGGAGATGCTGCCCCACCCACGTGACACTTTGCGCTCGGACACAGACATCTGGAGACTAGAGCTGCTGGTCTTCCTCGTTCACAGGGTGCAGGCCCCCCGTTTAGAGGGGAGGAGATTGAGGTCTCAGTGGGGGTGGTGCTGTTGTTTAGCGCGTGTTGTGGAAGTCCCCCACTCAGCTTTAACTCAGCGGGTCCTGCCTCCCACTCTCCACTCTCTGTGTTTCCTGGTGTTTGGACACAAATTCAGAGCTACTTCTTTCTGTTTCTCATTCCGCTTTCACGCGGAGAAGCGCGTTCATGTACGTCCTCAACAAGCTCACATGCTCTTTGGTAACTGTGAACAGGCTGGATGACTCGTGAGCTTAGGGCAGGAGAGCTGCTCTAGCAGGTAGACTCGGCAGTAGATGAAGTGTCGTGTGTTCGTGGCTCGGTCACGTCCAACTCTTTGCAACCCCCTGGACCGTGTAGCCTGCCAGGCTCCTCTGTCCATGAGATTCTCCAGGCAAGAATATTGGAGCAGACAGCTGTTCCCTTCTCCAGGGGATCTTCCCAACCCAGGGCTGGAACCCAGATCTCCGGCATTGCAGACGGATTCTTTAACACCTGAGCCACCGGGGAAGCCCCAGGCAAGCAGAGCCTTAATAGATAAAGGCTCATCCATAATAAATGTCTGCTTCATGCCAGTGTAATAAGCTAGCAGGCTGGGAGCAGGTACATCAAAGTGAGTTTTGCCATCTCCACTGCGCTGCTTCCCATGTTTTATTCTACCTCCTCGCCAGGTAAAGAGCAAGGAGCACTCCACAGGTCCCCACGTACGTCCCCTTCTGCAGGGGAGGACTCAGTCAAATGACCAGACCCAGCTGCAAGGCAGGCTGGGAAAGGCAGGCAGGGTGGGTGGGCAGAGAAAGGAGGGGAAACTTCTCGTCCCAGACAAACCTACAGGTGTGGCCAGGAGCCCCGGATTCGACATAACACTGGGTACATTTTTTTCATGTCTGACTGCGTTTTCTTTTTTTCAAATCGGGCATAAACCTTTATTTCTCTGGGCCCTTCTGATGCATGCAGTCACTCGGGAGCCCTGGGTCCTTTCCGCTTCTTGTTCCGCCTTCACCCTGGGTGTGGCCAAAGCTGGATCACAGAGCACATCAGTGCCCCAGCTCCCGGGGAAGAGAAGGGGGCAGGGAGGAGCTCACGTCTGGACCAGCGTCGGCACGTGTCTGTCTGTCTGTCCACATTCCACACGGGAGAGCTAGTCCGTGGCTGCACCCAGCCGCAAGGGAGGCCGGGAGCGCGTCCACCTACAGCTCTGCCGCAGGACGGACCTGGGGGGGCAGCTGCCAGTCTGCGTTTGATGATGTGTTTTCCTTGGCTTCCTCATCCATCCATTCATTCCTGTAGGGCCAGGCTTTTCTCTGCAGGGGTCCTTCGGTCTCAGCGGTTCCTAGCTGGGTGAGCCTCACTCTGTTTTCTGAGTTGATTAGTTAAGTTGTTCATTTGTTTACTTTTGGCTGTGTTGGGTCGTTGTTGGTGCTCAGACTTTCTCTGGCTGCAGAGAGTGGGGGCTGCTCTCCAGCTGCGGTGCGCCAGCTTCTCGCTGCAGGGGCTTCCCTGGTTGCAGAGCACGGGCTCTAGGTGCTCGGGCTTCTGTAGTTGTGGCTCATGGGCTTAGCTGCTCTGCAGCAGGTGGGATCTTCCCAGACCAGGCATTGAACCCGTGTCTCCTGTGTTGACAGGCAGATTCTTTGCCCCTGAGCCATCAGGGAAGCCCCTGGCTTCTTTTTAAACCCCAAGGCGGTTGGAGGAGCCTCGCACCCTCAGCATGTCACCTTTCTCCCTCCCAGGTACCCAGACACGGGACCGCCCCCATCCCCTCATGGCGGCCCCACCCGTGGGGGTGCAGGATGGCAGGGGCAGATGCCACAACTGGAGTCAGTTCTTGGGTGCTGCCCCCAAAAGCCCATGGGCGTCTCTGCCTGCACATCTGGCTCACTTCCTGGGCTGTGTAGGGGAAGGCCCTCTTCGCCCCGGGCCTCTGCTCTAGCCCTTGTGAACGTGGACAGATTAAAACACAACAAAACTGCCTCGCAGGCACTTGGAAGCAACCTTCTGTGTGCGCACATGCCCATTCCCTGTGCTTGCAATAACATTCACCTGCCTGGGAGAGACAGCCGTCCAGGGAACACACGTGCTCACCCGCCAGTGCATTCAGAGATCCTCTAAAGAAAGGCGTTTGGTGGCAGAAAATTAACGATGGCATATCAGAGGCAGGCCAAGAACTTGGTCTCCGCTCCGCTCTGCTGGGGGCTCTTTTGATGCTGCTGGTCACTAAGGGTAAGAGGATGACAATGACTCTTTTTTCCTGCAGTATAAATAGCAGGCTCCTGACCTCAGGTCTGCAGCCCTTCATTCCTGGCACTGAGCTTGCGTGTTGTTAACAGGCCTCTGTCCACCCAGGTGTCCTGGTGCCCACGAGTGACTACACAGGCTCAGCTGGCTTTGGGTCCAGGGCCCCCTCCACTGGCATATTTTGGGGGGATTCAACTTGTTGCATTTTTTTTAATTGCAGCCTCCTTAAGAAAAGGATAAAATTTGTTGAGACAGTTAAAACACACACACACACACATTGCCTACAGACACTTCAGGTGGAAAGCCAAATTGTTCACTTTTTCTCCTAATTAATCCCCACTCTGAAAGAATTAAATGGAGTTCATTTTCAACTCTGTTTTGGTATCAGGAGAGCTGATTGTGATGAGATTTATGCCAACTCCCAGTACAAATCATACTTCTGGGTATAATTACTATACAGCGGGATGTTTACCCCTTTCCTTTCCTTTTTTCCCCCTTGCCATCCCCTGTTCTCGGTCTTCCTCTCTTGTTAGGATGTGTTTATGGCCTCGCAGCGCTGTGTGTGTGCTCAGTCAGCTCCCTGGCGTCCTTGGTGATGGATGAGTCACAGGAGTACTTGGCCAGAGGGTTGCAGAGGGGCCCAGATTGCATGGGGGTGGACAGGACTACCTATGGGGTGGCTTTTGTCCCTAAGACCACTTGCGGGACTGTGTGTGTGTCTGTCTGTGTAGGGCTGGATACATGACAATGGACTGATGTAAGTTACACATATTTTAAACTGAAGAATGACAAGTCATATTTCATATTTTAAAGTCTAATGACTTCTCTATCTCTGGACTCCATTCATTCCGCTCTGGTTTCTCTCCATGCCTCTCCCTGGGAGTGGGCATCAAGTGTGTGCCCCGCTGCTCTGCTCTGTCGCTCAGTCGTGTCTGACTCTTTGGGGCCCCCATGGACTGCAGCCCCCCAGGCTCCGCTGGCCATGGGATTTCCCAGGCAAGAATACTGGAGTGGGCCGCCATGTCCTCCTCCAGGGGATCTTCCCGACCCAGGGATGGAGCCCATGCCTCTTGCGTCTCCTGCATTGGCAGGCAGATTCTTTCACCACTGTACCACCTGGGAAGCCCCAAGTGTGTGGAAGAAAAGCAATTATTTGTAGAATCTTATTGTGAGGTGCTCATAGGTGCTGTAATTTTAAAATATGCAAGCACTATATTGGTGCATTATCCAGATAATATATTAACAAGTGAAACGTAAGACTCACATCCCCTTTCAACATGCCCACAATTTATCCTAGGAATTCCTAGAAGGAATTGCTGTCATTACTTGGATATGTACGTGTCCAGTCTTTATATGGGCTTCCTAAGTGGTGCAGTAGTGAAAAATCCAGCTGCCAAGCAGGAGACATGAGTTTGATTCCTTGGTCGAGAAGATCCTCTGCAGGAGGAAATGGCAACCCACTCCAGTATTCTTTCTGGGAAATCCCATGGACAGAGGAGCCTGGTGGGTTATAGTCGATGGGGTTGCAAAGAATCAGACACAACTTAATGACTGAGCACAAGTGTGGCACACAGAAGTCTTTACATACAATATGTAATATTAATAGGCTATTAAAATACATATCAATGCTACATAATGTCAATGTTTAATTTTATATGTATAATATTTATATATCTATATATACATAGTCTTCCCTGGTGTCTCAGACGGTAAAGAATCCGCCTGCAGCACAGAAGACGCAGGTTTGATCCCTGGGTCGGGAAGATCCTCTGGAGAGGGGAATGGCCACCCACTCCAGTATTCTGACCTGGAGAATCCCATGGACAGAGGATCCTGGTGGGTGACAGTCCATGGGGTCACGAAGAGTCAGACATGACTGGGTGACTAACACACAGATATACACAAATACGTAATATACACATATATGTCCATGTGTATACACATTTGGATACTTGTACGAAATTTTGTATGTTTTTTAAAGAAATCGCATTTTACTGAGTTTTTTTCTCACCTTGCTTATCACCTAACGATAGGGGTTGGTGAGCTCCACTTGTTGACTCAGATCCGAACATACTCGAGCACACCTCCTTCATGCAGACGCCTGCGGTGTGATCTATGGTGTGGGCATCTTGTAGCCTCCATAACTGTGTCCCTATGAGGAGATACAAACTACTGTGTATATAATAAACTGCAGCGATATAGTGTACAGCACAGGGAATGTAACCAATATCTTATAATAACATGAATGGGTATAACCTTTCAAAACCGTGAGTCACTATACTGCACTCCTGTAACTTACGTAACATTGTACAGCAACTATACTTTATTTAGAAAGTGATTCCTTTGTTGACACGTGCAGGTGACCTTCACATTTTTGCTTTGAACTCTGAGGCTGTAGTGATAGCTTGCCGTATTCCTCTTGGCCCTACATGTTGCTGTTACTCCTGCAGAAACACTGAGAAATGCAACAACTGGGATAAAAGTGACATATATCTGAACTTGAAAATGACCGTTGTATTCCCACGTGGCAGCACAACTTACCGACCCCCAGTAGTGTATGAAAATGCATATCTTCCCTCATCTTTTCTTTTTTTATTGAAGTATGTTTGATTTCCAATATTGTGTTACTTTCTGATATACAGCAGAGTGATCCAGTTACATGTATACATATGTGTATATATATATATATATATATATATATATATATATATATATATAAAACATGTATGTATATTCTTTTCAGATACTTTTCCTTTATAGCTCATTACAAAGTATCAAGCATAGTTCCTTGTGATATACAGTAGGTCCTTGCTGGTCATCTATTTTATATATAGAATTGTGTATGTGTTAGTTCCCAACTCCTAACTTATCCCTCCCCTCAGCACTTCCCCCACCGGTAACTGTAAGTTTGTTTTTTATGTCTGTGAGTCCATTTCTGTTCTGTAAATAAGTTCATTTGCATCACATTTTAGATTCCACATCTAAGTGATATCATATGGTATTTGTCTTTCTCTGACTTCTTTCCCTTAGTATGGTAATTTCTAGGTCAATCATGTGGCTGCAGATGGTGTTATTTCATTTCTTTTTTGTTTTTTTATTTTAACAGCCGAGTAATAATATAGCTCACATTTTCTGATATAATAAAATTTTAAAGCACCTAGCGTGTTATGGTAGAACCTGGTAAGACACATCAACGTTTGTGATTTTTTCCAGTTTTTTTTTAGATGTCAAACAGTGGGCCCTTCACATAGAGGTGTGTGCTAAGTTGCTTCAGTTGTATTCAGCTCTTTGTGACCCCATGGACTGTAGCCCACCAGGCTCCTCTGTCCATGGGATTTTCCAGTAAGAGTACTGGAGTGGGTTGCTATTTCCTTCTCCAGGAGATCTTCCCGACCCAGGGGTGGAAGCCACGTCTCCTGCATTGGCAGACAGGATCTTTACCAGTAGCACCACTGGGGAAGCCCCTCTAGTACTGTTTTTCTTTTTTGAGTCCACAGACTTTATAAAGTCCACAAGAGACATAGTAATGAAACTGACTTTTTTCTGTCAAATTCCATATACATGATGATACGCATGGATGCTGTTCCCTTGGCATACGGCCGATGTGTGAACGAATTTGACTGTGTTCTTTGGAGTTTTGTGACACATTGTTGTGAATCTCTGCAGAAACTAGGGGCAGTACTTGCTCCCTGGAGTTTTTGGTAACAGTCAGAAGCCATTTGAAGACGAGTGTGGCCAATGGAGTTTGTGATGGAGCTCAAGCAGCTGGGACGGCTTCTGGTGTAGATGTAATCTCATCATTGAAATCACTTTAGTTTGTCGAAACCAATCGCCACTTTATTTATAGTCACAGGCCATCTGGGTCAGGAGAGATGCTTGCGGGCAAACGTGGTGGGCATCAGCTCTTTAAATTCTTACAGAAGCTCGGTGGTGGTTGATGGAAGGGAGGGTAGAACTGAAGAGGGTAAGATATGATTTTGTCACAAGGAGAAAGATGCACTATTTTCTTCACTGAGCTCACAAATCGTTTGTTGGGACTTGAAGCAAAAATACCGCAGCCCAGCTTGCATTTCCATCTCCAGGGAAGGAAGGTGTCCTGACTCCAGGCCTCTAGCTGCTGGGTCGAGGGAGGCCCCAGGTGAGTGCCCACCTCCAGTGTGTTCTCAGGGAACTGAGCGACTGTTGTTGCCTGAGGACGTGTGTACGTTTCCCATTGGGGTCGCTTTGCGGGAAAGCCCAGCCTTCCGAGGCTGCTTTCTGGAGAGTTCCACACCATCCTGGGAGCTCGGTGTGCTGGGAGCCCTCTTGTACTTCCCCCTTCCTGTGGGCAGGTGGCTGGAAAATCCCCGTTGTGCTTTGAGTTTGCATAGATTGTGTGATCTCTAACACCCCTTTAATGACGATGAGTCTTTGAAAATTGCCCAGAGCTATTTTTAAAGAGTCTCAGAATAAAAAGGTTCTCCAGGAAGGGGAAAGAAGCAGATGCCTTATGGCATCTGAGAGCAAGGATTTCTGGCATCTAGCCAAGCCCCTTGTCCTCAGGTACCAGCTCAACTCAGCTGGCTAAATCTGCATCGGGGCTTGAAAGCTGTGTTTAAAGCCTCATCTCCTCTCCACTTTGCCTCCGGAGGAGTCAGAAGATGCAGATTTGCCCTTTTTCTCGCTAGTTCTCCATGAGGGCTGGGTTCACCTGTCGTTCTGCAAGACTGTGTCACTCCCAGTGTGGCTTGAGGATTAAGGCGTGTTCCTTTCCCAAAGGTGACGATGCTCCCTGTTGCTGGGGGTCTGACCACTAACGGCCCAGAGCACAGAGCAGCCATGCCATGTCAGACCTCATGGCTGAATCATTTCCTGTAGAGGCACCAGTTACACAGGAGGGGTGGCAGAGCCGGGGGGGAAAAAGACCCGTGCAGGGCTCTGTCTCCAGGAAAGTCGATGTCCTGGCATTCGGGAGGCAGTTTAAAGGCAGCTTAGAATGGTCTCCACCTTTATTTAAAAGATCCTCAGTGGGGCTTCCCTGGTGGCTCAATAATAAAGAATCCTCCTGCCTATGCCGGAGACACGGGTTCGATCCCTAGTCTGGGAAGATCCCACATGCTGCAGGGCGACTAAGCCTGTGCGCTACAACTGCTGAGTCTGCGCTCTGGAGCCCGGAAGCCACAACTCCTGAGCCCAAGGGCCAAACCTACTGAAGCCCAGGCATCCTAGAGCCCGTGGTCCACAGTAAGAGACACCACCACAATGAGAAGTGGTGCACCCCGACGGAGTGAGCCCCTGCTCACTGCAACTGGAGAAAGCCCTCACAAAGCAATGAGGACCCAGCACAGGCAATAAACAAACTAACTATACAGAAAGGATCCCCAGTGGATGACTGTTTTTGAAAGGAGAAATCTGGAAGGGGCAGAGGCTGCCCTGAGGATAAACAGCTTCCCCATGATGTTAGTTTTGAAGGGGAATTCTGTGTAATGGGTTTTTGTTTTTTGTTTCTTTGTTTTAATACAGTGGCTTACTTGAAATCCTTGCCCTATGTGACCTGTTTCTGTAGAATCTGATGCAGTGAGTTTGTTCCTCTTTGAGGCCTGGCTTTCTCTTTGTTCCTGTGATAATATGTGCTCTCACCTTTTCTGCAAACTCTTTTAGTTCTGTCCTTCTGGGCTTCTGTGTGTTCCTGGACTTTAAAGACTGGCATTCCTGTCATCCTGTCCTCAGTCTTGTTAATTGCCTAATGTCATTATGGTTGCTGTGACTTCTTCTTTTCATTTGGTCTCATGTACCATGACTATCCTAGGATGAGATGGTTGGATGGCATCATCGACTTGATGGACATGAGTTTGGGCAAGCTCTGGGAGTTGGTGATGGACAGGGAAGCCTGGCATGCTGCAGTCCCTGGGGTCGAAAAGAGTCACACGACTGAGCCACTGAACTGAACTGAACTGACTGCGACTATCACGCCATGCGTCAGTCCCAGCCCCTCACGTGAACTTGGTTTTTAGTTGAGAAATTTCTAACAAAAGATTTAGGCTATAGTGGTATAGAATCTGCCTACAATACAGGAGACCCAGGTTCAATCCCTGGTTTGGGAAGAACCCCTGGAGACGGAAATAGCAACCTACTCCAGTATTCTTGCTTGGGAAATCCCATGGAGCCTGGTGGGCTACAGTCTATGGGGTCGCAAAGAGTAGGACATGACTGAGCAACCAAACCACCCACCCATGGGCATCTCATGATCAGCGCATCAGAAGGGAGATGCCTCCTCTACCCCTTGAAACTTTCTCTGCTTGCTGTGTTTCCTATCTTGGTTAACGGTGCCACTAGAGACCCCTCCCCCCGCCACCAAAAAAGTTCTAGAAGCTCAAGAATCATCTTGAAACAGATCTGTTCAACCCATAAATACCCTACCTTTAAGCACCGTAACACAACCAGCAATTTCTTGGGTTTCCCATGCTTTTGTGCAGGCGCTTTCTTCTCTGGAAGCCCTCCTGTCATTTCTGTGCCTCACAAGCTCCTACTCATCCTTCAAGACCCAGTTCCAACGGCGGCTTTATTTTGGAGACTTTAACCCAGGGTGAATGAACTGTGCCTTCATTTGTTTTCTCTATAGTGTTTGCACTCTTTTTTTTTTTTTTAATCACTTTTTTTTGAAGTCTCCTAGGCTAAGAAAATAGCTTCACAAAGGCTGTCATTATTGTCAGAACTATGCCATATTGTAAAATGGAGAATGAGAGCAAAAGGTATGTGAGGGTGAGTGAGAAGGTAGGAAGGGTGGGATAAAGAAAAACTCAGTAAGTTTGTAGCAAGAGCAAGGAAACACCTGATGGACAGCAGGGGCGGCAGCCCGGTTCCCTTGTGGGGGTCAGGTCTGAGCTGGAGAAAGTCTCTCACTTACGAGGCCACTTCCTGAGAGCTGGGGCCCCCTAGCTCCTTCAGAAACACTCATCAAAAGCACCGAAGGGACGAGGCCCCTCCCTGAGCCCTCACAGCTCAGTCCACCGAGGAGAACTGAATCTTTGTGAATGTGTGCTCATTGCCAGATCTCCTAAGAAAAATTCATGTGGTCTGGAGGTATTAAAGTGTTATGGGTTTTTCTGGAAAAGTCTGTTATACTCCTCCATAATTGGCATTTCTCCAGTAGTCACGTACAGATGTCAGAGTTGGACTATAAAGAAAGCTGAGCACCAGAGAATTGATGCTTTCAAACTGTGGTGCTGGAGAAGACTTTTGAGAGTCTCTTAGACAGCAAGGAGATCAAACCGGTCAATTCTAAAGGAAATCAACCCTGGATATTCATTGGAAGGACTGATGCTGAAGCTCCAATACTTTGGCCACCTGATGCAAAGAGCTGACTCATTGAAAAAGACCCTGATGCTGGGAAAGATTAAAGGCAGGAGGAGAAGGGGACAACAGAGGATGAGATGGTTAGATGGCATCACTGTCAATGGACATGGGTTTGAGCAAACTCTGGGAGATAGTGGAGGACAGGGAAGCCTGGCATACTGCAGTCTATGGGGTCGAAAAGAGTCAGACATGACTGAGCAAGTGAATAACTAGAGGTAACAAGGGCCAAGTTCACCCAGGAGCATGAACACCCACCCAGCACACGAGGCTCGCTGAGCTGTGCTCACCGGATGCCAGTGTTCCCCACCAGGCTCCAGAGGCCAGGCCCCAAACCCGAGTCTGACCTACTCCTGGGAGACCTTGAGGGCCTTGGTTATCACGTGGAATTCAGGAACAGGGTGCCAGATGGGCTTCCAACTCCAGCAATGGTGGCGTGTTCCTTGTTCCAGGGTGTCATTTCTAAGAGGTGCCCAGCAGAAGTAGGCTATGTGAGATTCTCCTTTTCTCTATGTTTATTTTTCTTGGTGGGGGGAAGAGTTAGTCTTTGGGTTCATCACAACAAGCCTGTTAATATTCAGTTCAGTCAGTTCAGTCACTCAGTCCTGTCTGACTCTTTGCGACCCCATGGACTACAGCATGCCAGGCCTCCCTGTCCATCGCCAACTCCTGGAGCTTGCTCAAAACTCATGTCCATTGAGTTGGTGATGCCATCTAACCATCTCATCCTCTGTCATCCCCTTCTCCTCCTTGCCTTCAGTCTTTCCCAGCATGAGGGTCTTTTCCAATGAGTCTGTTCTTTGCATCAGGTGGCCAGAGTATTGAAGCTTCAGCTTCAGCATCAGTCCCTCCAATGAATATTCAGGACAGATCTCCTTTAGATTGGACTGGTTTGATTTGCTTGCAGTGAGACAACCTGAACGAACTTTTTGCCAACCCTGTAACTTCTGCTCTGCTTGTTTCCTTGTATGGTACAGTGTTTTATGGGTCAGTCAGGGTCTTCTTAACCTGCAACCATGGTCTTTATCCACTGCACCTCATAGTATTTCTTGTCTAAAGAAATACTTTTTAGAAATCTCTGGGACATGGGCTCAACAGTGCTTTCCTTAGCTCCCACGTGAGAACTAGTTGCGGTTTGGAGCCTGGGCGATATGAGGGTGTCATTGCGTCTACGCCTGTCAGCTGTTGATCATTTGGTTATCTCTGTAATAGCCTTTCATTGACCCCTGTGGTCCTGCTTTGGTCCACAAGACACAGATGCCAAAAACTGGCTCCTGCAGTCATGTTCACTGTGGACAAACATGGAAGTAGCTACGTGTCTCCAGTCTGTGTAAAACTAAGCCAGTGCCGCCCTGGTGCAACACTTTATTACCCTGAGAGATAATAGAACTACACTGTTCATCTGGAAATATGCTTATTTTGTGCAAAAGGATTATCCACTTTCCTGTTGAGCTGGTGTCAATATTTTTTTTTTTCTGATGATACAAACTTGTTGAGGGTTCCATTTTCCATGGGGGAGAATCATACCAGAGAGATTTATCAGTTTTAAGACCCTTGGAAATGGATCAGGCTTTAAAGAAGAGGTAGATGTGAGGGAGGCTTTGTGAAGGAACCCCTTGCCTTTGTAACATTGAATGTAACAGTTGAATGAGAGCAGAATCAAAGAACAATCATAAAAGCATCTCCCTGGCGGTGGCAAAAAGCTCTCAGGTTTTGGAAAAGCCTTTTGTGTTGGGGAGTGATTAGATTGAAAAATACACGTCTATCCAGGTTTCTGACATAAACTATATCCAGCTATATTCGCAATTGATTTGTGATGTAGGGGGTGGGGTGGAGAGGTCTGGTGGTTATGATGCAGCCAGTTTTCCTTCAAGAATTTTTAGAGAAAGCATTCATCCCCCTTGAAGGCCTCCACCTGCCTCCACTGAGGTCCCCGCTGCCGCCGTCCTTCCCTCCGCCCCCTGCCCCATTGTCCTTGGCCCTCCATCGCCCATCCAACCAAGCTGACTCTGCACCTCAGGGCCCTCTTGTTCCAGTGGAGGCAAGTAAGCAGATCATTTACAATTGCAACCTTGTTTTAGTTTTATTTAAAACCATTCTTTAATGAAAAGAATTAAAAATTGAAGTATAGGACTTAGAATTTTTTAACGATGGCCATTCTGACCAGTGTTGTGTGACCCCTCATTGTTGTTTTGATGTTCATTTTTCCAATAATAAGCGATGTTGAGCATCTTTTCATGTGCCTGTTGGCCACCTATATGTCTTCTTTGGAGAAATGTCCATTTAGGACTTCTGCCCATTTTTTGATTGAGTTGTTTGGTTTTTGCTGTTACTGAGTGGTATGAGCTGTTGGTATATTTAGGCAATTAAGCCTCGGTTAGTAATATCCTTTGCAACTATTTCCTCCCATTTGGTAGGTCATCTGTTTTCTTGGTTTCCTTTGTTGTGCAGAAGCTTATACGTTTGGTTAGGTCTCATCTATTTTTACTTGTATTTATTTTGCCTTGGGAGACTGACCTAAGACAACATTGCTGTGATTTATGTCAGAGAATGTTTTGCCAGTGTTATCTTCCCGGAGTTTTAGGATATACTGTTTCATATTTAGGTGTTTAAGCCATTTAGTGTTTATTTCTGTGTATGGTGAGAGGGTATGTGCTAACTTCGTTGATTTACATGTAGCTGTCCAACTTTTGAACACAACTTGCTGAAGAGACTTTTTCTCATTCTGTGTTCTTGCCTCCTCTATTGAAGGTTAATTGACCATAAGTGCCTGGGTTTATTTCTGGTCTCTTTATTCTCCTCCATTGATCCGTATGTCTGTTTTTCTGCCGATACCAGGCTGTTTTGATTACTGTAGCTTTGTAGTGTTGTCTGAAGTCTGGGAGGGTTATGCCTCCTGCTTTGTTCTTTTTCCTCAGGATTGCTTTATCAATTCTGGGTGTTTTATGGTTTCATATA
The DNA here is from genome assembly GCA_020226075.1 of Hydropotes inermis. NCBI lineage: Eukaryota > Metazoa > Chordata > Mammalia > Artiodactyla > Cervidae > Hydropotes > Hydropotes inermis. The sequence goes on from CM035270.1 coordinate 108,859,184, forward strand.
CATTTTAGGATTTGTTCTAATTTTGTGAAAAATGTCATGGGTAATTTGATGAGGCTCACATTATGTTTACAGATAGCTTTGGGTAGCATGGCATTTTAACAATATTAATTCTTCCACCTAATGAATTTTTAAAGAATATGGGACTTTTATAAAGTACTACTGTTAGAAGAGATACTTGACAACATGAAGAAAATCTCATTCAGCCCACAGTAAGTGATCTCTGGGTCAGAAGCAGACTTTCAGGAGATCAAGTCCTCAAAGTGAGGGGGAGTATTTATCTACCTGCATAATTTGGCCTGTGCTCATTGAGGACACTGGTGGCTTAGGGTTTAATCATTCCAGACAGACCCCCATGAACTTGTCCTCGCCCGAGAAGCACGTGGCATGTAATTTAGCTCTCAGTTCCCCTTAAGGAGATTTCTCAGCATTTTGAGCCCCAGTTGTTCCCAGCAGCCACTGCTTAGCAGGCCTGCGGCTCAGAGTGCAGGGTTATAGCAGAGCCCCCAGGGACCACCCGCATGTCCCTGCAGCCATGGGGCAGGGGGTGCAGGCAGATCGCTTTCACTGCACATCCTTCAGGGACGATTCTCAGGCTAGCTGAGCGGAGTGCCGGCCACGTGACCCTGAGCCCCAGGTCCCTCCGGATTTCCCGCTGTAAGCCTGGGAGCTGTCTGTGATGCTTCCTGCTGGTGTTTTATGGGACTGTGTGTGTGTGTGTGTGTGAGAGAGAGAGAGAGAGAGTTTTAGTCCTCTAACAAGCTATACATGGGTACAAGTTAAGGGCTATTCAAGCTTAGGAACCAAGAATCCAAGAAGGAATAATTAATTCAGATACAGAAATAGAAGATGTGGCAAAAATAGCTGAATTACTGAGCCTCTTGTTGGGGTTCTCCATGACACTCAACACCTTGAAACCAAACTCCTGGGCCCCAGGGAGAACAGCAGTGGGATGTGTTAGTGCCCCACTAACACAGGATGAGGGGTCTCCAGGAATCTTGTGAGGTCCCAAGACAGTGGAGGAGGCGCAGATTCCACAGTTCTGCTGGCCTACAGGGCAGCCTCAGCACCTCTGAACACGTGTCTGCCCCGTAAGCCAGCAGCCGAGCACAACACTAGTCCCGTCCCCCAACAGGAGCTCTGAGGCGAGAGGGAGGGCGGCTCACTTGAGAGCCAGTCTTCTTATTCTCTTTTTAACCCATAAACACCTTGTGCACAATGCTGACTTAATTCTGCTTAAGAATTAAGGTGTGGGGGCAAGATTCCCTTTGTCTTCATGCCCTTCCCCAAAGCGTTCCTTCTAGTGTTTCTGCTGTATATCCTTTTCTTTTAAGAGGTTACTGTAAAATATATATACCATTGAACTTATGGGGATGCTTATTTTAATGGTGAGTTTTTTATTGATATGTAATTCACAAACCATCAAAATGACCATTTTAAAGTATTTCAATTAAACCGAGTTTTAGTGTATTCACAGTTACGCAACCTACACCATGATCTAAGTTTAGGCTGTTTTATCATCTCAGGGAAGAAGCTTTGTACCTGTTTGTGGTTATTCACGGTTCCCTGCTGCACCCTCCCCTGACCGCCTAATGATTTGCTTCTTCTGGACTTTTCCTGTAGATGGACTCATGCAGTGTGTGATCTTTGTGACTGACTTCTTTCATCCAGTAAAGAGTTCTCTGGGCTCATCCACGCTGCATATGTGTCAAAGCTTCATTTCTTTCCTTGACTGAGAACTATCCCAGGGTATGGAAATGCCAGGTTTGTGCTCCCATGCATCAGCTGTGGACACTTGGGTTCCTTGCATTTTGCGGCTGTTACAAATAACACTGCCCTGATCATCTGCATACAGGCTTGGTGTGGACTTGATGCTTTCCTTTCTCGGGGGTGTTCACCGAGGAGTGGGGTGTTCTGGGTAACCTGGTGACTGTGTCAGCTGCCCACCTGGAAGCAGGTATGGACAGAGGACAAGTCACAGTGACACGAAGCGCTCTGTCTGTCCTGCTTCAGATTCAGCCATTTCCCTTGAATCAGCACTCCTCGGGTGCAGCACATCATTGGTTACTTTTCCGAGTTCTGAAGGAGCAGGTTTTGACTGTTTCTGCTGTGGTTCTCATTGCTTTGATGGAGCACCATCTCCTTTCCACCAGCCTCACCTTGTCAGGAGTCATTTACCAGCTGAGCCACGGGGGAAGCCCAAGAATACTGAAGTGGGTAGCCTATCCCTTCTCCGTGGGACCTTCCTGACCCAGGACTTGAACCAGGGTCTCCTGCATTGCAGGCAGATTCTTTACCAGCTGAGCTATCAGAGGAGCCCACATGTAGGATGATGCGTACAAAGTTCCATAAGAGACACTGCTCCAGAGCGCTCATCCTGGTTCCTACTTTCCCTTCATTTCTTTCCTTTTGAGCTCTACTAGTGTCTATTAAGGTCCCTTCTTGAACACTGATTCTAACTGATACATATATCCCAGAAATCAACTCAATAAATTACACTCTCCTCCCCAACTTTGACAGAACAACAGCCTAACTAGGACACTGCAGTGATGGTGGTGAGATATTCAATATTTTCCCTTCATTGCATAGTAGGTTCACACTCTTCTTTTTTTTTCTTTCATTCACTTGCTTGAATGGATTTATTGGGGCATGATCTGAGTTTGTTAAAATTTCCCGATTTTTGAGTGCAATTTGATGAGGTTTGAAAAATATCTCAAGTCGTATAAGCATCATTGCAATCGTGACATAAAATATTTTATCACCAAAAGCAGTTCCTTTCAGCTCCTTAACCATCAGTTCCTTTCCCCAGCCCAGCTCTTGGAAAACACAGATTTGCTTTCTATCAGACAGGCAGGTCTCTTCTAGAATCTCACGTGAATGGGATCTTCAAGTATGTGTACCTTTGTCTCTAGGCTTTTCCTCTTATTAAAAAGCCTCTGAGACTCAGCAGTATTGTTAAATCTATCAGTAGTTGCTTCCTTTTTATTATTATATAGAATTCTCTTGTGTGTTAATCCCTCTGTTTGCTAATCCCTTCAACAATTGAAGGGCATTTGAGTTACTTCCTGTTTGGCGCTATTTAGAATAAAGCTATAAACGTTCATGTACAGGTAATTTTGTCACTGTACGTTTTCATTCTTTGGGCAAAATACCTAGGAGTAGACCTGTTGGTCATCCAGTAAGTACATGTTTATCTTAATAAGAAACCGGCATATGGTGAATAATGATTTTGTGAATTCATTTGCCATCTGTATAACTTCTTTAGCAAAGGCACTATGCAGATCCTCTGCTAATTTATTATTAGGCAGTTTGCCTTCATATTATTGAATTTCTAAATATGTATTGTTAAATAAATATTTTGTAAATCGTTTCTTCCAGCATGTGGCTTGGTTTAATTTTCTTAAGAGCCTTTATAGTTTCCTTCGAAAAGTAAAGTCTTTTAATTTTGCTGAAGTTTGATTTCTCAATTTTTTTCCTTCTATGATATTTCTTTTCATGTCCTACTTAACAAACTTTTGTCTCATCTAAGATTAGTAAGTTTTTTTCTTACATCTGCTTCTGGAAGTGTGATTGTTTTCTTACATTTAGTTTTGTAATTCATTTGATGTTAAGTTTTGTAAGTGCTATGAAGTAAAGTTCTAGGAATTTATTTATTTGTTTACTTTTGGTGTATGGATATCCAGTTGTTTTAACACAATATATTGAAATGAAAATCATTTTCCCATTGAGTTGCCCCTTTATTTGTACCTTTGTTGAAAGTCAATTGGCTATATGTATGTAGGTCTATTGTTTGGACTCTCTCTTCTGTTCTGTTGGTCTGTTGGACTACCCTGGGCTTCCCAGGCATTGATAGTGGCAGAGAACCCTTCTGCCAGTGCAGGAAATACAAGAGACACGAGTTCAATCTCTGGGTCTGGCTGGGGAAGATCCATTGGAGAAGGAAACGGCAACGCACTCTGGTATTCTTGCCCGGAGAATCCTATGGACAGAAGAGCTTGGCAGGCTGCAGTCCATAGCGTTGCAAAGAGTCAGACACTACTGCAGCGACTTAGCACGCACACACAGGCGGCTCTAGTGTTAAAGAATCCGCCTGCAATGCAGGAGACCCTGGTTCAGGAAGATCTCCTGAAGAAGGGAATAGCTACTGACTCCAGTATTCTGGCCTGGAGAAGTCCATGGACAGAGGAGCCTGGCAGGCTACAGTCCATGGGGTCGCAAAGAGTCGGACAGGACTGAGTGACTAACACGTTCACTTTCAACATTTAGCCAAGTAGGCATTACCTACAATGAACTGTGTGGAAGTCCCATGAACGTGATTGGGCAGAAACGTACGTGCAGCTCCCATGCCTTTTCTGCTTTGCATCATATTACAGCACTTATGTGAGCCGAAGGATGGAGTAAATCCCGTGAATCCATCCCCGGTCATGGACTGGGCGATAGAGCCGGAAGTGTGCTGGGAAGGCTGGCACCTGTCATCGTGATGGTTCCAGGGGAGGGACCATGTGGGCCTTGAGCTCTGCCGGGTCGCCCTGACAGGTCCCAGGAATGGTGAGTGTGCTGGGCGTCTGTGTGTGGCTGTGTGTGTGCCCGCATACAATGGGAGGTGGTCCAGTCTCTCACTGTTCCAGATGGAGTGACCACGATCATTCACATTCTCCAACAGCTCTTCCTGGTGGTTTGTGGCTGAGTTCAGGCCGTTGAGCATTTATTATCTCCCTGAAAAAGCACAGCTTGAGTCTGGGGCCGTGTTCCTTTTTCCCTCATGAGCTTTGAGGCTGGTCTTGCTTTATGTTTGATTCTAGAGGACGAGGCTTCTCAGGTGGAAGTGGGTGTGTGGTCACTTTGGCAACGTTGATGGTTTCACCCCACAGGGCCTCATGCAGCCCCGTTAGGGTGGGCAGTTGCTGACAGGGCCCTGGGAAGGTGGGTGCATGCTGGTCCAGAAATCTGCCAGGGATCAGGCTCACTGGGGCTTGATCTGCCTGGGACACCTGCAAAGCTTCAGTCCGCCCACCTTTGGGCACCAAAGGCCAGGTCCCAGTTGGACCATTGTGAACAGCCACAGCTTTGACTGGGTGTCGCACATAGGGCACGGCACCTTTCATAATAGGCTTTCTTCTGATGGGGGTTAATTCAAGGCAGCAGGTGACGGCAGACGGGCTCATATTGGTGGCTGCCTTGTTTGCTTGAGTGAAAGTATGACCCTGGGGCTTAGTATCTTTAAAGATTCAGTTCCTAACAAAACAGGTATTTTAATCCACCTGTTTTCTCCTTGGTAATTCCCGCACATGCCAAATAAAAGCATGTTAGATAGTTTCAAAGATCCTCTGAGCTTTCAGAGTCTACAACACATGTCCTGGTTCAGAATCAGAAATGTGTGAGAGGGTGTAAATGTAGACGAGGCAAAGGGGACTGAAGACGCGCACATACATGCACAGGCATGCACACACACACACACGTCATGCACACAGACTGTCCCTGTATACTGAGGCAGGAAAATACTCCTCCTTTCCTTGTGACTCTTTCCTTTTGTCTCCAAGGTTCACTTACTCCAACTCTGCCCTGATGGTCAGTTGCAAAGACCAGAATATTTTGCCCTTTGTTTTACATTTAGTCTCATTTTGAGGGCAGTTTGTTGACTCTTGAAGTCAAGGACCCTGTGATCAGAGAGACTTCAGTCTCAAGCTTGGGCCATTCCTTGGGGCTCCTCCGGCTCCTGGGTCAGAAGGAACTAGCTGAGTGCCTCTGACCAGCGCCCAGCGGTTGCCAGGACTCCACTCAGCTGTCCCTCGGGAGTTTCTTTATTGCAGGAGATGAAGCTGGTCGTTTCTACATGCTGGCCCCGTGGACCATGTCTGCATGCAGACTCACATTTGAATTAAAACTCTTGAATCGTATTTCAGGAAGCTTAATTCAGTTCATCAGATGCTTCTTTTTATTGGACCCGGAAAGTGAAGTCGCTCAGTCATGTCCTACTCTTTGCGACCCCATGGACTGTAGCCCACCAGGCTCCTCCGTCCATGTGATTCTCCAGGCAAGAACACTGGAGTGGGTTGCTATTTCCTTCTCCAGGGAATCTTCCTGACCCAGGGATCGAACCTAGGTCTCCCACATTGCAGGCAGGTGCTTTAACCTCTGAGCCACCAGGGCAGCCCTTTTTATTGAGCACACGCTTAATACCTACTATGTGCCAGACCTGGAGGAGGCGTGTGGGTCACTGCCAGACATGAAGCCCAGGTCCACAGCGAAAGGAGGAACCGTGTTAGAACTGGAGGATTCAGGTGCATGTCCAAGTAAAGAACCTGGAGCAGAAGAAATGGCAAGTGTGGGAGAGCAAGGACTCTTAGATTTAGAGAAGAATTATTTCACTTATGAAAGATGTCATCCTTGAGACCACCCTTAGGCACACATTTTATGGACAGATCATTGGAAATAGGACAAAAAATAATCCCCACAAAATGCCAGGGACCTTTAGCCCGTAGAGACTTATAAAATTCTCTATTAGAGAAATTTTACTAAAAGGTTATCTTGCGGGAAAATGGGACTCATTTTACCCGGAGGCCTTGCAACTTTCAGAGGAAAGTCTTCATGTTACAGATCTGTAGGGAATTAAGGCAGCTTGAACGAAAAGAGGAAATATGGAACATTTTCTAAAAAATACTGCGGCTACAGTTCTATTTCTTTACTTGGCAAAGTTAAGTCATACCTGAAATTTCCTTGTAAGGCCTTGGTTAAAATAAGAGTTTTCTTTTGACTTAGTCTCAACCTCAAAATGGGGAAAACAAGATGTAAAAGTCAAGATAATAATATTCTTTAAATCTCCACTGGGTATCCTTTAAAAACGATGAAAGAAGTATAAGCTTAGAAATGAAACGTGAAGGCTTTGTCATCAAAATGCCTAAACTCAAATAATGGCTCTACCACTCACCAGATGTGTGGTTTAGGCAATTAACACAGCCTTCCTAGTCTCAGTCTTCCCATCTATAAAATGGGGAGATAATAGAATCTTCTTCACTTAGATGTTATAAGAAATAAGTGAGCTAATCCTTGAAAAACCACAAGTACAAAGCACACAGATTTTCAGTAAATTTCCAGGACTTACTCTTGGTTTTGTCATTATTAACTTTGACCTACAACATGCAGGGTGTTGGGAGGGCCTTGGACTCGGTTTGGGAGCACCAGAGGCACATGTGTCACAAGAGGAAGCCCAGACATGAGCTGATCTTTTTTTTTTTTTTTTTTGAGCTGATCGTTTTTAACAAACCAAAATAGAGGGGATTTACAGTATGGTGTGATCATCAGGTATACGGTAGTGATTCAGTTATACATGCGCACACATATACATACACATACACACACATACACATACACGCACACGTAGGGCTTCCCTGGCGACTCAGTAAAGAATCTGCCTGCAACACAGGAGACCTGGGTTCCATCCCTGAGTTGGGAAGATTCCCTGCAGAAGGAAACGGCAACCCATGCGTTTTCTTGCCTGGAAAATCCCATGGACAGAGGAGCCTGGTGGGCTACAGTCCATGGGGTCACAAAGAGTTGGACACCACAGAGGGAGTAACACTTTCCCTTTAGTGTGTGGTGTGTGTGTGTGTGTGTGTATGTGTGCGTGTGTATGTGTGCATGTGTATACATTCTTCAGATTCTCTTCCCTTGTAGGTCATCATGAAATACTGAGTACAGTGCCACGTGCTGTATACTAGGTCTTTATGGAGGAAGGAGAAGCTGAGATCCTGAGAACGAGGAGAGAATAATTGTGGAGGGAAAGTGAAAGATCTGACATTTAACCCGACGGGGAGGGTGAGAAACGATTTGCATGGGGAATGAAAAGACACTGTTAGCATTTTCCAAAGCTCAGCTGCCTGGAAACAAACGGTGATGGAGACTCAGAGCGTGACTCAGGACACACATGGTGGGGGATGAGAGACACCCTGAGGGGTCTGTGTTGGGGGCGCTTTGCTGCCCGACTTGGAAGCGCAGCGTCAGGGGAGCACACTCACAGCAGGAAGGGCCGTGGAGCCTGCGGGCCGGGACCCCTGCCCTGCCCCTTCCCAAGCTCTTCACTTCCCCTCCCCTCCTGCCCAGCCTTGGCGGCTTCTGTTTTCTTTCATGGCAACAGTCTATTTTATTATTATTTTTTTCGGAGCAGGCATGAAGAGTTTTTATTTTGTATCCAAATATAAAAGAGTCTGACTTGACTTAGCCACTAAAAAAAAAAAATAAAATCACCTACAACAGTGTTAATCAGATTCATGGTTAGTGCCCCCAAAGTATTACACACCATGGTCACAAAGGGTAACCTACAAGCAGGTCAAAGATTTGACTGTGATCAGCTGAAATGCCAGTACTTTGGCCACTTGATGGGAAGAACTGACTCATTGGAAAAGACCCTGATGCTGGGAAAGATTGAAGGCAGGAGGAGAAGGGGACGACAGAGGATGAGATGGTTGGATGGCATCACCGACTCAATGGACATGAGTCTGAGTAAGCTCCGGGAGTTGGTGATGGACAGGGAAGCCTAGTGCACTGCGGTCCATGGGGTCTCAAAGAGTCAGACATGACTGGGCGACTGAACTGAACTGAGTATTATATTTATAGACAATCCAAGCCCCTCGTATGGTCAGTTTGTTGGAAGTTTTTTGGGGGAGGGGGGCTGGGTAGAGAGGGAAGAGTAGAGAAAGAGGCCAGAATAAGTTATAAGTGGAATTATTCCAACAATCTAGCACATGAGATACATAACCAGGAAATAAATGTAGGAAATTATGATTACCTGTATCTTCTATATATTATCTTTAAAAAATTGCTATCAGGTTATTACATGACTTATGTTCAGCTAGGTCCCTACAGTTTCTCTGACTGCTCCTCAGTAAGCCGACGCTCCCTTACAGGAATGCCAGGCGATCAAAGCTTCGGTCTCGGTAACTGACCGTGCGGCTCATCACGAGAGGCCGGGCATCAGCATACCTTAAATTCGAAAGCCTTTCTGTTTCCTTTCTTTTCACCTCTGCCCCATGTTCTCCTTGTGCCCTAAGCCTGAGAGGGGGCACCATGCCCTCAGAATGCACCATCCTGTTCTCATCACAAGGGCACACCCATCACAAGTCACACCTTAGAGCAGGGGATACTGGGAAACGTAGTCCTGGGCTCGGAAGGCACAGGCTCCCTGTAGGGACGAGGGGACTCGCACTTGTGGTTGACAGCCAGCACGTCTGCCGAGGCCCTGACCGTCCTGTTATGTCAGCTGTACTGTTGAAGCTTCTGTGTGCAGACACCCCGAGGCTATGAGTTCTTGGAGTGAGGAGCTGCCCTTGTTTATCTTTGCGTTTCCAGCATCATTCCTTACTCGTCTCTTATACATGCACAGACACACACTGTTTACAGATGAGATATTAACCAACACAAGATTTCTCCGAATATGCCTTTGCACAGCAACTTTGAGGCTATATCAGGATGAAAAGGGAATTCATTGGTAGCTCAGCTGGTAAAGAATCCCCCTGCAATGCAGGAGACCCCAGTTTGATTCCTGGGTCAGGAAGATCCCCTGGAGAAGGGATAGGCTGCCCACTCCAGTACTCCTGGGCTTCTCTTGTGACTCAGCTGGTAAAGAACCCATCTGCAATGCGGGAGACCTGGGTTTGATCTCCGGGTTGGGAAGGTCCACTGGATAAGGGAAAGGCTACCCACTCCAGTATTCTGGCCTGGAGAATTCCATGGACTGTATAGTCCACAGGTTGCAAAGAGTGGGACATGACTGAGCGACTTCCATCTCACAGGATGAAAAGCTGGGTCTCCTAATTCTTTGGTCAGAGCCATTTCTGCTTATGTGTGTGGTTATTATCTGATCTATATAGCAACTTAAGCATTCAAGAAAGTCTGTAGTAATTTAAGAAATCAAAACATCTTTCTAACAAAGTACTTCCTTCTACATTTTCCAAGGGGAGTTTACGAAAAGCTCTTTCCAGAACTATGTATAGGTCAGATGAGCAGAAATTGAACCAGAAATCAAGACAGGTGGGGGGTGGGGAGGGAGGCATCCATGAGCCCATGAGCCCTCCATTGTGCGGAGGCTGCCTCCAAGCAGGTGCAGCTGTGAAGAATCATTCTCCCCCCTTTTCTACTGCAGCAAAATGAAGCACATGGAAATAACAGACACCCATCCCACTGATGTTTGCATCTGCATCCTGATTTAGGAAAAGAGACCGATGGGCAAAAGTAGAGTGCTGGTACATTCACTGATTCGGTCTTGTTCTTGCCTCCATAGGTCTCCCAATGAGGACCATTTTTTTTTAAGGTCAAGCTAAATTAATATAAAAATTTTAGATGTATTAATAACAGTTATGAGTTCTGATCTGATCTTTGGCTTCTGTGACACTCTACCCTGAAGAGCAAAGTTGTGATAGGTGTTGAGAAAGTTTGAGTGGTAATCAATACAAATGAACTTATTTGCAAAACAGAACTATACACCTCAGACTTAGAAAACAAACATGGTTACCAAAGGAGAAAGGGGGAGAGATAAATTAGGGGTTTAGGAATAATGTATACACATTCCTATATATAAAATTGTTGTTGTTCAGTCGTGTCCGAATCTTTGCAACCCCTTGGACTGCAGCACACCGGGCTTCCCTGTTCTTCACCGTCTCCCAGAGCTTGCTCAAACTCATGTCCATCGAGTTGGTGATGCCATCCAACCATCTCATCCTCTGTCATCCCCTTCTCCTCCTACCCTCAATCTTTTCCAGCATCAGGGTCTTTTCAAATGAGTCAGTTCTTCGCATCAGGTGGCCATGGTACTGGAGTATCATCAGCTTCAGCATCAGCCTTTCCAATGAATATTCAGGACTGATCTCCTTTAGGGTTAACTGGTTGGATCTCCTTGCAGTCCAAGGGACTCTCAAGAGTCTTCTCCAACACCTCCGTTCAAAGGTATCAATTCTTCAACACTCAGCCTTCTTTATGGTCCAGCTCTCACGTCCATACATGACCACTGGAAACACCATAGCTTTAACTAGACAGACCTTTGTTGGCAAAGTAATGTCTCTGCTTTTTAATATGCTGTCTAGGTTTGTCATAGCTTTTCTTCCAAGGAGCAGATATCTTTTAATTTCAAGGCTGCAGTCACCATATGCAGTGGTTTTGCTGCTGCTGCTAAGTCGCTTCAGTTGTGTCTGACTCTGTGCGACCCCACAGACTGCAGCCCACCAGACTCCTCTGTCCCTGGGCTTCTCCAGGCAAGAACACTGGAATGGGTTGCCATTTCCTTCTCCAGCAGCGATTTTGGAGCCCACGAAAATAAAATCTGTCACTGTTTCCATTGTTTCCCCATCTATTTGCCATGAAGTGATGGGACCAGATAACATGATCTTATTTTTTTTTCAGTGTTGAGTTTTAAGCCATCTTTTTCACTCTCCTCTTTCATCAAGAGGCTCTTAGTTCCACTTCACTTTCTGCCATAAGGGTGGTGTCATCTGCATATCTGAGGTTATGATATTTCTCCCAGCAATCTTGATTCCAGCTTGTGCTTCTTCCAGCCCAGCGTTTCTCATGATGCACTCTGCATAGAAGTTAAATAAGCAAGGTGACAATATACAGCCTTGACGTACTCCTTTCGCGATTTGTAACCAGTCCGTTGTTCCATGTCCGGTTTTAACTGTTGCTTCTTGACCTGCATACAGGTTTCTCAAGAGGCAGATAAGGTCGTCTGGTATTCCCATCTCTTTCAGAATTTTCCAGTTTGTTGTGATCCACACAGTCAAAGGCATTAGCGTAGTCAGTGAAGCAGAAATAGAGAACCAGTAAGCGCCTACTGTATACCACAGGGAACTACAGTCATTCCTTATGCTGCACTTTGTCGCTCAGTCATGTCCCACTCTCTGTGAGCCCACGGACTGTAGCCCCCCAGGTTCCTCTGTCGGTGGGGAGTCTCCAGGCAAGCATACTGGAGTGGGTCGCCATGCCCTCTCCCAGGGGATCTTCCCAGCCCAGGGGTTGAACCCAGGTCTCCAAATTGCAGGCGGGTTCTTTACTGTCTGGGCTACCAGGGAAGCCCCACCTTATGGTATAAGCCAGTAACTTATGATAATTTATAATGGAAAAGATTCTGAAAAAGAATAAACATATACAGCTGAATCGCTGTGGAAGAAGAGCTTTGAGTGGGGCCTTGCTGAGACTCCTCTCTGCCATCAACTCTGGCGGCTGCAAGGAACGAACACTTGGTCTGTGCACATTCAGAGCAATGGGAAGATTTTAGCCAATTTAAAATGATCTCTCTCTCTCATGTCCATTCTGTTTGCTGATTGCCCACTTCCTGCCACTCCCGGTGCTGAGTGGAGGAGAGAGCTCTGGGGGCGTCATGCATGATGCTGTGACCAGTGGCCGTGGGACATGTGTCCTTCCCTGATGGCCAGACTCCACTCTCCCAGGCCAGAGAGGACGTGAGGACAGGAAGGAAGGAAGGGCTGGGGTTGTATCATGATGTGTTTTTAAATTTCCTTGTGTACTCAACAGATGATTTGGGTCACTAAATCCAGTGGGAAAACTGGGCATTCTGTGTTCCAGGAGAGATGGAATAACTGAACAGAATAGCAGAGAAAAAAGAGTAGAGACAATGCAGTGTGTCCGGGAATAAATAATCTTAGTTTCTTTCACTTGGCATTTGACAGTTCGGGGTAGATGGAAACAATGAACTTTCGTATTTCTCTGATGTTGGTGAAATTTAGATTCTGGAGCAATATATCTTACTGCAAGGTATCTGAGTATGAACATCTTGTAAGTCCATAATTTTCCTTTGAGGAGAAACCTTTGGGGAAGAGAAAAAAAGAACATAACTGCGGTCTAAACTATAGCCAAGTCTTACTTCTGCATGTGTGCGTGCTAAGTTGCTTCAGTGGTGTCCGACTCTGTGCGACCCTATGGATTGTAGCCCGCCAGGCTCCTCTGTCCGTGGGATTCTCCAGGCAAGAATGGGTTGCCGTGCCCTCCTCCAGGGGATCTTCTCCACCCAGGGATCGAACCTGCGTCTGTTCCATCTAACCAGCATGGAGAGGCAAGTTCTTTACCACTAGCACCACCTGGGAAGCCGGTGTCTTACTTCGAGGCACCTGATTAATCACAAAGGCAAATACCAACTTCTCTTTCAGGGCAAATGCTCAGTAAATGCATTGTTTAGAAATTCTCCAAAGAGAGAGAAAGAGAAATAATAGTCTCTGGTTCCTCTGGGGTCTCACCAGCAGCCCTTCTGCTGAAATTCAAATTGAGTTCGTTTCCCTCTCATTCTCCATTAGAAATGAAAAATACATATCCATTTGTCACTCTTTAAAGATATCTTCATGCAGAAAAATTGCTCTACTGCAAAATGATTCCAAGCAATCATTTCTTCCTCAGAAATTATCATTGCCTTTGGTCTATTTGTCTAAGTAGAGAAATAAGTAATGTTACTAATTTTTTATGGCTTCCTCTAAACTCCTTCCAAGATCTGTTCATCTTACTTCTGTAGGCTCCAAACTGGACATGACATCTTTAATTAAGATGTGATTCAGCTAGCATTTGCTTAGATCTTGCAGATCTGAAAAAGTGCCCTTAAGATAAGATTGGGCAAATAGAATTTAACCCTCTGTCTCAGCCCACACTTGAAAGGATTCATTATGTGATGAACCAGAGCCAGGAGCAGAGAAGCATAGCAGTCACACTGGAATTGGTGCAATCTTTGTCAACGTGCTATGGCAACACCAAACTCAGCTTTTAGCCAGAATCACTGGTGAGCTTCTCCTTTAGAACTGTGAAAGTTCTTGATTTTTCAGCATAGTCAAATGTATACTAAAAACGTCACAACTGGTTTAAATTTCACCATGGGAAGACGGAGGGCAGGACGAGAAGGGGACAACAGAGGATGACATGGTTGGATGGTATCACCAACTCAAAATCTGGGAGATGGCGAAGGACAGGGAAGCCTGGCATGCTGCAGTCCATGGGGTCACAAAAAGCCGGACACACAAAAATTAGTGACTGAACAACAACAGAGAACTACCATAGACTTCTGAGGCAAGCTAGTCAGACCATCTGTAAATTCTTGGGGCAAGTGGCATTCATGTAGCATGTTTCTCTTTATGCACATGACACAGGGCTGGTCTCCTAAAGTGGATGAAAAGTTAAGAGTCGAATCATTTCATTTGAATGAAACTTTAGAAAAAAGAAAGAAAAAGACATGCTAATAAAATGCATTTGTAGTCAAGTCATATCATCCCTGAGGAAGGTTTGTGTAGTTTGGTTTGATTTGTTTAATATTTTGGCAGGCAAGGTTATTTAGAAAGTGAGTATATATTTTTTATTTGATTAGATGTCATTTATCATTTGGTAAAAGTTGTGATGCACTGAGATGTGAGATTTCATACTCTTGAGTTTCATGGATCTCCCCTGCTGACTCATTTATGGTTAAAAGAGAAAACTTTCAAAGGCAAGCAGCAGATTGTAATAAATGTTATTTTTACAAGTTTTCTGTTCATGAACTGCTCAACCCAAGGAGACTCCTGGTATAGTTACTGGGGCTTCAGTGCCTTTTCATTACGCTGAATCGCAAGCTATTGTTTCCCCCTATGTGAACTGAGCAGCTTTAAAAAATCATCCCGATGTGTGCTGGAGAAGACTCTTGAGAGTCCCTTGGGCAGCAAGGAGATCAAACCAGTCCACCCCAAATGAAATCAACCCTGAATAGTCATTGGGAGGACTGATGCTGAAGCTCCAATACTTTGGCCACCTGATGAGAAGAGCTGACTCATTGGAAAAGACCCTGATGCTGGGAAAGATTGAGGGCAGGAGGAGAGGGGATGACAGAGGATGAGATGGTTGGATGGCATCATCAACTCAATGGACATAAGTTTGGGCAAACTCTGAGAAATATTTAAGGACATGGAAGCCTGGAGTGCTGCAGTTCATAGGGTCACAAAGAGTCAGACATGACTTAGCAACTGAACACATCAACAAAGCAAGTATGTTTCATGTCATCTTAGGACAAAACCCCTCCTAGGAGCTTATTGCCCCTAGTGAGGAAGGAGGTGAAGAAGATGCCCCATCCAGAAAGCAGAGAAGCATCTTCTTGGCGATTAACACATAGAATTAGCAGACACGAAAAGGAAGGAAGCGAGACCATTTTTTTTCCTCTTAGACAACTAAACTAAATGTCAGTCACCTTCCGTCTCCAGCTGGACTGGGTGGAGTGGTGGAGCAGTGGCTGGGTGGAGTGGTTCTGAGCACTGACCTTCCTTCCAAGGGTGAGTTGTCAACAAAAGGCTGGCAGTGAGTCCTGAAGCTCTCTGCCTGTGGGGGCGACAGGCAGGACTTTTTTCATCTGCCTCCTCTTGGTACCATTGATTTGTTGTCTGATTTAAATATAGAGTCCAATATGCAGGTGTGTAAGTGCAGCATAAATAAAACGGTGTCCTCCTTCAGACCTGAGGGACCTCTTTCTGAGGTGTAATTTACTGAGCCGGTGTAATTTACAAGCACCCAGGCAGCTGCATCTAGGTGGGGGGTGGGGGGTTGGTGCTGTGTCACCGGCCAGAATGGAACTGGTCCGAGGGATAAGCTTGGAGGGAAACAGAGGCAAGGAGAGCCAGGATGCCACTGGGAGCTCAGTCGGGGAACGGGGACCCGAACCCTGAAAACCGATGCCGGTGCACTTGGAGACCTGCTCAGCATCTTTTCTCAGGACCCTGGGTGTCCGGAGAATCCGAGACAGCAAGGGTGGGACTTTCTCAGTGAGTTTCGTCTTGGGTAGGTGGCTTGCCCTCCTTCTCTCTTTTTCTTCATGGAGGAGGGAGGGCGGGCATGGAAGGTGATGGATCAGCCTGAGGATGACAAGAAGCTGGCGGCTTCTGCTCCGCGCGCCAGCCAGGAGGGCTGACGGCGCTGGAGTGGGCCCGTCGGAGCCGCCCCTGGGGTCTGGACGCCAGTGTGCTGAGCGGACGGGCATGGCCAGCATGTCTCTCCTGATCGCAGCCCATCAGAAGGTGGATGCCACTGTGTCCTCCGGTCTCCCCGGCGCACTGGTAAGGGGCGCCTCTGCGGCTGCGCGCGTGTGCTTGACTGCAAGGAGATGCAGTTACCTTTCTTCGTTGGGACGGAGGGTGCAGGCTGACACTTTCCCTTGTCTCCCGAGTTCTGCTCTCACCCACCCTTTCTGCAAACTTGAATGTCATCCTGACTGCTGAGGAAACAAGCAGGGGGTCAGGGAGGGCGACCTTTCCAGGCCCCCCTGCTGGCCAGGATGTCATAGGGCATGCCCTCCTGGGGGACCCAGGGTGGCCCTGCAGAGAGGAGCTGGGAGCCCAGGTCTGGCCACGTGCGCGGTAGGAATGGGCCCCAGCGCCTGGGAGTGGACTTGCTTCTTAATGCATGTAGAAAATCAGAGAAATGAGGAATGAGGAATTACAGAGATCCCAGCAGTAAGTCGGGGGAATAAATGAGTCCCGGAAATGCAGTTTCTGTGAATCCAAATTACTATGGAGATTGCATTGCTTTCCCAGGACGTAAAAGCTGAGGAGTCAGCGAAAGGTGTGGTGAGCGTGATGCGTGGAGGCGGCGGCGGCGGCGGCGGCGGCGGAGGGTGGTGGGAGATGGATTACTCAGTCATTAAAGAGGGCTTTCTCCCCCAGAAACCAGATCAGCGTTTCATCCTGGTGGGGGGACCGGTGTGCCTTTCCTGAGATAAACCCTCCTGTTCTCTTCCGAGAGATCGCAGCAAGCGAGGGGTGAGGACACGGTCCTCGGGGTGCAGTGCTGTGCGGGTTTATGTGGGTGTAAGTGTGCATGTGGGTGAGTGAGTGTGGGCGTGTGAGTGGGTGTGGGTCTCTGTGCATGGGTGAGTGGGTGTGTGTGGCTGTGGGCCTGTATGTGGGTGTGTGTGTGAGTGGGTGCGGGTGTAAAAGTGTGTTTATAAGTGGGTGAATACGTGTTAAGTGTGAAAGCGTGTGTGTGTGTGTCCAGATGGGAGCTAGAGGCGCTGTGATTGAGGTGCTCCTGGCCGGGCCCCCCTCTCCCGGAGCAGCGGCCGGTCAGCATGGCCTTCACCTTGCCCGGGGCGTGGGAGGAGGGACGGGAAGAGGGTGACCTGGTCTCAGGTGACCCCGCCCACAACGACCCCACCCACAGAGGGGCCTCCTTCTGACCACGCCCTCCCGACAGCCCGGCCAGCGTGCAGCTTGAGGCACCAGCCCCAGAGTCTTGCCCCTGACTTGCATGGATGGATGACCCAGGTACCCCCAAGGTATTCTTCCCAGAGGAGGCAGGAGAGCAGTTTACAATTCTGAAAAGGACATTTCTTTTTCTTCTTGTTTTTCCTTTGCCTAGAGACTGCAGTCACCTCCAGCACGCAGTTGGAAATGGGGGAGGCTTTCAGTGTGAGGCTGGAGGGGGAGGCTTCAGACTGGTATCATTTGAAGGAGGTTTATGGCCTTTAGTACCAATTGTTATCGCTTGGGGGACGTGGGATGACTTTCAAGAACAGGCTGCATAATTTCACACGAGGGCAAAGACAGGGGAATTCGCGTTTCTGTAGATGATGGCATTAGATCCTTGGCTTGGATCACGGGTGGGATCCAGTGATTGTCTCTGGGTTTTGTCTTGGAATTACAGGGTCAGAGCCTCAGAGAAGAGTGGGCAACCTGCCCACATTTGAACCATAATTTTTTAAAATTTATTTTTGAGGAGAAACCTTTATTTCCTTTTTTTCCACATCTTTATTGAGATATAATTGACATATAACGTATGTAAGTTTAAGGTGTATGATGTGATGATGAGAGACACAGTTGTGTGTGGCCAAGTGATTGCCACAGTAGGGTTGATCAAGGCCTCCATCATCTCACGTAATTACCATTTCTTTTATAACCCATGATAAAGCTCATTGAAACAAAGAAGAAGGGAAGAATTCAGAGTTTATTGAGCTTTGGAAACATAGTATCTGGATCCCATTTTAGGATATTTCCATTGTTTGCTGAAGGTGGATTCAGATTTTCTGTTCCCTCTGGGTTCTTAAAGGGCTTCCCGTATGGCCCAGCAGTAAGGAATCTGCCTGTAAACAGTAGACCAGGGTTCATCCCTGGTTTGGTTAAGATCCCCTGGAGAAAGGAATGACAACCCACTCTAGTATTCTTGCCTGGGAAACGCTATGGACAGAGGAGCCTGGCAGTTGCAGAAAAGCTGGACACGAGTGCATGGCTGAACGCAGCAGCAGCTGGATTGTTAAATGCTATGAATGTTTTGGGGTGCAAAATGTCAGGATGCAAACCCATAAAGCGTGTGTCCTTACAGTGAGAAGAAGGGCTCTTGGGGCTCTGGGGAAGAATGAGGGCCCTTGCAGACCATGATGTTTAGAAGAGAAGCCTGCTGCCAACCTGTGGGCAGGCGACTGTCTCAGCACCCAAAGCAGGTGGGCAGGGTGGGGGGGGGGGGGGCAGGTGGAGAAAAGAGCTCGTGTGGATTTGAGGGGGAAAGATTGAACTCGCCGCTCTCTGAGGAGGCACTGGGATCACTCTTATCTGCCTCTTCCATTTGGGAATCAAACGCTGTAATGCATCTGTGCTTATTTTACAGTGATCTTTCTCATGCCATTTTCTCTCTCAAAATGGAAAATAGGGTGGAAACTTTCATGGTCCTACTTGAGTTTTCCTGAATTCAGTAGTTTACATTTTTAGAGGAAAGTAGACATTCAAGAAAAACTACAGAAATCCCTCTGTAAGTTTCTAGTACCTACTGTAAGAAAGATTGTGTATTCGCAATTGAAACAAATGCTGTTTTCTTTTTTTTAAAGGAGATTCGGTTTTCCATGGCCAGAGCCTTCTTTCCTGGTTAAACTTCTGCACACTTACTTATAGCTTCTGGGCTCTGTCTGCACCTGTCTTTACATCCCTGTTTCTCCCAAGCCTCTGAGCTTATTCAGTGCCCAAGGGACACGGCCCTGCTGAGATACTCCGTGGCCGTCGGACAGCAGTCTGTGTGGGACACGCTGACTCCACCGCGACGCGGTCCGGAAGTTCTTTTTAACCTCCCAGCCCTGGAGCGCCAGCATCAGACCCTCCCTGCCTTTCCCTC
This sequence comes from Hydropotes inermis, assembly GCA_020226075.1. Classification (NCBI taxonomy): domain Eukaryota; kingdom Metazoa; phylum Chordata; class Mammalia; order Artiodactyla; family Cervidae; genus Hydropotes; species Hydropotes inermis. The sequence goes on from CM035270.1 coordinate 108,878,276, forward strand.
CCAGTTTTCTTTCTCTCTTTCATTTCATGCATATATATAAGGCAGGCGCTTTGGAAATGTTGATTCACTGAATGGACGAGCGAATGTTTGCTGAAACAATGGATCCAGCACCAGCGCTGAGCCTGTCATCTTCAAAACGCACGTTTAGGCTGTCTGTCTTTGACTTCTTCAAGCCCGACAGCGGTGTTGCTTTCAACTTGACTTCTCTTGGATGAGAAGTCTTGCACAGGAGTTGTCTGCCCTCCCAGGGTACCTTAGGAAATCCTGCTCCAAGATTCTTCCAGCTCTATTCCTGACTAAAGCGTCTTTTGTGATGAATCAACCTGAGCAGCGCATCACAGCAAACCACAGCTGGTTACTGTTCAAACAGGAGCTTGTGACTTTGAAGCGTGTATGTGCGCACACTGTCCTCTTCTCCGGTCCCCACCACACTCCCAACACCTCCCTTCTTCCTCATGTATGGGCAGGTGATGGGACAGCTGAGGCTGGAAAAAACTGTGTGTGTGAGTTCTGGACCCAGAGTCAGGTCTCCTCAATAACCTTGTTCATCGATCGTATTCTTCTACGCTTGCTTCAACAGGACTGATCATTTTGTGTTTCCCCAAGCTTTATCTGGGGCAGGTTCTAAACCGGACCGAAAGATAGACTGCAGTCAACAACACATGCTCTGCCTGGACTCAGGGAAGCACCTCGAGGCCCCAGATGGCAACCGATCTTTGTTAAGGGGCTAAATGCGCCTTCTCGCAGCCGCTGGCTAAGGGCAATACCACGTTTCTTTCAGGGGCCTCTTGTTTAAAATTTTCCATTTTTGAAGTATGGTTGATTTACAGTGTTATGCTAATTTCTGCTATATAGGAAAGTGATTTTGTTGCTTAGTCGCTAAGTTGTATCCGACTCTTGGCGACCCCATGGACTGTAGCACACCAGGCTCCTCTGCCCTTCACTATCTGCTGGAGTTTGCTCAAATTCGTGTTCACTGAGTTGGTCATGCTGTCTCACCATCTCATCCTCTGTCGCCCCCTTCTCCTCCTGCCCTCAATCTTTCCCAGCATCAGGGTCTTTTTCATATTTGCTTCCATTATTTTTTAATCATAGGATGGTGAATATAGTCCCTTGTGCTGTTCAATAGGACCTTGTCATTTATCTAAGCTGTATATGCTAGTTTGCATCTGGAAGTTCTCTCGGGGCTGCTTTTTAAACCGTTAGCTATTTTAGGTATATCTGAAATAACTGTTGTGCCCTGTTCACTGGAATCCAGAGAGTACCATCCATCTGATGAAGAATGATGGTAGATTTAGATTTTGAAACAGAGCTTCAGTGATTTGGCTGCATCTTTAACGATTTCCAAACATCTGTTAGAAATTGCTCATAAACTCATTTTCTGGTGTTTTTTCTTTTCTTTTCTTTTCATTAAAAGCTTTTTCCTAAAATTCTAGTTTCTTGTTAGGAAGTAATTTTTTTCCTAACTGAAATACAAGTCAAAACTCATATTGACATCAGATATGAATTAAGTTTGGGCTTCCCTGGTGGCTCAGTGGTAGAGAATCTTCCTGCCAGTGCAGGAGATGTGGGTTTTGATTCCTGGGTCGGGAAGATCCCCTAGAGGACGAAATGGCAACCCACTTCAGTATTCTTGCCTGGGAAATCCCATGGAGAGAGGAGCCTGGTGGGCTGCAGTCCATGGGGTCACAAAGAGCCAGTTAAGACTTAGTGATTAAACAACAATGAATTAAGTTTAAATTCTTGTAGTACCTATGACAAAATAAAATCATCCTGCTCACAAATTGCGCCTGCAGAGAAGTTCCAGTTACCTGTTTTTAGAAGATGCTTTCAGCCTTTTTATTTGCTCTGAGCATGTGTCTGGCATCCTTCTGGTGAAATGTGATCCAGCTTGAGATCTGTTTGATTTGAAGCTGCCTTTTCCATGTGAGATGTTTCAGAAGCTTCAAACATACAGTGTCCTCCAAATCTGTAAGGAAATAATGGCAGAAAAGCGCCTAAAGGGATCACAGGAATCAGAAGGCAGTCATTCATTTCAGTCCAGTTGCCGGACTTACGGCTCAGGTGGGGCGCTCAGCCTCCTTGTGGCCGAGACCAGGGTCAGAGAGCAGGTGTAGGGTTTCCACAGAGCTCACCTGGGTCAACCAGCCACTTGCCAGGCATCTCTGGCTAGCAAGACCCCAGGCCGAGCTCTCTCCAGCCTTCTTTTCAGACGGAACACAGGCAGATGCAGTGTGGCGTCAGGATGCAGTGGAATACGTGCTGGACCACACACGACTGAGTGGCCAAACAGCAGCAGCTGGATTGTTGTTTCTCTTCTTTCAAAAAGAAATTCCATGCAGCCGTCCTTAGAATGTGCCATCAGCATCTATTGGCAGTTCAGTGTGATCAGAAAAGGTACTTCTAAGAAGGAGTTAAGTCCCCAGATGGAAGGTATAGTCCTGCTTACCTTCGAGATCCAGATGAAACATCGTTTCCTCCAGGAAGCCTTCTTGATCATCATCCTTTCAAGTCTCTGTAGGCTTCACGAGACACCCATTTACTTAACAGTCAGAAGGAGCCTTGACTGACACCTCCACGCCTATGTGTCTAAGTAGGTGATATTCCTCGAGGGCTGGGATTGTGTCTAGTTTGTTTCCTGGCTCATGGTAGGCCTTTTGTTTTCTTAAAAAGTATTTAATCTATTTTTATTTATTTGGCTGAGCTGAGTCTTAGTTGTGGCACGCAGGATCTTTGGCTGTGATGTGCAGACTCCTAGTTGCACTATGTAGGATCTGGTTCCCTGACCAGGGATTGAACCCAGGGTGTCCTGCTTTGGAGCGGGGACCTGGGAAGTCCTGGCCCTTGGTTTTGTTGCCTCTGACAACACACAGCACGGGCCCGGGGTAGCGCTGACGGCCGTGGACCAGGGCCCAAGAGATGCTCTGGATTCAACCATATAGCATAAGATAGAAAAAAGAAGTCAGACTGAATTGTAACAAGGATCTATTCATTTCATTCAGTTTGAGAAAATAAATTGTGCAAGATAAAAAAAATAGTTTTCTGTGACTGGATTTGAGATTTTTTTTAATTGTAAGATAATTGCTTTATTGTTTGCTTCTGCTATACGACGGAGTGAATCAGCTACACATACACGTATATCCTCTCCCTATGGAGCCTCCCTCCCACCGCACCCTTGTGATTGGATTTTTTTAAATTATTGTTTTAAAATATTTCCATTAGCTAAGTAATTCTTTCTGTCTTAAAAAAGACATAGAGGTAGAGAAAACATGACCATTCTCACTCATCCTCTAAGGCTTAATCTCACAGTGTTTTTCTAGGGAAAAGCTCTGGCCATCTCGGTCCGAACAGACATAGCCATCCTCTGCACCCCAGCATTTGGTATCAACCACTTAGGTTTAAATGAAATAAGCCCATCATCTCATGTATCAATGTTTTACAACTACAATATATCATAAATTATCTGTAGGGCAAAATACAGAACAGAAAAATACACACTAGAGCTTGTGTTTTCCTTGCAAACTCATTACCATGGTAGTCGTCTTGGGTAATTTCTTTTCGAGCCTTTTGAATAACTTTGAAGTTTTCAAGGTTTTTAAATCTCCCCAATGGATAATGTTTGAAAAAAATAAAAAAATTGCTTGATGCCCAGAATAATAAACAAAACATATATTCAGAATGGAGGATTAAAAAAAAAATAGTTGTTCTAAAAGTCAGGAAACTGATTGTGTCTGCCTGTATTTCATAAATGTTGAGTCCTCTCTGCAGTTACCTACAGATCAGACTTGCACTCAACCACAGCAGAGTCCCAGAAGTAAATGACAAGGTAATTTTGGGAGAGGCAGTGTTCCCTTTGAATTAAAGATGTTTATTCATCCCTTTCTCTCTCTTTCTCTCTCTCACTGCCATGGGGCTTCCCTGGTGGCTCAGTGGTAAAGAATCTGCCTGATATGCAGGAGACCTGGGTTTCATCCCTGGGTTGGGAAGATCCCCTGGAGAAGGGAATGGCAACCCTCTCCAGTATTCTTGCCTGGAGAATTCTACGGACAGAGGAGCCTGGTGGGCTACAGTCCATGGGGTCACTGTCGGACACGAACGAGTGACGAACACTTTCTTTCTTTCATGCCTATAATCCCACCAAGCTGTGTTTTCAGCTACTCCAGTGATTCCTTCAGGATGCCCGAGTTGTTACATCTTTGTATATTACACTGCAACCCACGGGCAGTGATGTCCATTAGGTCTCACGATGGGAATCGTGGCTTCCTCTCCTGGTTGAACTGGAGGGAAGCCTTGCCGTGGGATGGAGCGGCTGTGGAGTAATGCAGACTCCCACTCTGAAGAGTCACCTTCACTTTGCCCTCATCCCCATCAGGCTTGATTTGAGGTTGCTACCCCCTCTCTGGCTTTCCTGCTCAGCTGTCAGCCCCAGATATGCTGACCCAAACTCCTCAGGGCTGAGATCACGCTGGGAACGTTGTTACTATTTCTACATTTAAGTACCCATTTCCTATAATCTCTGTTTATCTGGTGCGTGAGTGCATGACATGCCCTGTTCAAGTCAGTTTCATTCAGTGCATGTTAGCTGCATACATTATTGCTCTTAGCTGGGCATTCACCGGGCCATCACTGAAGTCTTGTTTCCATGTTCCCTGCCTTCCCTCCTAAAAGAGAGGCTGTCTTATGCTCTCTTAGTATGAATGCCCCCCCACACACATTGTCTTACATGTCTGTTTTATATTCAAACGAGCTAATCATGCTTATTTGAATACAGAATTTTCCTTATTTTAGGTGCTACAAAAATTAAGTTAGCTGACAGTCAGATCAGGCAGATGCATTTATCAAACCTTCAACAAGGGCTCCTGGCCACCCACAACACACAGCGGTGCTTAGGGGCTGGGATGCTCCTGAGTACTAATAAGGCAATGTTCCATCTCCAGGCTACTTACATTTGAATTAAAGAGCACAAAATGAAGGAAACACTTGTCAAGTAGTGACAAGTGCTAAGGAGAAAAATAAAGATGGAACAGGGAGTGATGGGAAAGAGTCTAGTTCAGAAAGAAAGGTCATGGAAAATTTTTCTGATAAAGGGATGTTAGAGAACTGAGTGTGGAGGGGCCAGAGGCACGCAAGTACCCCGGGGAAGGTAGCAGCGTCCTTTGTCAAGTCCAGCGGAGTTCTCCCCTGCCCCCAGCACAGGACGGATGTGAGGGCTGGAAGGACCGTCAGCGTCATCTAATCTGGCATCCTTCATTTTACACTTTAGCAAAGTGAGACCACGAAAAGGTTACAGGTCCCAGTTCAGCTTCACAAAGACACATCTCTTGTTAGGAGGAGAAAAAAGAGAGAGAAAATGTCAAACGGGAACTGTGCAGAGAATCTGCCAAAACGTTCAACAACGTGGGTAAGAAAGTCGTTGAAGATAACTTACTGAACATTTGATCAAATAGTCTATATTTGATTTCATACTATGAGAATGCAATGCCATAGTAAATATTTGCTCTAAGTTCTCAGCAACCATAGTTATTTTTTATTAAATTATTTTATTATTTTATTAAATTGGACCATTGGATCTGTAGTCTATCCTTGGGCTGTTAAAAAGCTATGTGAGGGGAAATATCATTCCAAATCCTTCAATGCAATTAATGCCCTGGTATGGAGACTTGAAATGTTGGAGTGTCTGCTTCTACAACCTTATTCTAGACCTTAATAATCCTGGAGAATGTCAGAGGGAGTGTTGACATGAACCTGAGAGGACATTGTAGAAAACCAACTAATAAACTCCCTCACTTGCTGTGAGAAAAGAAGTGATTACATTCTTCTTAGTAGTAGTATTTGTGGTTTTAAAGACACTCTTGAGCTCACTTCCCTATTAGTTAAATGTCCCCACTGACTTTCATTTTCCTATTAAACCTTTCATAACACTTGGTGTTTGTAGAATTGTGCGTCCTTTTTTCTGAGGCTGTTTGCTCCAAGAAGACCTAGCTTTCCATTGTGCCCCAGCCTTTAGAGTGCACGGTAAATAGTTTTGAACAGATGGACAGGCAGTCATGCCTCTACATTGATGAAAGTTCTCTTTTGTTCATTAACTTAGAAACTGTAGGCAGCCGGTGGAGGGGGAGCCAAGGCCATCTTATGGGACTCCTAGTTCACTAAACACGGCTGATGACCGCTTCCATCTCCATGACGCCCTGGCTGAGTTATGATGCATGCGTGTGAAGTCGCTTCAGTCGTGTCCAACTCTTGGCGACCCCGTGGACTGTGGCCCATGAGGCTCCTCTGTCCATGGGGTTCTCCAGGCAGTGATACTCGAGTGGGTTGCCTGTCCATCCCAGGTGCCGCCTGGGAGCTATGGTGGGAGCCATAGTGGCCTCCAGGCGTGGCGTGAGCAGCCCGCCCCTCCACCAGGAGAGCCAGGCAGCGTGAGTCGGAGTCTGAGTCCTCAGCGTCTGAGCTGCATGGCTTTCCGGTGCCGTTACCTTCTCCGGCTGTATCAACACTGCGGGATCACAAGGGCAGTCTTGGGACTCCTTACCTTGGCTGAGCTTATCCAATTAACCCTTGCCTTCACCCTGGCCTGTACAGAAAACGTACAGAGAGGATAATGCCAACTCTTCCAGTTTCCAGTTTCTCATCCATTCACTCTGCCTTTCTGCACCAAATGCTCAAAACCTCGCTGGCTCATGGGTGCTCCCTGACTCCTGCTTCTCTGAGTCCGGGGAGCACTGACTGTTTAAACCTGTCGATTCTTTGAGCTAACATTCCTGTGTGCTCCCCGGGCTCCCTGTGATGGAAACAGGCATGATCAAGGGCAGTCAGCTCCTCAAAATAACCATTTTCATAGTTAATGTCTAGCCTACCTCACATCATTCTGTAATTTCAGTTTGGCTGGAGAAACAAGATTAAATGGCATTCTTAACAAAACTCCTCAAAGGTAGAAAATTTATATTCAGAGAGTCAGAGAAATAAATCTAAATAGCTTTGCTGTGTAATGTTTACAGTGCATATGCATTTAGCATTTATGACTTAAATGGATGGGGATGTGAGTAAGTTCTAGGCATGATAATGTTTCCTTTGACCACAAATATATTTTAGGATTGTCAGAGCCAGTGGGGAAAATTACTAAAGAACCTTGTTTCACTGGCAGTAAATATTTTGATTTTTGCTTCACATCAAGGTGCTGGATATGATTTCCCCAAAGACCATAAAACTTGGCACAGGCACCAGAAAGTAAATGGAGTTCTGGTTTCTCATCAGCTTTGTACTGGTGGTGAATCATAGGCATCTCAAGGGGTTTTGGTTCCTTGTCTGCTGGTGGGAGGAGGACTCAGGTCCTGATCGAAGGCGCCTGCGTTCCTGACTTGGCATGGTTCCTGCGGAGATGATCTGGCTGACAGCCTCTGTGGGCCTCTGTGCTCTCCAGCAGGGAAAGGATGCTCTTCCTGCAAGCCAGGGGCCTGGGACCTGGCGTTGTACCAGGAAGACTGGGTGCCAAAGTTCTGGTCTTTCCATCAGAAGAGCTGAGACTCCTGACCTTGGGAAGCTGTTTTGGCTTCATTGTTTTCATCTTCAAAAAGAAGGGTTTGGAACCAAAGAAAAATGTTCGGAGTTTGCATATTCTGGGCGCTTACAATCTTCCGTGTGTTTTAATTGATTCAGGGCAAGCCAGGCTGTAAGCCATCTCATTTGCAGAGAAGGGAGCCAGAGCGACTTGTCACAGGTCATGAAACTGCTGGACCAGCTGTCCCGCTGGGAGCCCAGGCCCTGACCCCTGCAACCATCCTCTGTTCATGCTGCCTGCAATGTCAGGTCCAGTCCTGGGGTGAAGGGAATGGGGCAGCTGTCCTGAAGGCTACTCGCTGGCCACCACTGTCTTCACAGGACACCTGAGATCCCAGCCCTCCTTCTTCCAGCCCTGCCTTCCTCTCCCCTCCCACACTTCCTCAAAGACCAGCCCAGCCCCGAATCACAGTCTAGTGTCAGGAGTCCTACAAATAAATCATCGTGGGAGCTCTGAAGCCATGCCCAAATGCATCTTAGAGACCCCAGGCTGTCCAGATGGTGAGAACACATATGACCCTGTTTGGAGGTATTTCCTCACACAGCGTGGGGCTCAAGGTCTTTGTTAACCTGAAATCCATCATCTGTAGTCGTAACTACACCTTGCTGAAATTCTGTGCAGGGGATGGGGCCAGGTGATGTTCAGTTACTAAACCCTTTCTTCAAACAAGACCTTTAAGGATGTACAGTGTATAGAATCCCGGGGGCATCAGCTCTGGCCACTGGAGGTGCAGACAGAGATCTGAAGCCCCAGCCTCTGCCTCGCCAACCCCAAGGGCTCCATGGGATGCTGAACCTGGGTATTTGACAGTCATTGAGCTAGATGACATCCAAGGCCTTCACCACTTCTTTTTTGCGGGGGTGGGTGGTGTTGAAGTAGAAAAGAATAGCTTTATTGTTTTGCCAGGTAAAGGGAGCCTCAGTGGGCTAATGCCCTCAAAACTGCGTCCCGTCCGCACCTGGAGGGGGTAGTGAAGGGTTTGTGGCAGTGGTCCACAGGGGGTGTGGTCAGCGTGTGGACCTTCTCCTGACTGGTTGGTGGTGAGGTAAGTGGGAGTCAGCATCATCAACCTTCCGATTCCAACGGCTCTAGAGTCTGCATGCTTACAGGCAGCGTTACAGATAGCTTCTCCCACCTGGTAGGGGCTTCAGTATCTGGTGTCTGGACTTACTGAGGCTCAGGCTTTTTGGATCTCAGCGCAGAAGGAATTCAGTGAAAGGCAAAGTGATAGGCCAGAAGTACATGGATTAATAATAGAACGCTTATGAGAGATGTGAGCGGGCAGGAAAGGAAACTCTCCCCTTCGCCACTTCTAAACACTACTTCTTTCTCTTTCTGGAAATGAAGATAAGAGTTAGACATTCCTACAGATTGTTCTCCACTCAAAATATTATTATAGACCATTAACAGGCAAGGGACGCTACATGGGCTTCCCTTGTAGCTCAGCTGGTGAAGAATCTGCCTACAATACAGGAGACCTGGGTTCGATCCCTGGGTTGGGCAGATCCCCTGGAGAAGGGAAAGGCTACCCACTCCAGTATTCTGGCTTGGAGAATTCCATGGTCTGTATAGTCCATGGGGTCACAAAGAGTCAGACACAGCTGAGCGACTTTCACAGTAGGCAAAATCCTATATTAGCGTTTTAAGATGAAGCAAGAGAAGGGAAGGGACTCTATAAGATTTCCTTAAAAAAAAGCTGAAGCATAGTTGATTACAGCGTAAGCTTGAACAGCTTGGTACTGGACAAGCTTTGCAGGGGTCACCACTGGAGCCCCAGGTATCTCTGAACCCCCAGAGCTTTATTGTCGGTGCTCCTCTCTGGCATTTAACATTTACATGTTTATACTGTATTTTGTTTGCCACATGTGTGTTTTCAACATTGCAGGTATACCCACTTTTTTTAAAAAACTATATTTAGAAGTAAAAAAAAAACACTTTAAGTTAAAAAATGCAGTTTAGCTATAAAGTTTAGATGTGCTGCAAAGCAGAAACAGATAAGTGGACCTTGTGGAGTTTGGGTAAACAGCCATACTTAGTGAAATACAGATATTCAGACTTCTGTGTCACAGCTATTTATTCTGGGAAGAATAAGTCTTGGCTGCTTTTCCATATCTTTGACCAGCTTACTCTTAAGCATAGTAAGTATCTACCATTGTAATAGAGCTTGTGGATCACTAAAAGCAAGACTTGCCCCCAAATATTTCTTTTATAGGGCTGCATGGCTCAGCCTTATGCCTCGAGGCAGAAAGCTTTCTAAAACACAAGACTTCCTGGAGGCCTTGACTGTCTCATTTGTTACTGTATGTATAGCTCTTCACACATGACCTAGGTTATAATAGGTATCCTGAAAATACTGGATACCTTCTAAGAGTTTTATGAGCTTAAACAGGAGATGGGATGTGAATGAATCTGGGTTGTGTCATGCACTGAAAGACACTTTAAGTTCAAAAATGCAGTTTAGCTATAACGTTTAGCTGTCCTGCGGGCAGAAGCAGATAAATGGACGTGATGGAGGTTGAGTAAACAGTCATACTCAGAGCAGGAAGTCCCACCAAGGAAGTCCTGCCCTTGGTGGGAGCAGTGTTGGGGGTGTGTCCTTTGGAGCCGGAGGAGCATATGCCATGGATGGGTGGAGGAGGGGTGCCACATGTGTCTCAAGTCATCATCTCTGCCTTAGAGCGGGAGGGCGCCAGCGCCAGCAGGAGGTGGGGGTGCCGAGGGGTCTGGTGGCAGACTTTCAAAGGGAGGAGGACCCTTGCTCTGTCCCAGTTCTGTCTGAGTCTGTCACTGTCTCTTCTGCAAAGGTCAGCGCAGCTCCCATCATGGCATTTCAGAGCCTCGAGTTCAGAGTCAGCTGGGACATTTGGAGGGGAGGGAACAAAAAGGAAAAGGGGGAACAAGAATTAAGTGTGATTTCGAGGTCTCTGGGGCGTTAGGTGGTAACCACAGGGAGAGGTGAGGATGCTGCTGACTTGACATGAACTGCTTAGCTTGCTTCTCCCCCGAGAGCCAAGGTCTTCCTGGGGGTGCATGGGCTTCGGGGGGAGCCCTCAGGCAGTTGGCCATGGGAGAGCATGCAAAATGCACACCTTGCAGCTTGAAAATCTGAGCTAACGTGTGTGTCCCAGATAACCAGATGGAAAGAAAACCATTAAACCTATGTGGATCTTTTGGGGCTGTAAGTTTTGAACAGCGAAGACAGCTTTAAGAGCAAAGTCCCATGAGCTTAGTCTCACTCACAGCCAGTCGTGATTCTCCAAGAGCTGAGCCTGCCTGGTGCTTTCCTGACGCAGCACCCTGTGGTCTGTCGGGGACGACTGTGCTGAGTGTATCAGTGAGATATTGCTACTTAAGCGCCCCCGAGTCAGCGGACTTAATGCGCCGGTCACGGAATGGCTAGAGTCACGCGTCGGGCTGGCTGGTCTTGGCTGTGCCTCGCAGTCCGCCAGCTTCTTGGCTGGCCGGCCCCTGCTAACGCTATGCTGTCCTCTGTCCCATTAGCTGACGCGTCCCTGCTCCAGGGGTTTCCTCTTCTCTTCCTTCCTCCATGACTGGGGTCGTGGCCTTTGCACGACCGGCAGACACAGGTAAGGTCTTCTGAGAGGCAGAAGCAGACAGATACACTGTTGCATCTGGCTCCTTGTATTGCTCAAGCAAGTTCATGGCCAATGAATAGAGAAGCATGCTCCACCTTCCATGGAACATGTGCCTGGGCAACGTGTAAAGTAGGGCTGGAGAACCGAGACCAGTAGTGCAGTTTCCCACTTGAGATCCCACCGATGCTTGAACGACCATTCCAAACACTGAAGATGCTCAGGCAGCCACGAGGGAGGCTGTCAGAGGGATGTGGGTGGGTTGTCAGGACTGACTTTGACCCTCATGGTCTGTATCGATTGTTGTAGACACAGTGAGTTTTAGATTCCTAAAGTGGTATAGAGGTTTGGTCCCTGGGTTTCTTTTCTTTCATCCATTAATGAATCAACTGCATGTACCAGGTTGCTACCAGAGGAGAGGTGTCTGTTGCATCCTGGTTCCTGGAACTGAAGAGGGAGAAGGAAGGACTAACATTTACCCTGTGCTCACGTCAGGAACAGTGTCTGAACTGCATCATCTCCACATTAAACAGGGTGAGCATTAAACAAGAGGGATGGTGCTGATGTTAGTGTAGCTGTATTCCCAAGGCAGCGTGTTCTTGGAGACACTGAGGCTGGAGTTCCAGGGTTTGGGTTCGAAGGCAGAAAATACAAATTTGTAAGCTTCCTGTGGCTTTGGTGATGGCTGTATTTTTGATACATAGAAAACAGGGATAGATAATAGCCCTCCAACCTCTGCATTGATTTTAAAGAATATCTGTGTGCACAGTTTGAAGCCACAGAGATTGCCTTCAGAGCTGAAGCTTCTCTATAAGATGATCTGGAATTTTGCCAACAACTTCATGAGGATTAGTGACTGCAGTTTATATGGAGAACTTTTTACTTCTCAAAGATGTTGTAATTTTTCTTCTCATTAGATACATATGTAGAGCTAATGGGCTTCCCAGGTGGCACTAGTGGTAAAGAACCCATCTGCAATGCAGGAGTCCTGGGTTCAATCCCTGGGTTCAGGAAGATCCCCTGGAGAAGGGATTGGCAACCCAATCCAGTATTCTTGCCTGGAGAATACCATGGACAGAGGAGCCTGGTGGGCTACAGTCCATGGGGTCGCAGAGAGTCAGACACGAGTGAAGCAACTTAGCATGAATGCCTGCATAGAGCTAATACCTGAATACGGGGCATTTCTCTTAATATAGGCTCTCTGCACCTTTGTCTTCTTTTATAATTATACATAATGGTCCTTATGGTCTGTTATGTCAAAGATATAATTTCCTTCTGCCTTTTTCTGTTTTCATTGTTTTCAAAAATGGGTTATAATCAGACCTGAAAAAAAACAAAGCTTGATTTCATGACCTACAAAAAGCATTGTCAGGCATGATATAAATTCTTATTCTCCAAGTGTCTATGTTGCCAAAAAGCAGTTGCAATTGCATGCCTCTTTTTCAGATCACATCTTTTATCACAATTCTCACCCCTTGGAAATACCTCATTTGATTAGACCCTGGTGGAATTCTGCTCTCCTCTGCGGAATCAGCTGGAACAGCTGCGGGCCATCAGAGCCGGAGGCCAGCTCTGTCCAGGGGCCCCAGCACGCTGCCTGGGTCTGCACAGAGGGACCTCACTCTGGCTGGTTTCACAGGGGCACGGGAGATAAAGGTTTGGTGGTTGGTCCTTGTGGTCAGAGCCTGAGATCCAATTTCTAATGGTTTTAAAGTGAAAATTCATTGCCTGGGACGTAAACATAGGAAGTTGTTTGGTTTGGGCCCTGGGAGATGCTGGAAAGAGGCCAGAAGTATAGAAGACAGGAGAGAAAGTTCAGGGGGGCCAGAGTGGGCCTGGGGGCCTAGATGAGGCAGCTGTTGTCCAGGAGGCCGGACCTGCAGGCAGGGTGCTTTGGGGGTGAGATGTGGCCTCTTCCCTGGGGGGAGCCTGAGAGGACCCCAGTGGTGAAGCGTTCCTTCTGCTCCCTCTTGACCGTCACCCTAAACAACCATGTGGTGCATTTTCTGAGAGGAGTGAGTTCCCTCTGCAGCCGTGGGGACATGGCTGGCGCTGGCTTCTGACTCTTGAGCATCCTCCAGCATTGGGTGGGCACCATGCTCACCCCCCGCCTCCGTCCCCTCCATATCTCTGTGCAGTGGGTGGGCCTGGAGGCTTGGGCGCCTGGGTGGGGCTGGCCCTGGGGGGCATGTGAACAGCTGCAGGGCTGGAGGAAGCCAGACCTCGGGGACCTGTCCAGGAGTTAGTGCCAAGGGGTCGGGGGCTGAGGCCCAGTGATGGGGAATGCGGCTCACAGCGGGCAGAGGGTCTGCCCCGTCCTTGGCTTTGTAAGAACATACACGTTGTTGAGGACAGACCTTAACCAACAGTGGGCTTCCACCTCGGGTGTTTTTCCCTTGAGGCCGGGTAGACCTCAGCACATTGGGGTTCAAGGTTTCTATTCTATCAAACCAGAGTCAAAATCTATCTTCTCTGTAGACCTCAGGATGGCCTTTGTTGTAGCAGGAGATGGACTTCAATGGCTGGAGGCAGCCATAGGTGTTATTCTGGGCTCTATTATCTGTGATTCTTTCCCAGTTTCTTTCTGAATGTCCGCAGGTGGGCTCCAGGGCTAAATTCAGCCACGCTTGAAGTCACAAAAAAAGGGCTCTGCCAGTGATGGTCTCTCCCACCAGCAAAGCCAAGGATTACATAATCCAGTCTCGAGGGCAAGCTCTGCAGCCACGTGGCCTGAGCCAAAGCCTCCATTCCACCACTTACAGCTGGTGGCACGGTGCCCAGGTTCACGAACTTCTCTGTGCTTCAGTCCCTCCCTGGAGAACAGAGGCCTGAACTGAGCCTTGTACGTCATACATGGTAGGGCTCTGGTGAAAATTAAATGAGTTAGTCCACGAAGGTGCCTCACGGGGTATCTGGCACATGGACGCCCTCAGTCACTTTGGCGTGATTACTAACAGCTGCCCCAGGAGAGCCGGGGATCTTCAGTTATCCTGGTTGGCGTGGCCAGGTATTTGGTGCAACTCCGGGAGATGATGAAGGACAGGGAGGCCTGGCCCACCGCAGTCTGGGGAGTCACAAAGGGTCCGACACGACTGAGCGCCCGACCAGCGGCAGCTGCATCTGAAATGTAGAGCAGCTTGGCTTCTGTAGGCGGGTGACTGCCCCCCTCCTGAAAGCAGCCTGGGTTTTCACTCTTGCTGCTGCTGTCCACTGCGAAGGTGTCCAGCTCTTCCTAATCTACTGTTTAGGTTCAGGAAGTGGCTCTGAGCAGAGTCTGGTCATCCCGGGGGTCATGGAGCACAGCCTGGGCAGCACCGTTGTGTGTGAACCCCCCCAGAGGGGATGTGAGTGGTGCCCGCTGGAGCTGTGAGCTGTGGTGACTTGGAGGGAAAACCGTGTGACTTGTATCCACTTGCCCAAGCGTTTCACTTTCCGCCCAGCTTGATGAATGTTTGGTCTTCTTGCAGAGCAATCCTGTACTCACTTCTGAGTGTAAGCACTTGCCATTTGCTCCTTTCACTTATTAGAGTGGTTCGTATGCATGATGCTGGTTTTCAGTGCTCGCTTGCTGCCATGACACCCAAGGAGCATTTAAATTGTCCACATTGAGGCACCGACCAGGAGATTAGTACCAACCAAGAGATGGGGCTTCCGGGAAAACTCAGGGGTCTGTGTTTTTAAAAATTTCTCAGCTGCAAAGCTATAGTATGGGACTGGCACAAAAACAGATGCCTAAATCAATGGACAGCATAGACCAGAAATAAGGCCATACATTTTTGCTCAGTTAATCTGTGATGAATGAGGCGAGAGTCTGTAATGGAGAAAAGACAGTCCCTTCAATAAGTGGTGCTGGGGAAACTGGGCAGCTACAGCAAAAGAAGGAAATTAGAACATTTTCCTCATACCATATACAAAAATAAACTCAAAATGGATTAAAATCTGAATTTACGACCTGAAACCATAAAACTCCTAGAAGAGAATGTAGACAGAACATTCTTTGACATAAATCAATTCTTTTTGGATTTGTCTCCTCACGCAGAGGAAACAAGACCAAAAATAAACAAATGGGACTTAATTAAAAACTTTTCCACAGCAAAGGCAATCATCAACAAACTGAAAAGACAACCTATTGAATGGGGGAAATATTTGCAAACGATAAGGGCCTATAAGTGACCCTATAAGGGGCTAATATCCAAAATATATAAACAGCTCATACAACTCAATGTCAAAAAACAATTTAAAAATGGACAGAAGTTCTGAACAAACATTTTTCCAAAGAAGATACACACATACAGATGGCCAACGGGCTTATGCAAAGATGCCCAGCATCATTAATTATAAGGTAAATTCAAACTAAAACTACACGTGTTAGGACAAAATACCTCATACTGTTAGAATGGCCATCATCAAAAAGGATACAAATAATAAACATTGGTGAGGCTGTGGAGAAACTGGCATTCTCCTACACCACTCGTGAGAATGTCAATTGGTAAAGCCACTGTGGAAAACAATTTGGAGAATTCTCAGAAAGACTAAAAATCAACCTACCATATGACCCAGCCATTCCACTCTTGGCTATATATCAGAAAAAAGAAAATGCTAATTCAAAAAAAAAATACATGCAACTCAGTATTGTATAGTTGCCAAGATATAGAAGCCACCTAAGTGTCCTTCCACATATAAATAGATAAAGAAGACGTGGCATACACACACACACACACACATATACACACTGGAATACTACTCAGCCATAAAAAAGAAAGATATTCTGCCACTTGCAACAACATTGATTGACTTGGAAGGCATTATGCTTAGTGAAATAAATCAGATAGAGAAAGACACATACTGTATTACACCCCCTATATATGGAAATCTAAAAAATACAGCAAACTAGCAATTATAACAAAAAAGAAACAGACTCACAGATGTAGAGAATAAACTAGTGGTTATCAGTGGGGACAGGAAAGGGGGAGGGGCAAGATAGGGGTAGTGAATTAGCAGGTACACACTGCTATGTATAAAATAAGTAAGCTACAAGGGTCTATGGGACAGCACATAGACTGTAGCCAATATTTGGTAATAACTATGAATAGGATATAACCTTTAAAGCTGTGAATTACTCTGTTGTACACCTGAAGTTTATACACTATTGCACATCAGTTCCACCTCAGTTAAAAAAAATCCTTAGGTGAGCAGCCCAGGATAATAGCTTCTGACTGACTGTCTTGTTTTTACCCTCATGCCAACCCTGAGAGAACTGGAGAGATGTCACTGTGCCCTTTTATAGGTGAGAAACCCAGCTCTCCGAGAGTGAGATGTGCCTGCAGTCAGATAATTCGTTCACATGTCGCTCAGGATAATACAGTTCTGTTCCTTGGCCAACACTTCCTAAATCTCAGTAGCTTAAACAGGGAACATCTATTTCTTACAGCACCATTAGCTGCCAGCAGGTGGCTTTCTGTACCCCTACTTGAGGAGGGTCTTGGGGTCTTCCCACCCATTGGTCCTGGCTGTTCCTCTTCTCCACGGTCACCTGTCTCCTGGTGACTCGCTCCCAGGAGTGTGTGCAGAAGATAGAGCTTGGTTGTGTTTATGAGCAGCCTGATGGCGATGGCTGTATCCTTGGTCCACATTCCATTGGCCAGAACTCAGGCGTGAAGCCCACCTAGATGTAGGGGATTCTGGGAAATGTAGTCCTGTGTGTCCAGGAGAAACAACCCAGTTTGGTAAACATATAGTGTAGTTTCTACCACTACTGATAACGTAAGGCAGTGACATCTAAGTCGCAAGAATCTTTTTAATGTTAAAACTGTGTTACCACTGACGTTTTTTCATCATCACAACCATCCAAAGAGGTAGTTATTGCCCCACTTTTTAAGGATGAAAACCTGAGATTCAGAAAACCGCAGTGTCACCCCTTGAGGAAGGGAGCAGGGGAACGGACGACTCACCCTGGCCTCCCCTCTCTTAAGCCTAGGGCAGTTTGGTGGGCCCACCCTTGCTGTGGGGCCGAAGCAGAGCTGGGCCAGGACGTGGATTCCAGGCTGTTTCCCACCTCATGTTCTGAGCTGTGCTATCACGTGGACTTGAGGACGCAGGCTGAAGCAAGTCTTCATTGACCAGAGTCGGGGCGTGGCCGGGAGCAGACAACAACTGAAGTTTAAAGTTTCTGGAACGTTTTCCTGTTATCACATGGAAACACAGAATCTTCCCACTTCCTGAAATCTGCTCATGATGCCTCCCAAAGGCCTTCTCTCTGAAAGCCTCGCAGAAGACCCCATCCTTCCTGGACAAGCAGCTGTGGGACAGTCCATAATGAGGGGTGTCGCTTATAACGCCCGGGAGGCCTTCTGCCTGTGGCCTCGTCCCAGAGAAACCATCCTCCGGTGTTGTTTTCTGTTCGACAGACCTCAGGCAACTTCCCAACAAGAACTCTGTTGGACGCCAAAGGCCCGAGTAGAGGTCGTCTGATGACATTTCTTCTCGTTTTACCTATAGCTGCCTCTCCACAATGCTCATGTTTGCTCGAGTCCAGCTGAAGCCGTTTCCTCTGGGAGGAAGCCCCCAGTGCCCTCAGTGGCCACCACCTGCCCTTGGCATATGATCTGAGGGCCTCTCAAGCAGCTCCAGCCTGACCCGTCAGCCCGAGACCCCAATGCCAGCTCAGCCTCTTTGGAAGACAGATGGGGTGCAGCTAGCACTCAGCCTGGAGACCTTCCAAAACTAGTTCTAGGAGGATTCAACAGGCTTCCAGGCCCCACCTGAGTCATGAACCCTCAGCCAGGCTCCGTGGGACAGACCCAGAGCCCTGCCTGGCTCACCCCCTGCTGAGATGGACGCAGGGGTCCTGACCACTCTGCGTGCGTCATCATGGTCTCCTGTCTGCCCCAGCCCCGGGTCACTGTTGGTAGCTCCACGCCAGCTCATTCACTCCTGCAGACAGGCGAGGACGCTGCAGGTCTTCCCCTCTCTTCTGGGCTCTGAGCCCTCTCAGCACAAAGGAGCAGTCCCACCTCACCCCAGAGCTGAATGCCTCTTTCTCAGCCTGGAATTGACCCCTCAACCAAGAAAAGATTTAAGGAAGCAAGGCAGGAGGACAGGGGGACAACAGAGGGTGAGATGGTTGGATGGCATCACAAACTCGATGGACATGAGTCTGAGCAAGCTCCGGGAGATGGTGATGGACAGGGAGGCCTGGCGAGCTGCTGTCCATGGGGTTACAGAGAGTCAGACACGACTGAGTGACTGAATGGCAATGAAAATAGAAATAGAAGTCAGCAAATCCATCTCAGAAAACCTGCATGTGTTGCTTTTGTCTGAGCTCTCAGGAAGGCAGCTTAGAGACTGTTAACTGTAGAAGCTCAGAAGACCTGGCATGGTGCCATACCAGAGTCTAGAAAACTCACATCAAAGAGGCAAGTGTCAATACCACGACTCAGAGATCCTGGACTAATAACAGTCAAAGCCAGAGTCATCAATTCAACCAGAACCGTGTATTTATCATGATATCTCCTGCCTGCTGCCTCCAATGGCTTATGAATCAATGAACCTCTCTACTTGCATATCAATATCTTGTTTCATTTCAAACCAGAAAATGAAAGGCAGGATTAGGTTTTGTTCTCAAAGTCTATTTTTCTATGCTATCGATCCAGGTGGCAACTACAGATTGAACCTCAGAATGGGTTCTCTCTTCAGGTCATTTTTTAAATGGGTTTTTATTTTTATCTGTGATGAATGAAGCAAAGGCGACTTCCGAGATGGGACTTGAAGGCATCAAAGTGGTCCCGAGTTTGGAAGTTTTATAAAAGCTGGCTGCGGGACTCGATTGAAATGGTGCTCAGAACAAGCCTCCATACCAGACTTGTGCTCAAGTCCATGTGGTTCCTGGCACTCAACCTCTGAAGGATGGCATTTGAGTTTGTACACTTGGCATTTCAGATGCTGGTGCATCTGGCTCCTGTCCTGGTCAGAAAGAGGCAGAGCTGGAAGCGGGTACATCCGTGGTGGCGGAGTGGAGTCGTGTGGACAGACCAGCACGTGGACGGTTCCCTCAGTGTGTGGGGGAGGCTGCTGGGCACAGGGGACCCGTTCTGCAGCACCCCTGTGTGCCCTCCTGTCTCCTCGCTGGCCGGCCTGATCATCCTCCCCGGGGCCACAGGCAGCCCTCCGGCCCTCTGAGCCCGCTCCTCATCCCGCGCAGGTCCCCAGGACTTGCAAACTGCATCACAGAGTTTCCACGTGGGGGGGCGGGGTCACAGTGGGCCCGGACTGCCCTGCCTTCCAGCGATTATGCTTGACCACAGGACACCTTGCTCCTCTGTCGCTGGTGTTTCCACCGGGAGACCCGACTGCTTCATGTGTGGTGTTTTGGACTCATAATCTGGGCTCTGTCTTTGGCACAGTAGGCAGCTGAAATCTAGGCTGATCTCAATAGGGAGGCAGAAGATGAATCATTTTCCAGTGGGCTGGAGACCTACAAAATAAACATCGGTTCATGGACTTAAAAGACTCAGGAATGATCAAATTTGTCTTTATCTTCTGTCTATGAAAATAGCATCCAAGGCAAGAGATGCTGATTTTATATATTATTATTTCTACCCAAAGTATTCTCTCTCACTTAAGGCAAGTATCTGGGGACTTCCCTGGTTGCCCAATGGTTAAGACTCTGCCCTGCCAGTGCAAGGGGACATGGGGTTTGATCCCTTATCAGGGAACCAAGATCCCACTTGGCACACAGCCACAGCCAAATAAATAAATAAATGTCACTGTTATGATTTAACTTGAAGAAAAGGGACATATTTGTTTGGAGGCAGAGGTAGGTGTTGATCCATCAAACTGAAAAGCAGGTTTTTAAACAGATTGTAGTTTCCTGAGGGTGCGTCTTAAATAAGTTGCCAAGTACATACTTGAGATTAGTAACAGAAAGTTTAATTTTGGAAGGACTTGAGTGATGGGTCTTCTTACTTACCTTGTTTAACAGTTGAGGAAAGTGAGTTTCAGAAAGGCAGACCCTCCTATGCCACAGAGCTAGTCTGTGGGAAACTTGGGCTTAAAACCCATGAACACTGAATCTCGTGATGAAACTACAACACAATGAAAAGGATTATAATAGTGGTAAAAATATCTGCAGACAATGTGTTGTTATTATCTCCATTTTATAGATGGTAAAACTCAGGCTCGGAAACATTAAATAACCTTCCTGGGGTCACAGAGAGAAGAGTGTCAAAGCAGGATTTAGTACCTGGGCTGGTCTAATCAGATAGTCAGTTTGTTGTCTTCCCATTGTAGGAGAGTGCCTTTTGGTTATTTTTTGGAAGGAAGAAAATTTTCTTCCAAAGAAATTAATGATTAAAGAGCCTTCAGTTCAGTTCAGTCACTCAGTCAGGTCCGACTCTTTGCGACCCCATGAACTGCAGGATGCCAGGCCTCCCTGTCCATCACCAACTCCTGGAGCATGCTCAAACTCACGTCCATTGAGTCGGTGATGCCATCCAACCATCTCATCCTTTGTCATCCCCTTCTCCTCCTGCATTCAGTCTTTCCCAGCATCAGGATCTTTTCAAATGAGTCAGCTCTTCACATCAGGTGGTCAAAGTATTGGAGTTTCAGCTTCAACATCAGTCCTTCCAATGAATATCCAGGAATGATTTCCTTTAGGATGGACTGGCTTGATATCCATGCAGTCCAAGGGACTCTCAAGAGTTTTATCCAACACCACAATTCAAAAGCACTTCAACACCAGAGTTCAATTCTTCAGCACTCAGCTTTCTTTATAGTCCAACTCTCGCATCCATACATGACCACTAGAAAAACCATAGCCTTGACTAGATGGACCTTTGTTGACAAAGTAATGTCTCTGCTTTTTAATATGCTGTCTAAGTTGGTCATAACTTTTCTTCCAAGGAGCAAGTGCCTATATAGGAGCTAAAACTTTTTAACTCCTAGGAAAAAAGCACAGGCCTGATCTCCTCTGAAAATAGAACAAAATAGAAATTCTAGAACTGAAAAATACAACATCTGAAAGAAAAGAATTATTAAATGTCACCTTGGATTAAGCAATGCTTTCTAAGATGTGACACCAAAAGCCAAACAAAAGACAAAAATAAATACATTGAAGTTATTCAAAATTTAAAAAATTTGTTTTATCAATGAACACCATCAAGGAGGTGAAAAGACAGTTTGCAGGATGGGAGAACATTTTTCCACATCCTGTGTCTGACAAGAGACTTCTAGCACATATAAAACTATAAAAATAGCCCAATTAAAAGGGAACAGGTATTGGAAAAGACCCAGGTCCTGGAAGAGAATGAAAGCAAAGGAAAAGAGGGTGGCAGGGAATGAGTGGTTAGATAGCGTCACTAACTCAAGGGACATGAATTTGAGAAAATTCTAGGAGACAGTGAAGGACAGGGAAGCCTGGCGTGCTGCAGTCAGTGGGGTTGGAAAGAGCTGGACGTGACTTAGTGGCTAAACAACAAATTATGTACATCTTTTTAAAAATGTCTTCGAACAGTTTATAACAGCTGTTGCAAAGGTCTTGTGCTGTTGTTCCGTCCATTGTCCTTCAGTCTGTTCCTATAGAATTATTTCTCCTGGGTTATGGGTTAGTTTACTGGTCTTCTCATAGCTTTTCATTGAATGCAGCACACTGTGGGTTCTATGTTGTTGAGAATAAGAATTTTTTAAATTTCTGTAAAGAGTTTGAGTTTTGTTGTAGGAGGTGTTTGGTTTCCTGGCTGGTCAGAGGGAGTCTGCATCACAGGGTGGTGATCGCCCCCCTGTGCCAGTTGCTTCAGCAGATTCCAGCTGCGATTGGTGTCCTCTTCCAGTGAGGCCTCTGCTCCTCTGTGGTCCCCGCCTCCGTGTGCTGTGGGTCGCACGTAACCCTAAGCAGAGAGCTGGTGTGGACCAGGAACTTGCCTTGTGCTCACTCTGCTCTCAAGGGTCACCGCCCTGCACTGCCTGTAATCCAATTCCTGAATTGGCTTTATGTGTTTTGTCCAGAGTTATTAATTGCTTATAGTGGGAGGGTAAGTCTGGTAACATAACTCCACCATGACCTGAACCATAGGTCTCTCCTGACTTATTTTAAATCATTCTGTTTTAGGTATATTAATATTTAAGTAGTTCCCTAGTAGCTCAGTCGGTAAAGAATCTGTCTGCAGTGCAGGAGACCTGGGTTCGATCCCTGGGTCAGGAAGATCCTCTGGAGAAGGAAATGGCAACCCACTCTAGTATTCTTGCCAGGGGAATCCTGTGGACAGAGAAGCCTGGAGGGCTACAGTCCACGGGGTCTCAGGAGATAGACGTGAATGAGCAACTAAACCACCATCAAGTGGTTTTCAATGCTTAAATTTTCTTATGGGGAGAAGTTCAAGAGAGATCATAAGATTAACAAAATTTTTGTGTACTGTGTATTCCTTAGAGAAATCTCAGGTTTATTTAAACCATTTTAGGTGTTTGTATTTTTTTTTTAGAAGTTAAACATTAGGTAAAACCAAATATGGTTAAACAAGGGATAGGTATTTTGAGTTGACTTCACACCATTCTACTAAATCAGATGGTAATATTCAGAAAAGTACTATAAAATTCTCATTTTACAGGTGCAAAAATTTAGACGTCAGCCCCTGTATGTGACAGGATCACCTTGGGAAATAATTTGGAGCATATCTGTTTGTCTTCATCTTCTCATTTCTGGAATACACTCTATGTTTTTAATTTCAATTTCATGTCTCTATTGTCATGCCATTTGCTCTTCTTCCTCACACTTCCATTCATTGAGAAAATTCACTAGGACTATACAAGGAACAGGATATGAGCTCTTTCCCAGGTCCTTTTCAAATAGCTCCACTCTTTGACTTTAAACAATGGAAGTCATAATGTGATTATTGTCACATTATTATCTGATTATTGTCAGGCTGTGAGGGAAGAGAGATTTAGGGTAATCCACCCACTGTCTTTCTCTGAGCTCTTCTCTGCCGTCGAGTTGCCTTCGATTTTCTGATCTCGCACCATCATTTTTCTCACTCTTGTCCGGTGCGTCTCACCCTCGGGTTCCAGAACTCATGCTTTAATCCCAGTAAGGTGTTAGTGACGGAAGCTGGCTTAGTCCTCGTTTTACTCACTCACCATTCTTGTCATAAACCTGGTGATTCTGCTTCCGTTTTCCAGTTCCTCACATCCTCTTACTGTACATCCCTCAATGAACTGAAAATGACACCTCCCTTCAGATCTCTCATGTGTGTTTCTGAAGCAAAATGAAGCAGGGATTGATTCTGGTCCTCAAAGTACCAGGATGAAGTCCTCACTAATGATCCCATCAAAGGTCAAACCACCCAGGACATCATCTCAGGACGCCTGCCTGATAACGATGGATATTTATTAAACTATCCCTCATGGGGCTGAGGATATGCTTTGGGAATGGTCCAGTTTTTCATGCAGACATTTGAACTTTACTGAACGAAATCTTGGAGAAGCTGGAAACGATTTCCCTGTTGACTGCTTGCCTCGGTGGAGTGAGAAAGTAAGAAGCACCCGAGTGCTGATTACTTTTCTCAAGCCCGGCAGGTTCCCGTGTTTCTGGAGACCCACAGTCTTCTCTGCCCTCAACATCTTTTCCGTCTTCCTTTTATTTTCCATCTCAGCGACGTCTGACATGGCTGACCTACCTCCCATCTTAAACGCTGTCTGGGGAGTCCCCCTTTTTACAGCACTGGACATTCCTCTTCGTTTCCTTGATTGGTTCCATCTCTTTGGCTTGACCTCTTCATGTTGAAATACCTTAGAGAAGTCTGGGCTGTCTTCTCTTTTCTGATATATCTAATTTCTGGATGAGCTCATCCAAGTCCACAGTCTCAGGTACTATGTATATGGTGATGATTTCCAATTTTCTGTCTCTAGCCTTGTCCTCACATTTTAGCTCCAAACTCAGTTTTCAGAGTACCCATCTGACCCCACCATGTAAAATCCTCACTCAGTCAAAATATGACTCCTCATCCCAGTAGCATATCAAGATTGTTTCTTTAGCATAGCTTCCATCTCAGTAAGTGGTACCAACAACCACCCTGTCGCTCAAATCAAAAATGTTAAACCTATAATTTGCTCCTTTTTATTCTCATGGCCATTCTAACCCACTCAGCAATCTCCTGTCCATCTTAAGTTCAAAATACATCCCTTTCAATTCATTATGCTCCACCCTCGCTAGCACCATCACCTCTTGCCTGGATCACTGAAGTCATCCTTGAAAGAGCCCCCCACTCCTGCCCTGCCCTCCTGTAGGCCATTCTCCATGAGGAAGCCAGAGTGACCCTGTAAAAACAGTAATCCAACAGGCCGCTCTCCTGCACATCAGAACAGAAGCTCTCTGCAAGACATAAAGGTGCACACATCCCGTTTCTATGGCCTCCTAAGATCCCCCTTCTGTGCGTTCTCCATGTATTGGTCCACTTTCTATTCCCCAAATATGCCAAGCTCTCACTGCGTTAGAGCCCTCATCTCTGTCACAGATAGTCGTCTGACTGTCCTTCCACAGTTCAAGTCAACCCAAACATCACCTCCTCAGAGAGGCTTTCCCCAGCCACTCTGCCTACAGTCTTCACCCACCCCTCAGCCACACCATCTCCAAATTCTATTTCTCTTTCCCCTAAACAGGTATCACCATTGAACATTAAACAGGGAAATAATTTTTAATTATAAGTTTGTTTCTAAAAGTAGAGAAGGACCTTGTCTATTTTTGTTCTATTTATAATGTGCTCAAGAAATATTTGTGAAATCAGTATGTATAAGTTATAGAAATGGTAGCAGTCAGTTTTAAAAGTGTTTGATTTTCTCAGTGATGCCTTGTAGCTGGTGTGCACAGTAATAAGACGTCTGAATTCAGAACCGGGAGCCTTGAAACCTAGCCAACATAGACATTCCCTGGGGGGACCCTGAGCTTCCATTTGCTTCTCTGCTAGACTCTCTGGTACCTCCTGGTCTCGTTATAGGGTTGGTGAGGAGAGCAGACAATATAAGGCCTTGGCAGATATGAAGAGAATCGTACAACACTACAGATGTTAGATTTTTCTTTCTGTTACATTTAGATAACCACCTTCCCCAGGCAAAGAAGTCTTCTTTGTGTAGAACAAGGTAGAATTCACGTGCAGACACACATCTGATCAAGTCTCTGGCATTCATACACCCCCAGGACCACCGGGCCGCCCGTGTTGAGTGGTGGTCACCAGGGAAGGCACCTCTCCTCTCCCCGTCACTGAGACCTTCCCTTCCTGGCTGTCCCTGTTTCACTAGAGATCGCTTCCCTTTGGCATTGATCATGAACACCTGGGTCAGCCATCCATTGCAGCCCCACACAGCCCAACACAGTGCCTGGCTCAGACTAGATGCTCAGTTATTAAAAGTAAGTGTCCACCAACAGATGAATGCTTCACGAAGACGTGGCACATATATACAACGGAATATTCCTCGGGCACAAAAAGAATGAAATAATGCAGCAACATGGATGGGCCTAGAGATTAGCATACTAGGGGAAGTAAGTCAGAAAGACAAAGACAGGCAGCATATGGCATCATGTTTTTGGGAATCTAACATATGACACATGTGAGCCTGTCTATGGAACAGAAACAGACTCACAGACATAGAGAACAGGCTTGTGGCTGCCAAGGGGAAAGAGGAGGGAGGTGGATGGACTGGGCGTTTGGGGTTAGTGGATTTGAACTATTATATAGAGAATGGGCAAACAACAAGGAACTGTTATATAGAGAATGGGTAAAAAAGTACCTACTGAGCAGCCGAGGGAACTCTGTTCAATATCCTGTGATAAACCATAGTGGAAAAGAATATGAAAAAGAATGTGTATGTGCATATTAAGCAGAGTTTAACACAACATTGTAAATCAACCAGACTTCAATGAAAATCAAGTTCCATAAGGGAGGGTGAGTGGCTGCTGAGGTGAGAAATGGCGCTGAAAGAGATGGGATGTCCAAGGCCATTTCTGCCCCTGTCTGCCCGACAGGGTAGCCCCTCTCCTTCCATCTATGAAGGCTCTCCAAGTTGCAGCTTGATTTTCCTCCTGCATAAGCAGCAGCCGGCTCCTCGTGACATCCAGGCGCAGTCAAACCTCCTCTGCCTGGGGAAGAAAGAACAGTTTCACGAGCTGCCTGAGCTCACAACCAGGCTAGTTTGGGCTTTCCAGTAGAGTGGATACCAAGACATATAACCCGAGCTCCAGGAGAACCTTTCAGGCTGTCCCCAGGCGAAGGGCACAGGGTGACCGTGGTATTAAAAGAGGCATTTGTTGCTCTTTATACCCAAAGGAAATCAAGGTGAAGGTAATACTCAAATCAGGCTGAGCACATTTGCATGAACAAGATACGTGTCACTGGTGGCTTCTATCCTGCGTGACAGACAGACAGAACACCCTCCCCGCTGCCTGTGGTTCTTCATTAAGGCGGGGCTTTGAGGATAAGAAAGGGTTCACAGTGGCGTTTCCACCACCGTCTTGCAGCTGCTCAGAAATCACCTTCCCCCATATCTTTAGAGCTTCTCATCCACCTTTAAAGCAAGAGTGAAGGGTTGGGGGGAATATAGCCGAATGCAAAAACAAATGCCATCAACAGGGAAAACAATTTCAGAAGGTTCTAACGCAGATGAATAATGCAAACCTCCATCATGTTTATGGAGGGGGCAAACATTCAGTATTAATAATTTGCAAAGAAGAATGGCTGTCACTGTTTGTTAACAACTCACCATTTGTTCTGGATACAAACCTAATAATGCCCCATCTTATTAAGAATTTCTTAGTTTTTTTTTAAATTTAATTTGTGAACAAGGTGATGTTTATCAGAGGAAAACCAATATCCTGCCTAAAGCTGACTTTCTTCATTCCCTCCCACCTCTATCAAATATTTATCTGCCTCTGCCATTTTCTTTCTTTCTTTCTTTTTTTTTTTTTACTTAATTTTCAACACTAGGCTGCATTTTTAACACACACGGTGTAACTAGCTTCGATAGCCAATCATTCTTCCTGCAGAAATGTTTTATTACAAGACAAGGAGCATGAAAAGCAGTTGCATTGTTTTTCAGATTCTCTCTTCAGGGAACACAGTCATTAGCGAATTGTATCAGGAAGAAACACTTGTATGATGTGGCTGTCTCTGCATTCTGAGGATGGCGTTCGTATTGATTTAGTAATAGCTTACAAATAATAACCAAAAATTAGTTCTTCTGAGCTTACGGTTTTCTCCTCTTACTACTGCCATTTGGATTCAGGGAACTCACAGACGAGTCCAGAGAGCCTTCATTCACTTTGGTTCCCACGGGAACCACTTTCGGCTGGGAGTCCGGGTGATCATGGAAAGCCCGTGTCTGTCTGTCCGTAGAATGCATCTTCACGTCTCTCACTGGCCACACTCTGGGTAGGTAGCGGACCTGACACACCCAGGTTCTAGATGAAGCCCCATGACATTTTCCACACACACACACGCTGTACACACTCATACACCATATGTGAAACTGAAAGTGTTAGTCGCTCAGTCCTGTCTGACTCTGCAACCACATGGACTGTAATCCTCCAGGCTTCTCTGTCCATGGGATTCTCCAGGCAAGAATACTGGAGCGGGTTGCCATGCCCTTCTCCGGGGGATCTTCCTGACACAGGGATTGAACCTGAGTCTCCTGCATTACAAGCAGATTTCTTACCATCTGACCCACTATGCGTGTGTGTGCATGCTAAGTTGCTTCAGTGGTGTCCAACTCTTTGTGGCTCTATAGACTATAGCTTCCCAGGGTCCTCTGTCCGTGGGATTCTCCAGGCAAGAATACTGCAGTGGGTTGCCATGCCCTTCACCAAGGGATCTTCCTGACCCATGGATCAAACCCACATCTCTTATGTCTCCTGCATTGTGAAGCGAGTTCTTGACCACTAGGCCAGCTGAGGAGCCTATATATATATATATATATATATATATATATATATATATATATATATATATATATTTTTTTTTTTTACATTCTATTTCATTATAGATTATTATAGGATATTGAGTATAGTTTCCCTGTGCTATACAATAAGTTCTTATTGTTTATCTACTTTATATATAGTAGTGAAAGTGAAAATTGCTTAGTTGTGTCCGACTGTTTGCGATCCCAAGGACTCTAGAGTCCATGGAATTCTCCAGGCCAGAATACTGCAGTGGGTAGCCATTCCCTTTTCCGTATATAGTAGTATGTACATGTTAATCCCAGATTCCTAATTTATCCCTCCCCACCCCTTTCTTTCACTGACTGCTTTAAAACCTTTGACTGTGTGGATCACAGAAACTGTGGAAAATTCTTCAAGAGATGGGAATACCAGACCACATTACCTGCCTCCTGAGAAATCTGCATGTAGGTCAAGAAGCAACAGTTAGAACCGGACATACAGCAATGGACTGGTTCCAAATTAGGAAAGGAGTACATCAAGGCTGTATATTGTTATGCTGCTTATTTAACTTATATGCAGAGCACATCATGAGAAATGCTGGATATGGATGAAGCACAAGCTGGAATCAAGATTGCTGGAATAAATATCAATAACCTCAGATACTCAGATGATACCACCCTTATGGCAGAAAGCAAAGAGGAACTAAAGAGTCTCTTGAAGGTAAAAGAGGAGCATGAAAAAGCTGGCTTAAGACTCAGAATTAAAAAAACTAAGATCATGGCATCTGGTCCCATCACTTCAAGGTAAATAGATGGGGAAACAATGGGAACAGTGAGAGACTTCATTTTCTTGGGCTCCAAAATCACTGCAGATGGTGGCTGCAGCCATGAAATTAAAAGACGTTTGCTCCTTGGAAGAAAAGCTATGATAAACCTAGACAGCATATTAAAAAGCAGAGACATTAATTTGCTGACAAAGGTCCATCTAGTCAAAGCTATGGTTTTTCCAGTAGTCATGTATGGATGTGAGAGTTGGACCATTAAGAAGGCTGAGTGTCAAAGAATTGATGGTGTTGAACTGTGGTGTTGGAGAAGACTCTTGAGAGTCCCTTGGACACCAAGGAGATCCAAGCAGTCCATCCTAAAGGAGATCAGTCCTGAATATTCATTGGAAGGACTGATGCTGAAGCTGAAACTCTAATATTTTGGCCACCTGATGGGAAGAGCTGACTCACTGGAGAAGACCCTGATGCTGGGAAAGAGTGAGGGCAGGAGGAGAAGGGGACGACAAAGGATGAGATTACTGGATGGCATCACCGAGTCAATGGACATGAGTTTGAGCAAACTCTGGGAGTTGGTGATGGACAGGGAAGGCTGGCGTGTTGTAGTCCATGGGGTCACAAAGGGTCGGACACAACGAGCGACTGAACTGAACTGAGCCCCTTTCCACTTTGGTAACCATAGATTCATTTTCTATGTCTCACGCATGGTGGTTTCAAACAACTTTTTTAATATGTAATTTGGGGCTGATATCTCAGGCAGGGCTTGACTGGGCAATGCTTGGGCTCCACTTCCTTCCCACCCCTTGGCAGTGCTTGTCTAGAGGATCCTAAGCATTCTCAGTTGGAGATTTGGTGGCTGCAAGCTGGGCTCACATGGTTTCAGCCCCCCAGCAGTCTCAGGTCCTCCCGCTGGTGGCTCAGGGCTCCCTGATGCTGTCTTCCTGGAGTCTCAGGCGGAAGCTGAAAGGCTCCTCCTGGCCCAGCCTTGGGAGTCCCAGGATGGCGTGGAGTCCGGCCCAGACTTCAGGGAAGGGCCATCAGACTGCACTTGTCAGTGGGAGGAGACGTGGAGCGACTGAGGCTCCTTGCTGGTTTGCTTACCTGGTGAGCAGGATAAGGATGGGCTTGGAGCGTGGCCGTGGAAGGAGACGGCACGATGCTACTAATTCCACTTAACGCTTTTTGTATGGAAACAAAAATACTGAAGTATAATTGCAGTTGCCACCTGACCTTTTCTTAGTGAGAGCCTGACCTTTCTGTAGAAAAAATAATCTGAAGAGTCACTTCAACAGGGAAAGTAGGACACTGGGAACCGAAGCCATACGGAGCTGGTTGTGCCAGGGGGAAGGGGAGAGATACTTGCCTTTGCCTTTGCCTTCGAGATGAACAGAGAGATGAGAAAATAAAGATGAAAGATGTGAGAGAGAAGCTGGAAAGAGATCTCTCACCTGACCCAACACACAGCGCAGTGGTGGTGTGTGTACCCTCCCTGGGTGTTCAGAGAAATCTTGGTGAAGACTCTGGGCTTCCTTTCAGGAAATAGAGGAGGTTGGAGCTTGTCTTAGAACTCAGAGGGCAGGGAGGACCCAGCTTCTGTCTGCTTTCCACGTGCTTTGTGGTTGGGACTGTCTCCTTCTTAACTCCTAGCCCAAGAGTCAGCACATGACTGATTCCCCTGCTGTCCCAGGGCGGGGCCCTCCCAAGGCAGAGATGCCAGAGACTGTCCTGAGCATCAGCTTGGATCCTCTCTGGTCCCACCACACCACGTGCCAATCTCTGGGTTGCCCAGAGATTCCAGGGTCCATGGTAGGGTCTTACCAATCCTGCCTCTGAGGTGGCCAAGGCAACACAGCTACCCTGGGTGTCATTAGAAGCTTTATCCACAGAGTTCTCAGGGAGTTGAGTGATGTAACAGAGGGAAGGGGGTCCTAGAGCTGGGTCTGGGAATTCTTCTGCACACACAGACACGCACACCTAGATGCACACGCCCATACACGTGCACACACGCTGGCCCATGCATTTCCGCAGTCTGCATTCCCCAAATCATGAAGGACCTGTGTTTTCACAGCCATCTATGTCACAGAAGCTTAGAGGACTTTGCCATTTGGCTTAATAGAATTGGGACATTTGAAGCACTGTCTTTGTATTTCTTAAAGAACAGATTGTGGTATTACAAAGACTATACTTGTCCAAAAAGACTTCAGATGGTTTTGTTAAATGACTCCAGAATGGAGAAGAGGATTCTAAAAGATTGGTCAGTTCCTATTAAATATACATCCTTACGGTTCTTAGAAGTGGGGACTGTTGAAACATCTCACCCACAGCAATTTCAGGTTGAGTTTTTACTACTTTTAAATGCTTACCTGTGACCTTTGATGTTCTGATTTTTTTCTGGGATTTCTGGCACTTAGATTCATTCAATCTGCCAAGAGAGGAAGTTATACTACCAGGCTGCATAATTTCCTTCTCAGCAGTAAAATATTTCCTTTAAAAAAGTGTGGAGGAGAAGGAATTATGGGAGCAAATATGGTATTTATCATTTGAATTAAAAGACTGAACCTGGCCAATCATCAAGTTATCAATCCACACATCGTGTCTGTTGTTAGGTGCCCAATTCAGAGAATTTGATTAGTTGATATATTTATATGTGTGCATCGTAAGCCTCAAAACCACTTTCATGTGTATTATTTTTCTTGTCATCCACAAATCACATCCAGAAAGATTGATGGTAATTGAATAAATGGATGTGTGTACTTAAAGGCTGGGCTTGTTGAAGACAGAACAGATTTATTAGATGATACGTTTAATTTTTTTTCTTATATGCCAGTGCTCACCAAAACACTTCATTCCAAACAAGGGGAACTAGAGAAAATATACTGAGGTTCTCAAACTTGTAGTTCTGTGGACAGGAACCGGAGTTCTCCAGGGTCAGACCACCACCCGGGGGCTTCTTGTGGACTGAGCCGCGTGGCAGGCTTTGGGGAAGCTTGCGTGTCCTGTATTCTCTAAAACCATCACCCACAGGCTGCCAGACTCCAAGGGTCATGATCTGGGGCGAGCGAGGGGCAGACATGAAAACACCTGTACTCCCAGGAAACCTCCTTTAATTGTTTATGTGCCTCAAGTGTTTAACACTTTGTACTAATCAGATCACTTGGTTATTTTCTCCCTGAGAAGGGACATGAGAATGGAAGTCTTAAGACGAAGAATAAATTTAGCTCAGAAAGCAAGAAATGGCCATGTCGAGCGCTCACCTGTTGGAGAGCTGGGAGGAGAGTGGAGAAGGCAGAAGGTGAAAAGGAGGCAGGAAGCAGAGGGGTCTTCCCCGGTGGCGCGAGGGGTAAGAATCCGCCTGCCAGTGCAGGAGACTCGGGTTAAATTCCTGAATCAGAAGGATCCTCTGGAAAAGGAAACGGCAACCCACTCCAGTATTTTTGCCTGGAGAATCCCATGGAGCCTGGCAGGCTACAGTCCATGAGGTCACAAAGAATCAGACAGGACTGAACAACTAAACAGCCACAACAAAGCAGAGAAGCAGAGTTTGGAAGTTTCTAGAAAAAGGTGATGACGTTCACTAAAACTGGCATAGCATGGGCTGCCTTTACCCTGTCGCGCCAGCTCTTTCATCCTTTGTGACGTTTATCCATGCAGCCATCTTCCCCGTCAACTGTCACAGTGAATGATGCCAAGCCCTACACGGTTATGAATGAGGCTGCCTTTTCTTCAAATAAAGGCTTCTGGCTCCTTATGACTTTAATGCTTTCAATTCTCCTGCCCATTCATTTTTTCAGATGTAAGTTGTGACACATTTGAAGGTCATGAAGTGAATTTCGTGGATCCTGATCAGCTTACAGTAAATAAAATGCAATAAAAAAGCAATACCCTGTGCACCCTAGATAGTAGAATGACCTATTATTTTGTAGAGTTTTGTGTATTATATATGAATTTAGTAAGTGTTTACTGTGTGGCTATATAAGATAGCTCTCATAACAGATGATAGTCACAAAAGTTTGAAAAGCTCAGAACTCCCTTTTTGGATCATGAAAAAGAAGAGGGATCCTGAGTGGGAAAGGGTTGGTTATTTTAAGAAAAAATTGTTTATTATTTACTTGGCTGGGTCAGGGCTCAGTTGCAGCTTGCAGGCTCAGTTGCTCCGTAGCGTGTGGGATCTTCATTCTCCATCCAGGGATCAAACCCATGTCCACTGCATTGAAAGCCTTGGACCACCAGAGAAGTCCCGGAAAGGACCGGCTGTGTAGGTGTGGGTTGTTCAGACACTGAACATCCCCGGGAAAGGCCCTGAGAACTGGAAAAGACTCTTAAGAATCCCTTGGGCAGCAAGGAGATCAAACCAGTCAATCCTAAAGGAAATCAACCTGAATATTCTTTGGAAGGACTGATGCTGAAGCTCCAATACTTTGGCCACCTAATATGAAAAGCCAACTCATTAGAAAAGACCCTGATACTGGAAAAGATTGAGGGCAAGAGGAGAAGAGGGTGGCAGAGGATGAGATCATTCAGTAACACCACTGACTCAACGGACATGAGTTTGAGCGAACTGCAGGAGACAGTGAAGGACAGGGAAGGCTGGCGCGCTGCAGGCCGTGGGGCCACAAAGAGTCAGACAGGACTTAGCGAATGAACAATGACAGCAAAACATGATAGAGCGTGAAGCCTGGTTTTTCTTTGAGGTGGTCTGTGTGGCTGACGTCAGCTGTGTGGGTGCCCAGGGACCAACCCCCAACACCAGCTCTGGGCACCAAGCCTCTGGGAGCTTCCTTGGTTAGTAACGCAGTTTCTGGGGAATCAAGCGTGTCCCCGAGGTTCCGCTAGCAAAGAACACTGGTCAGCTTATCCCTGCTTCCTCCTGGGTTCAGCCTCAGCTGCCTTTTCCTCTTCCTGTTTTTAATCTCTATCGTTTTGCTATCACAACTCATAACTGAGTGTAAGCATTTTTCTGAGTCCCAGTGAATTATCTAACCTTTGGGGGTGTGGGGACCCCTGACCCGGATGCAGGCGTTGGGCTGAACCAAGTCTGAGCTTGGACCACGGCTGACCTTAATGGAGGGGCCGCAGTAGATGACTGCTTTCGTGGTGAGCGGGTGGGAAGGCTTCAGCTTTTCTCCATTTGTGACAACAGTGGTTCCCAGACGCCACGTGTTCAAGTGTCACTGGATGGGAATAAATATTTTACTCCATTTCAGCCTCCATGGAGGGCATGAGCCTGGTGCAAATAAATACCAGGGGTTATCATGAACTTTATCTCCAGAGGTAACTCTGGCTCTTCCGAGATCTTCCATATGGGCCTATT
Source organism: Hydropotes inermis (assembly GCA_020226075.1). Classification (NCBI taxonomy): domain Eukaryota; kingdom Metazoa; phylum Chordata; class Mammalia; order Artiodactyla; family Cervidae; genus Hydropotes; species Hydropotes inermis. The sequence continues at coordinate 108,912,437 of CM035270.1, forward strand.
CTACCCACTGCAACCTCAGTGATTGTTTTTAAAATTATTCTTTAACCATGCAGTATTGCAAACCACGGAGCTGTCTCTTCAGACTCCGTGTGAATTAAAATCAGTGTAACGTTTGAATCCGAGCCACACAAGGGTTAGCCGTGGCAGCTTCGTTCTCTGATTGTTGGCTGAGCTTGTTCTTGTGTTTCCCTGTTGTGTCGGGGAAAAGAACCAAAGAGATCAGTAGTAAAAGCTTTGAGATCTAATTATGATGAGGGAGTTCCAAAGGAAATTAAACATAGCATGATTACTTTTTAAAAAATACAAATTAAAGAGAACATCTTAGCAAATAATACTCCCCGTTCAGCAAGCTCATTTCCCATCAGGAGGTGGAAGAGGATATTTGAGAGCTCTTATTAGCGAATAATCGTGCCTGGATTTTTATGACACTTTTACTTTATCTAAGTATTTTCTTGCATCGTTAACTTACATGATTCGCCCAGGTTTTACTGGTCTTTGCAATCATTTTCAAACAGTACCTAGTTGGAGAACTACTGCTCGACTCCATCTTCTGCATCCTAAGAGCCCTGGGTTTTGGTGGAAGGTCTGGGCTGAGAAGGTCCGAGGGGAGGAAGGTGAGGAGACGGCAGATGGTCAAGACTGGGTCCTCCCACTGCCCCACAATCCACCAACCACGTCAGCCAGAAGCCCCTTTAATAAAACTGTGGGAGGCTGTGGGCATGGGAGGGGACCCGAGATGGGCCTCGCCGGACCTCAGGTCTCCATGGAGCGTCTCTTCTGCTCTCAGAGGGCTTGGGGGTTTCTCCTTCTTCCTGGTCTTCTCACCATTTTCCAGGCCAGTGGGCATTTCTCCTCTGCTTCACACCGTGCCGCCTTCCTTAGGCTTTGACCGGTGTCTTTTGGCACAATAAGGAAGGACTGCGCCTCCCTCAGAGAGTCCACCTGCTCTGTTCTTTCTTGGTCATAGTTCCTGCCAGCAACCCGCTCCCTTCTCTCAACGCACATTCCACCCAGTTTCCTATTGAATCTAAATGCGTGTCTCTCTCTCCTGAATTCTGACAGGTCTGAATCTCTGCATTGGGGCCCCATGAGTCCATTCTAGTCCATTCTTTACCCTTCATTAAATTTCTTTCTGAGCACACCCTTCCTACCGGAAAGCTATATACTTTTTAAAATTGAAGTATAGCAGATTTACAATGTTTCAAGTGTACAGCAGATGGATTCAGTTGTGAATATGTGTCTTCCTTTTCAGATTCTTTCCCATCATAGGCTATCACAGGATACTGAATATAGTTCCCTGTGCTATACAGTAGGTCTTTGTTTATATCTATTTTTTTAAAGGCCTGTTTGTTTATTTTTTTGGCCATGTCCCACAGCACGTGGGCATCTTAATTCCCACCACCAGGAATCGGACCCATGCCTTGCAGTGGAAGCACAGAGTCTTCCCCACTGGACCACCGGGAAATTCCCCTTATGTAACTATTTTATATGTACTAGTGTGTGTCTGTTAATCCCCAGCTCCCGATTTATGCCTCCCTCCCACTTTCCCCGCTGGTGACCATCACTTCATTTTCTATGTTTGTGAGTCTTTTTGTGAAAGCCGTATCTTCTCAATGAGCTTGTCTCTTCATCATCTGTCCAGGGCACAAAGGGTTTTATACATATGATCTTGCATCCTCCAAACCATGTACCTTTCAAATTTGAGGACACGCAACTCCTGCATTTCATCTGTTAAACATAAACCCCATCCATGTTGACAGCATTTTCCTCTCCTCAGTGTCACACACTCAGGCTCCTGACCTTACCCTCAGCACCTCCTCTCTCCTCTCCGGCCCTGCCTCCTGTTCAGAAGTTGCGTCCATCTCTGTTCCCACCAGAGTCCATAGACGACCTTCTCAGCTCCGTCCCACGTAGACCTGTGCTCCCGATTCAGCTCTGCCCCGCCGGCCCACAGTGTGACTTAACCCTCCGAGGGCTCCCACCTTTCCCGTCCCGTCTGTCTGATCCTTTCCTCCACTTTGTCTGTGTGATTTCCCAGATCGAGATGCCCCCGCCCTGGCCTCCCTCACTCTCTGCACGCAACACTCCCTCCGACTTTCTCTTCCCGCTGGTCCCCCCTGGCCCTGGGAAGATGGCTTTTCCCTTCTTTTAACAGGAGGCTGAATTCATCTTCATCCTTCCCTTCCACCAGAAGCCCCACTCTCAGCCTCCTTCTCCCTCAAGCTCCAGGAAATGTGTCCTCATCTCTTGAACAGAAGATGCAGCCGAAGTCTTTCTCCTCTGGACCCTGGGGCAAGGGGGCGCCTCCTGCCTGGACGGCCCCCTCTGGGCTGCGTGGAAGCTTTGATTTTACCCGCTGGGGCAGGGCTGTGCAGCCCATCAGCCAGCATCTCTTCTCCTTCCCCACACCCGGGGCTCCCGGGGCTGTGCCCAAGTGCTCTGGGGCCTGGGGCCCGGCCTCGCAGGTCCACGTGGCCCCTGGCTCAGTCATGACACGTGTTTGCTTGTAATTTGTTGAGCAAGAGGCTCCCAGCTGTCAAGGTCATCTCATTCTCTGTCTCAGAGGTCCCCTCCTCGCAAGAGCTGCAGTGACGCTTCAGCCTGCTCTTGGCCTCTCCCCTTAAGTTGGGGACGAGGGCAGCAGGCCCAGCTGCTCTGAGTCTCTGCCCTCCTGGGCCCCTCCGTCCCTTCATAGAAATTGATTTCACCACAGTTCTCCCCCAAACCCTCAGGTGTCTGCTTTACTTACTGAAACTCTTCCTTTATTGAAGTATAGTTGACTTGCAATGTTGTGTTAATTTCTGTGTGCAGCAAGGTATTTCAGATACATAGATATGCATACATTCACATTCTTCCCATTACGGCTTGTCACAGGCTGTTGAGTCTCTTTCCCCGTGCTCTGCAGTAGGACCTGACTGTTCATCCATCCTTGAGATAAGAGTTTGCATCGGCTGACCCCACACTCCCGGGGCGTCCCCCCCACCCCTCCGCCTGGGCAAACACAAGTCCGTGCTCTCTGCCTGTGAGTCTGTTTCCTGGATAAGTTCACGTGAATTCATGGAACCTCTTCCTGCACTCACGTCAGCGTCCCAGCAAGGCCTCCCTCCATCCCAGGAGCCGTCTTCCTCCTAGTGGATGGGGCTTCTCTGCTCCCTGCCCGGAGTTACCGGCTCTTCCGTGAGTGATGCTCTTTCTCAGAGTAATTCCAGTGACTGTCCTCTGTGAGGGGCTCAACCCCCATTTCCTGAGTTATGATATAACCCTCTACCTACACACCTAACCCTCTATCCTCACCACTACACACATAAATACACACGTGCATGTCCAATCCCTACACACATATATACACATGTGCACTTCCAACCCCTGCACACGTGTATGCACATGTGCACGTCCAACCCCTGCACACATATATACACATGTGCATGTCCAACCCCTGCACACATATATGCACATATAC
>CM035270.1:108915996-108968990 GCA_020226075.1 Hydropotes inermis
CTGCACACATATATGCACATGTGCACATCCAACCCCTGCACACATATATGCACATGTGCACGTCCAACCCCTGTACACATATATGCACATGTGCACGTCCAACCCCTGCGCACATATATGCACATGTGCATGTCCAACCGCTGCACACATATATGCACCCATGCACGTCCACATGTATTTCCCCCTGCGGTCACCCCAGCAGCAGGGGCTGTGCCCCCAATGCGTCCTGTCTGCAGAGGCCCCTCAGGACCAAGCCCCCTCACAGGAGCTGCACTGACTCTTCTGCCTGCTCTTGGACTCTCCTCTGAGGCCAGGGACGAGCAGAACAGGCCCGCTGCTCTGAGTCTCTGCCCTCCCAGCCCCTCTTTCTCTGCATCCCCTCCGTCCTGCAGCCTGCCCTCTCTCTTTCTTCCTTGACTCTCTGATCTGTCCCCGGACTCGACGACTGAGAACACAGGCCGGATCCAGCATCTCCACCAAAAACACCCCTGCACTGGCCTTGTGGGGGTGCTTTTCCTTCTCAGCCTCTGAATTCAGCCCCTGCCAAACCCCCCCGTACGTGCACACATGGCACATAAATATACATACACGTGTCCACATGCATGCACACACACAGGCATACACGTGCACACACACTGGTCACACACAAACACATCCCCTCAACACACACACCCCATGTCTATCCCCCAGTCCCACCCAGCCCCGAAGCCTGGTGTGTGTGGGGGAGGGTCTGACTCTGGGGAGACTTCACGGGGTGCACCGTTGCACCCATGCTGACCTAGGAGTTTATCTCTAAAATGCTCCAAATACCGATTTTCTGCCACATTTTCCCAGTCAGATTTAAGTGAGAGGCATGGCCGTTTTTATCAACTCCATCTCCATTCCTTCCTTGGCACAGAGCGTGGGTGGATTCGTCATTGTCTGCATTGTAAAAAAGGGCCCCCAGCTCTTTCTCTGCACCTCAGCCAGGTGATGTCTTCCCAACAGAATCAACCAGTGTCAGGATCGCTCCCTTTGTTCCCTTCACACACACAGCTTCGACAGACCACGTGCCTGGGTCCTTCTGTGGGGACCGCAGCCTGGTCCTGGCTGTGGAGGCCCTGGAGCCGATGCTGAGGGTCCGTCTCCGGGCGATGCAGGCACACGCACTTTGGGGAGTCACCCCAGCAAGGCCTTGGGCAGAGCCAGTATTTTAAAAGATGTTTCCATGGCTCAGAAACATGGCTCGCGGGCTGGGTGGGGAATCTTGGCCCCCGTGCTACCCTGTAGACCTTAGGTCATCGCGGTGTCCGGCTGCCGTTCTGAGTCCCCTCTGGGTCTGGTTCTCTCTTCCCAGACCCCGCTCTATCTGAACCCCTGGGGGAATTCTCTGCTTTAGCGGCAGGATTTCCCCCTCTGCATTTTTCTGGAAACTCCCTGCAGAGAGGTCCCTGGCTGGTGACCTGCCAGCCACAGCCTGGTCTGTTAACCCTTTCCCAGCCCTGAGACATGTCAGAGGATCTCAGTGTCCCAGAGCTGTCATTCACGCCCCCTCCAGACCTGCCCAGAGTCTGAGGCTGACCACTGGGAGCCATCGCTGCCCAGCCCAGCAGAGCTCTTGCTGTCTGTCACCTCTCCTTCCTGCCCCAGAGTGAATACACATGCTTCCCCCTCACCTCCCAAGGCACCACCAACGTGCTAGGTTTCACCAACTGAAATTTTCAAGAGAGAGTTTTGATGAGAAAATCCTCACTTGGGTACCAGGCTTCTCGGTGCCTAAGTCTTCTTCCTCATCCCTGGGAATCCTCTTAAATTGTAGGCCTGGACCTTTTCTTCTCATCTCAATACTAAAACAAGATTTCTCAGTATTGAGTCTCAGGGGTCCATGAACTCAGATGAAAGAAAAGGTTATGATTAATTTCATAATGTTTGACTGTAGCTGAGATTCCCTCCCATGAATCTGTTGACAGAAAGCCATGGTAGTCTTGTCATTATTGTGAACAGGAGAAATCATGGGTATTTTCACAACACAATGACATTTGGAGGCATGCCAAAATACATAGTGTCACTGTTTATTGAAAATCATGGTTGCTTCAGCCCTGCCCCTGATTTTGGTGGCCGAACAGCTGGGAGAAGGACCTCGGTCCTTGTCCTTTTTGAAGAAAGAATTCAGCAGAGAGGGCAAGCTTGTGCAATAGTGATAGGGTTTATTAGTAGCAGAGTACATGTAGAAGAGCTCACGCATGCGCTCAGAATAAGTTGCAACAGTGGGCAGCTTAGGTTGCTTTATGGGGTCACTTTTATGGGTTGTCTCTGGCCAGTCATCTCGATGCATCAGTGGGAGAGTGGCCACAGCTGCCCAGCCTGGGGCAGCCTGTCTGTCTCCTGCCTTGGCTCTGCCTCCGGGTCTGCGCGCAAGCCTCCAGGCAGCGTCGCTGGTCAGGCTCAGGACCTCTCAGCCCAGCGGTCTTGCAGCCAGGAAACTTCCAACAGCTGCCCTCACAGTTGGCATTTAACTCAAAAAATTCTCTGGAGAACCTAGTGCTTCTGGAGTCCAGAGTATCTTTTCCTTGTGAAGCAAGTTCTGAAAGCTTTCATCCTATTCATAATTATGTCACTTGCAAAACAGAAGTCCCATCGCCATGATCGTAAAAATAAAAGTGTCAGATATGCATATCCAGTCCTGATGGAACTGTTTCCTTGTCAAAGACATGCCACAGGCAAATGCCATTAATTTATCTAAGCCAAAACAGTCGTTGTACTAATGTGTCATTACACATGAACATTTGCTTTAACTTGTCTGTATTTTTCATGTATTATGTTGTGACTCATTAATAAGCTGGATTAAGAATGTTTTATTTTTATTTTTAAAACCATGTCTCCAAATAATCGCTTTTCTCTATGACTTGATATATTTTATTTTATGTGTTTATTACATTCTGAGAAAAGAAACATAAGCCTTACCACACTGTCCTAGGGGTTCACTTTTTGGTCTCATTTACGTCTGAAGAGACAAAAGATTTAGAATCTTTGTGCTAAAGAGACACTTTCCTTATCTTTTCTCTTCACCAAATTTTAGGGCCTCAATCCGTTTTTTAAAAACTTATTTATTTTAATTGGAGGATGATTGCTTACAATGTTGTGTTGGTTTCTGCCGTACATCAACATGAATTGGCCACAGGCATACACATGTCCCTTCCCTTCCGAACCTCCCTCTCACCCCCATCCCACCCCTCTAAGTGGTCTCAGAGTACTCGTCTGAGCTCCCTGCATCATCCCGCAAATTCCCACTGGCTGTGAATTCTACATGTGCTCCTCTCTCCATTGGTCCCACATTCTCCTTCCGCCTCTGTGTCCACAAGTCTGTTCTATCTGCGTCTCCGTTGCTGCCCTGCAAATAGATTCGTCAGGACCGTCTTTCCAGATTCCATTAAATCAGTGCTTAGTCACTCAGTCACATCTGACTCTTTGCAACACCATGCACTGTAGCCCACCAGGCCCCCTTGTCCATGGGGATTCTCCAGGCCAGAATACTGGAGTGGTTTGCCATGCCCTTCTCCAGGGGGTCTTCCCAACCCAGGGATTGAACCCAGGTCTCCTGCATTGCAGGCAGATTCTTTACCAGCTGAGCTACCAGGGAAGCCTTATATATGTGTTAATATACTGTATATGTCTTTTTCTTTCTCACTTACTTCACTCTATAATAGGCTCTAGGTTCATCCACCTCATTAGAACTGACCCAAATGCATTCCTTTTTGTGGCTGAGTAATATTCCATTGTGTATATGTATTAATACTGCGGCTTCTTTATGCATTCATCTGTTGATGGACATCTAGGTTGCTTCCATGTCCTAGCTAATATAAATAGTGCTGTGATGGACATTGGGGTACATGTGTCTTTTTCAGTTGTGGTTTCCTCAAGGTATATGTAGGCCCTCAATCCCTTGTGTCCTCAAAACTTATCACCACCGTCTTGCCAAATGGTTACTTTCCTGGCTGGAACAATTACCTCTTTTTTGCCACATGCAACTTTTGTGTCTCTGGAGCGGCTGCAGGCTAACCAATAACGGTGCTCTCACAGCTGCCTGGAGAGGGTTCCTGTGGGGAAGTGACTCTCCTGGGTTCTCTCCCCAAGTCATTAAGTCACTCTCCCGAGACTCTGTGAGTGAGGGAGACGGTATCTGGATCTAGGGACTCTGGGCGAGGAGTCTGGGAGTTTGGTTTTTCACTACTGTGTTGTATGCTCCGGGCTCATGCGAATGTCTTTCAGGGTAAATACACGGGGCAGAGTTCTCTGCCTCCTGCTTTGTCGCTAGAACACATACACAGCTTGAGTGAAGAAAAAGAGGAACTGTTTTCTCTTTACCTGTCTCTCTTTTCTCTTTCCCTGTTTCTTTTATTTTTAAAAAACTATTTTGTTTTAATGTTTTAGTGTGTTTCATTTAATTTTTTTTTTTTATTTCTGGCCGCACCGGGTCTTCGTCGTGGCGTGCGGGCTTTCTCTAGTTGGGGTGGGCAGCGGCTGTCCTTCGTCGCGGTGTGAGGGCGCCTCGCTGCAGAGGCATCTCGTTGCAGGGCTTGTGCTCTAGGGCCCGCGGGCGTCAGCAGTGTGGCTCACGGGCTTAGGTGCTGCGTGGCATGTGGGGTCTTCCCCGACCAGGGACTGGACCCGTGTGCCCTGCTTGCACTGGCAGGCGGATTCTCAACCAGTGGACCACCAGGGAAGTCCTCGCTGTTTCTTTCTTTTCTTGTTTGTCCTCCTGCAATGATATTTGACTCCGCAGAGAAGTCTCTTTCACTTTGAGGCAGTTTCCCCGTGTCCAGACCAAGAAGGTCGACCTGAGTCATCCCCGAAGTCCCTTCCAGCACCGTCATGCCTGTTTAACTTCAGCATGAGAAAGAACTCCTGACTCCAGTGGGCTCCAGCTGGTTGAGGAGTGGTGGTTCTTTAAACTGACCGCAGGGTCAGGGGATTTCCTGCAAAGCTCTAAATCTTTCCCACAAAGAGGTGACCTTGTACCTACAGCTCCTTCATCTCCGTATGCCTTTGGTGCAGTGGTGTTTGTCACCGTGAGTGATTCCATAAGCTAAACCAGCAGTTGCCCATGCTTTTTTGGTTGATTAATTTTCTAGGGAAAAAAAGAGAAAGCCCATTCATGATCATGGTTCTTTTTGGGAAACCAACAGGATTTTAACATATATTCTACACACAGGTTCACAATCCCTCTTTTTACTTGGAGCCCTTTTCTGTGAAAACAAGAGCAAGCAATATTTATTACAAATGGCTGCTTTTTCAATTTACTTTAGGAGCTATTTTTTCTAGACCCCTTTGCAATTTGAATGTAACTGATTAATTGGAGTTCATTTATACACACCAATGTATTGCTCTTCTATTTTTATTGAAGTATAGTTAATTTACAATGTTGTGTTAGTTTAAAGCATACAGCAAAATGATTCAGTTATACATATATATGTATGTGTATGTACATTCTTTTTTTCAAATTCTTTTCTACTACAGGCTTTCACAAGTTATTGAATGTAAATCCTTGTGCTACACAGTAGGTTCTTGCTTACCTATTTTATAGCGTGTATCTGTTAATCCCAAACTCCTGATTTATCTCTCCCCCACTCCTGCTATTCTCTTTTAAAATTAATTTATTTTAATTGGAGGATAATTCCTTTACAATATTGTGGTGGTTTTTGCCATACATCAACATGAATCAGCCCCAGGTCACATGTGTTCCCCCACCTACTTATCAATACCAAACAGACTCACAGACACAGAAAATAAATATGGTTATTCTCTTTGGTAGCCATAAGTTTATTCTCTTTGGTAGCCATCAGTTTATTTTCTTTGTCTGTGAGTCTGTTTTGTATTGATAAGTAGGTTCGTTTGTATCATTATTCTAGGTTCCACATATAAGTGATATGATATTTGTCTTTTTCTGTCCAATATTAGCACATGTTTATAGACACCCTCAGTGGCCGGTTTCTGCAGTGATATTGGTAGAGGGGTCACTGAGACGACCTCATTACTATGAATGATGTGAACTCTACAGCAGAGTAACAGTGTTAAGAACTATATCAAAGTATGACTAGTAAGTGTGGGCCCAACTAAATGCACCATGTTTTCCTATATAACTCTTTTTCCTTCCCAGAAACTATGCAATCTGTTCTTTTATCTAAAAATGGAAGTTACTTGCTCAGATCCTTTCAAAGCAAGAAAGGTGTTTTTGTTGCTAATAGCATATTATATAAAGCTTACAGCATGAAAGAACTTCAAGAATGCCCTTGTTCTAACCTTGTGCACTCATAGTTGAGGGAACTGAGATTCTGGGAAAGACACGTGACTTGTCTGAGGTCATGCCGATGGGGATGTGAAGCGTCTACCACACTTACTGCTCCAGACCCCACCGTGCCTTTATGCCACTTCTGCACACCGCTGCAGCTGCCATGATTTCCTTCTCCATGGCCAAGGTCCTTAAATGTATGGGTCTTCCTTCCTTCCTTTTTCTCTTTCTCTTTCCCTCCCTCCTTCCTTTCTTACGCGTGTGTTGAAATCAATGGTTCTTCTTTTACTCTGCTTTTGAATTAAGACAGTTTTTTGAGCTTGATATGCATCACTCAACTATCCAATACCTCTCTTCCCTTTTCATTAATACGAATTATGAATCCATTCTTACAGCAGTCATCAGTACACATAGTGCTGTCTTCCAATGGTCTAAAGGTGTGAAACCTGCCAAGGACTAATAAGTTATCCTTGCAAATGTCTGGGCATTGTTTGTGTCTCCCTTCACTCATCTTGGCATTTGTGATTCACTTCAATTCCACTTCTGTTTTTATTCTCCTTTCTCTTTTCTCACCGACTTATGTGAAGGCTACATTTGTCTCATAAAAACTCAACCAATAGAAAATTGAAAAGATTAATCCATCAGTTTATTTGGTCAGTTCTATTCACTGATTGAATTCAAAGTCCCACATCCACCCAATTCAAATTGAGACTTTGTTGAAACTAAAACATAGACAAAATGGCCAGAGTCCACATCTTCTACTTGGCCTATTTCTGTGTCTTGGTTTCCTTCAAGAGTACCCTTCCCACCTAATCCTGAGGCTCTTGGACCAGAAAACCCTTTGTGCTCTAAGATTTTCAGCCTGAAGGATATTTCCTGAGGTTCACATTTTGGGGGTGCAGTCTATACCCTTCCTTTGTGGAGCAATTGCTGACTAACTCATTGCTTGGCTTCAGTGGCCACTGTCCTCTTCTAAGCCATCTTTGAGTGAGAGAGTGAAGAGGCTCCGTTAGAAAAGAACCACGGTGTGGTCAAGTAATGGATTTATTTTAAGACTTAAGTAAGCAAAGTGAACAAGGTACACTCCAGAATTCATCGCCTTTAGGATGTAACAGTGATACAATAATAATAATCACTTAGGCTTTCAATGTTAAATTATGTGAATCATTTCATTCATTATGGATAATGAGCCAGTAACGCAGCCTGGAGTGATGTCTCCAGTACACTACTAATGTATTTTATTTCCTTTCTGCCCCTCATCCAAGCACAGGAAATATTTTATTTTCCTTGCAGGAATTACTTGCGATGATGGTAGTAAAACCAGGGGATTGAGGCACCCAGCTTCTGATGTACAAATTCCATCTGTAGGCACTGATCTTCTAGCATGATGCTTTTCTCCAGAGAGACATTTATCAACTTAAACACAACTAGGAAAGCTATATGGAAGATGTAAAAGCATCAAGAAGCTCAAGACTACAGCAGAGGCACAGACTGAGTGTTTTTGAATCGTGTCTCATCCACAGATATCCACAAAGATGATTCCCATAGATCGTCTTGGCACCATTTGCCCTTTTTTACATCCTCGGTACAATATATTTATTAGCTATATTGATGAAAATAGGACAGCAGCTCTCCTTGATGTTGAGGACCTTGGCAAACATAAAGTCTTTTAAAAGAAATGAATAGACTGTTTTATAAATGTGAACCCACTGGCTGAACCACCCAGTGAAAGAATAGCCATGCTATAGCACTAGGGAGACTGATGAAAAGCCATGTGTGTGTGTTAAACATCATATAAGAAGTTTACTTAACAGTTTTAATAATCCTCTGAAAAGCCTGTTAATCTGTCCTTTCTCCAGTGAGAAACCTGGAGGAACTGAGTTTCAAATGTCTTGTCTACAGCACATTGGAGACCCTGAGTTAGGGGTTTTTTCTGACATTTGTGGAGCCATCTGGTGGTGGCTTCCATTATTCATGGGCCAGTGAGATGTGGAAAGAACCCCGCTGTACCCCCATTTTTACACCTCCTCAGAAAGCAGGGCTACATACTCACCCGAGTTCCCTATATGGCAAGCATTCTACTCATTCAAGCAAGGAGGTATTTTTCCAAATTTTAAAATTTCTGTTTGTCACTTGCTATACTTCAGTGTCCATGGAAAACTCATTATGTGCAGTGAGACGGCATGGTGAAAGGCATGACCAACTTTGCACCAATGTTTGCACGATTCATACATGATGTATGTTTCAGTGAGGAGGTGACATTCCTTGGGATCTAGAAACCCAACAGGCACGTCTTTGGTGAACATATCTGCTCATCAGAAATCTCAATAGAAATGATATCCCAATGCAAATGAAAGGCAAGAAGCAATCGATTTGAGAATAACATTCAAGAATATTAAGTGGCCCTGGTGGCTCAAATCATAAATAATCTGCCTGCAATGCAGGAGATCCAGGTTCAATCCCTGGGTTAGGAAGATACCCTGGAGAAGGAAATGGCAACCCACTCCAGTATTCTTGCTTGGAGAATTCCGTGGACCGAGGAGCCTGGCAGGCTATAGTCCATAAGATCGCAAAGAACTGGACACAACTGAGTGACTAACTTTTCAAAACTATAATGTTAATTGTTGCATCTTCCTTAGTCTTTCCAGTTCACGGTTGATTTAGACCCGTGCATCTTAATGCAAACATTTGGAGATCTCTAGGCTCAGTGAAAAGTCATGTTAATGACAATATCAGGAGTGGACTGTGTTTGAGCCGCTTTGAAGTTGGTGGGATGACAGGCACCAGAGAGGAGAGAGGTGGTTGACTGTGACCAGTATTGACCCTGACAGGTACCTTGGAGGAAAGATTTCAGTCGGTTTACATTCTACAAATTCATTTTCCCTGCTAGAATCCTCAAGTGTTCCCTGAGACAGAATTGTTGTTTGAGACCAATAGTCAGAGTCTCCCAGGACCACGGAGCAGGCTCATCCAGAGGCTCTGGCCTGGAGCCACATGTATTTTTCCAAGGTTCACAGGGAGCCCTTCCAGCAAATCTTTATTGAGTTTTCAAAAACGAATCACTGTTGCTATAATTATCAGCATTTAATCTTTTAAAATGGCTTAATGACTGATGCTGACGCTGAAGCCCCAGTACTTTGGCCACCTGAGGCCAAGAACTGACTCATTTGAAAAGATCCTGATGCTGGGAAAGATTGAGGGCAGGAGAAGGGGATGACAGGGGACGAGATGGTAGGATGGCATCACTGATACACTGGACGTGAATTTGAGCAAACTCCAGGACATGGTGAAAGATAGGGCAGCCTGGTGCACTGCAGTCCATGGGGTCACAAAGAGTCAAGCATGACATAGGGAATAAACAATAACAATAGATGAATATGTAAGTGAATAACTAAGCATTTGACACCACCAGTATATGTAGAAAATCAGTTAATTTCATGATATGGAAATGTTACATTGGCTTCTTATCAATGGTATTAATTCCATTTTGGATAGATAAACCACACTGGAGAGATTTATATGTTATAATACCTGTTTTAAATGGAAGTGTGCAATATTGGTTTGTCTAGGACACATTTTCATTAGCCATTAAAGATAAATTATTTGCCACTAAAGCAAACAAAAATCTCAAAGGAAAGGCTTTTCACTCTCCACGCTCTTAAACCTCCTCTGTATGAAAGATGAGTTCGTTCCTGAAGGCCATGAAGGCTACGTGGAGGTAACCCGCTCCAGTATTCTTGCCTGGAAATCCCATGAGAGGCGTGATGGGCTACAGTCCATGGGGTCGCAAAGAGCTGGACACTGAACGACCAAACAGCAACTAGAAGGTAAAGTGACTACCCAGCCCTGGTGCAATGAATGCATTTCCTTAGTGAATTATGAGAAAACCCATCTTGATAACAGGTATACCCAGATGTTTTGCTTCGGTTCAGCTTAATTCAGTCTCTCAGTCATGTCTGAATCTTTGTGACCCCACGAACTGCAGCCTGCCAGGCGTCCCTGTCCATCACCAACTCCTGAAACTTGCTCAAACTCATGTCCACTGAGTCCATGAAGCCGTCCAACCATCCCGTCCTCTGTCATCCCCTTCTGCTCCTGCTCTCAGTCTTTCCCAGTATCAAGGTCTTTTCCAATGAGTCAATTCTTCGCATCAGGTGACCAAAGTATTGGAGTTTCAGCTTCAGAATCAGTCCTTCTAATGAGTATTCAGGACTGATTTCCTTTAGGATTGACTGGTTGGATCTCCTTGCAGCCCAAGGGACTCTCTCAAGGGTTTTCATCAACAACACGGTTCAAACACATCAATTCTTTGGCGCTCAACTTTCTTTATAGTCTATCTCTCACATCTGTACATGACTACTGGAAAAACTGTAGTTTTGACTAGATGGACTTTTGTTAGCAAAGTAATGTCTCTACTTTTTAATATGCTGTCTAGGTTGGTCAGGGCTTTTCTTCCAAGGAGCAAGCATCTTTTAATTTCATGACTGCAGTCACCATCTTCAGTGATTTTGGAGCCCCCCAAATTAAAGTTTCTCACTGTTTCCATTGTTTTCCCATCTATTTGCCTTGAAGTGATGGAACTGGATGCCATGATCTTAGTTTTCTGAATGTTGAGTTTTAAGCCAGCTTTCTCACTCTCCTCTTTCACTTTCATCAAGAGGCTCTTTAGTTCTTCTTCACTTTCTGCTGTAAGGGTGGTGTCATCTGCATATCTGAGGTTATTGATATTTCTCCCAGCAATCCTGATTCCAGCTTATATTCATACAGCCTTGCATTTCGCATGATGTACTTTGCATATAAGTTAAATAAGCAGGGTGACAATATACAGCCTTGATGTACTCCTTTCCCAATTTGAAACCAGTCTGTTGTTCCATGTCCAGTTCTAACTGTTGCTTCTTGACCTGCATACAGATTTCTCAGGAAGCAGGTAAGGTGGTATGCTATTCCCATCTCTTAAAAAATTTTCCACAGTTTGTTGTGATCCACACAGTCAAAGGCTTTGGCGTAAATAATAAAGCAAAAGTAGATGTTTTTCTGTATTCTCTTGCTTTTTCGATGATCCAACAGATGTTAGCAAGTTGCTTGGTAGATATCAAATTATTTGTCTTTCTCTATTTACCTTGGGAATCTAGGGTGTTAGAAGCCATGCCCCAGTACCTATTGATAAATTCAGGGAAACACTATCTAAACTTGCTTCAGTGGATCTTTGATATGATAGGCAACCAAGACTTGTCTGCCACACCTTTACTGTTGTTGTTTTGGACCTTTTCATTCCTTTGACCAATGTTCATTGCTCATGTCCCGTGTTCCAAACACTGCAATAAACACTGGTATGAACAGTAAAGGAAATGGAAGCAGTTTCTCCTCTCAAGGAGCTTGTACTCTGGGGCAGGAGACCCAAGGCAGGTACCCAACACTGGGAGGAGCCCAGCATGCCTGCAGGAAGAGAACGCATGGAGTGGCAGGTTTTCACATTCTTCTTTAAAATCATACACTGATTTCACAACTAGCATGGCATACCTATGGATTGTGGTCTGTCATTTCTGAAAGGTGCTATTTTGAACAATATAGCTTCTTTACATCACTGGGGTCTCAGCAGTCACCAATCAGAACATCTCCCAACCAACTCCAACACAGTATCTTCCAGAAGACCACCTCTGTGAAGATTGTATAGATAATTGCGGCTTACATGAACTTCCCTCTAATTAGAGCACCTTCTCTGTATACAACAGAGTTCCTCGCTTGAACCTCAATTAGACGCATATCTTAAGGAACATCTGATGGAGGAGATAAGACATGGTCAGCATATTGAGGCTCTGTAATGTGTGATGGGTGAATAAATGAATGAATAGCACAAGATAGAGAGTGATGTACTTTGTAAGGCAAGTACTTGGAGATGTCATGACGATCCAGCAGGACAATTAGTAACTTCTGAAAAATCATTGGATGGACTGTTGAGCTGGACTTTGAAGTAAGGCTATGATTATGCCATCTGGAAATTCAATTTGACATCTTCCTGAGATGTGCTTTAGTGCACAGCTCATCAAAATGACAGAAGTGGACAGAAATATAGTGGGGATGTTCCTGTAGAGTGTCACCCTCAGTTGGAACCCCATCTTGGTAATAGCTACATCACAGGGCTTATAAAATTATTAACTATTATGATACATGTAAAACATATGGTTATAAAGCTTTCCCTCAATTGAATCTATTAACATTCATGAACAAAACTCCTCAAGGATGGAAAGTTTACAAATAAACTGATTTCATTTGCATGTATCATTGGACCTACCGATGTCCGTTTTCTGAGATCCCTTGTGTGTATGAAGACATGGCATGCTTTAAAACCTGACTGAAAATGAATTGTAAACCAGTGTTTTCTAAATCAATGAATAATTTTTCAAAGATCATAGCATTCATATTTCCACAAAGACTTGTGCAGACCTAAATGTTGCCAGACTGCTCTCTGAGGTGCTGAATTTATTCCACATATTTTTTGGAAAAGATGTCAGCTATCACAGCATAGCTTCTGCTCTCTGGGTTTCTTTTTATCTAGAGGGAGAAGGGAGGAAGAGGGGAGAAAGAGAAAGTGATAGATGGAATAAGCCAATCTAGGCCAAATAATGCTTGTTTATAATCCAGTCCGTCACTGCCTCTCAGTAGCCCCATACTGCCCTGACATCACTCATGCCAATTCGGTATCCCATGTACTGAGGGTCCAGTGGATAAGAAAGACCACAGGGGATCCAGGACCCCTCCTAAGCCATGAAATTCTTGGAACACAAGCCCATCAGTCTGTCTGTCCTCCATGATAAATGGGAATTCAGCTGATTACTGTGCCCACTGTCCCCTCCCCAGAATATCTGAATCTTCAACAAATGAAGACAGAGTCATGGTTCATTTTGACCTGATTTTAGTTTTCTGAAAGCATTTAAAGCATGAAAACAGAACAGCAGCCTTCCTTTTCCTAGGAAACAAAAGTCTTCTAAGAGGCTGCCTCGTTTCCTGTGTGATCCGTTGAATGCAGAAATGGTGTGATCGGAATGAAGGGCTGCCCTAGCCATCCAGGGCTGAGCACAGCTTGCCTTTCTGAGCTCCCATAGCACCCTCAAGCGGCAGCGTCAAGTTTAGAGTTGCTCTCTGCGTGCCCAAAATCAGCATGATCACAAGCCTGTCTTGTGTTGCTTTGTCTTTTCTGCTGTTTGTTGTGTTGCTTTCATTTTTGCGGTTGATTGAATTCATCAAAGGGTTATCAAAATAAACAGCAGTAGGTGGACAGGATGTGCTGAGTTGTTTTGAAATGGTAAGGATGCTGTCACGAGGGTGCTTTTGGTGTGGAAGGACTGGGAGGAGAAGCTATGAGAAGAAATGAAAATAAAAGAGAGGCCCATGAGACTGTGAGAAATGTATTTATTTTCCTTGTGTTCTGTCCATCCTCTGGATCGAAACACAGAACAAACTATGCACAAGATCCAAACAATCAGAACAGGCTGCAAGATAAAGGGAATGAATGCACTTTATGAACCTGTTTTCCTTGCTTTCTTCCCTCAACTCCAAGTTCTGTAAAAATTAAAAAAAAAATTTATCTGAAATATTACTGGTCCTTGCCTTTGATAAACAGGAGGCTGATCAACCTGGAGCAAAATGTATAGTCAACTCCCTTTTAGCACTGACTCTGTAGGCTTGATTAAGATGCAAAGGCATTACCCCGCCTATGTGCAATTCCAAAAGGCGACTCCAGAGATTAACTTTGTAAAGTATTAAAAACATGTATGTGTACTAAAATAAGTTTCTTCCCAGATATTCTGAATGCAAAGTTCTATATGTCCATTGGAACTGGAATATCTTTCCTTGTATTTTTGACCATTACTCTGGTTCCAAGTCCCCTGGAGAAGGGAAAGGCTACCCACTCCAGTATTCTGCCCTGGAGAATCCCACAGACTGTATTAAGTCCATGGGGTCCCAAGGAGCCAGACAGGCTGAGTGACTTGGACTTTCACTTTGACTGGTTCCAAGTGCCCAGAGCCCATGTCCTGCCTGTGTGGGGCACACACAGCCCGCTCTCCTCCTCCCGTGGGCTAGAGGAGTCCAAGCCCTATCTTTCAGCTTACAGCAGCCCTGGTTGCATGGATTTTAAATGGGTTCTTCTGATGCCAAGTCAAAGTTTGCTTCTTAGGAGCCTCTTTGAGGCAAAGAACCTGCCTATTGGAGCATATTTTGAGTATAGCATGCTGATCTACACAAAAATTATAATATTATGATTTCATTTGGTAAAGCAATGACTCTCTGCTCCCTTCTCCCCTCCCTGTTTTGGATCCACACTACTTCTTTCTGGCTTTATCAACCCTAAAGGTAAAATATCTCACAGAACATGTTTCTTCACGCCATGTGAATAAAAGGCTTTTGATCAGTTCAGTCGCTCAGTCATGTCCGACTCTGCGACCCCATGGACTGCAGCACGCCAGGGCTCTCTGTTCTTCACCATCTCCTGGAGCTTGCCCAAATTCATGTCTATTGAGTAAGTGTTGCCATCCAACCATCTCATCCTCTGTCGTCCCCTTCTCTTCCCACCTTCAGTCTTCCCCAGCATCAGGATCTTTTCTAATGAGTCAATTCTTCGCATCAGGTGGCCAAAGTATTGGAGTTTCAGCTTCCATATCAGTCCTTCCAATGAATATTCAGAACTGATTTCCTTTAGGTTGGACTGGTTGGATCTCCTTGCTGCCCAAGGGACTCTCAAGAGTCTTCTTCACACCATAGTTCAAAAGCATCAGTTGTTCGGTGCTCAGCTTTCTTTATAGTCCAACTTTCACATCCATACATGAGTGCTGAAAAAACCATCACATTGACTAGGTGGGCCTTTGTTAGCAAAGTAATGTCTCTGCTTTTTAACACGCTGTCCTAGGTCAGTCATAGCTTCTCTTCACTGCACTTCCCTGTCAGTCCAATGATTGATACTCTGTACTTCCATTGCAGTGCAGCAAGTTTGAGTCCTAGTTGGGGAACTAAGATCCCCCATGCTGTGCATGCAGCTAAAAGAAAAACAAAAATAGCAGCTTCTCTGGTTGGGCTTCCCTGGTGTCTCGGATGGTAGAGAATCTGCCTGCAAGGCAGGAGACCTGGGTTTTATCCCTGGGCCAGGAAGATCCCCTGGAGAAGGGAATGCTACCCACCCCAGTATTCTTGCCTGGAGAACCATGACTGAGCAATTAACACTTTTCACTTTCTTTCACAAAGGGAGAGGCTCATAGAACAAACTCTAGGAGGATTCCAATCACAAATCCTCTGTTGTCCTCTCCTTGTGGAATGAGGAAGCATCAAGCATATATGTGATAATACACAGAGTTGCTAACCAAGGAAGTCCACTCGGGCTTTTGATAATTGAAAAAATTTCCCATCAAGTACTCTAGGTGGAAGAAGCTGTCAAAAGCAACAAGAAGTCCAAATGCAGAGTCATGGACAAGAAGAATCAGGTGAAAAAGCTCAGTGATGTGTCTTGTAGAGTATGAACCATAGGCAGCCCCTGTTCTCCCAAAGATTAGGTATATATAAGAAGTTTTTGCTTTCCCTTATAAAAGCAATGGATTGGAACCTCTCAGGAGCCCTGTGTGGTAGATAAAGCTGATAGGAGTAGCCTCTCTCATCATCTTCATGCTGTAGATGAGAAAACTGATGCTTAGTGAATTCTCCTCATTCAAAGAGCCGCCGAGGAAGAGTCAGCGGTCTGTGTCTGTTAGCAGCACTTTGGGCTGAGTAGCTATTCCTACTGAAAGGGGGTGAAACAGGGGTTTCTAACTGGGGGACTGCTCTGGGTTTAGTTTGCTAGCTCATTCCTTTGGGGCTCTTTCTCTACATCAGTGCAAGCAGTTGACTCTTTTCTCATGGCCGCAAAGAGGCTGCAGTAGCTCCTTGCCTTTCAGGCCTCATACAACTGTGTTCAGAGACAGTAAGCTAGAGGGACAGTGCTGGGGGTAGAGGGAAGAGCTCCTTCCTCATGGCACTATCCTCCTTCCAGGAGGATTGCCACCCAGAAAGTTCTTTATATTTCTTTAGCCAAGTAGGCACCATTAATTTTAGGACAGAAATCCCTCAAATTAAGAGGAGATGGTCAGAAAGTGGGAAAGAATGGGAGTGTAACTTTTCTGTAATTTCCTCTGGAAAATAAACAAAGCTCTTTCTTTCTCCAAAGCACTAATGTGATGAATAATATCCAGCCCTTTTCCCAGTATAAAGTGTAATACAAATCTAAGGGTTCTTTTAAGCAAATAAACAATGAGATGTATCTTCAGAGAACTCTTTAATGTGACCAGTATCATACAGGGAAACAATAAGATATGGTCCAGGAACTATAAAACCGGAATTGCATTTGTCTTAGTGATGATGATTTCTTTTTCCTGCAAAGATCAATGGCATCAAAGGGAGATGGCAGAATCTGTGGATCACTTGCTTCCATTCTCTTCCTGGAGCTGTTGCTGGTTGGCCTAGGAAATCACCATCCTTCCACTTTAATCAGAAGTGGAGACCAAAGGCAGGGAGGGCTTCCTTGGTGGCTCAGTGGTAAAGAATTCACCTGCAGTGCAGGAGATGTAGGAGATGCAGGTTGGATCCTTGGGTCAGGAAGATCCCCTCGAGGAGGAAATGTAACCCACTCAAGTATCCTTACCTGGGAGGTCCCATGAACAGAGGAGCCTGGCGGACTACAGTCCCTGGGGTCACAAAGAGTCAGACACGGCTGAGTGGCTGAGCATGCACGCATGCAGGCACAGAGGCGGGGGCCACAGGATCATCCACGGAGTTGGTCTGCGCTCTGAGGCGTCATCATGTCAAGGCACTGTTTTTTGTCATGTGGAGAATTCCAAACAGACTGCCTGCTTTGCCAGGGAATCAGTAGTTGTCTGTGAAGCTGTTCATGTTATTTCATTGGAAAACAATAAAATGCAGATGTGATCAGTGGGTATAAGGTTAGACCAGTTCTTGGTCCAAGTTTTTCCATGAGAGTGCTCATCATGCCACAAAAATCCCACCTTGAGGGTCTGACGTAAGGCGTTAACTTATTTGAAGTCTTACTCTCTGTTTTAGCACAGTCATGAATTTTGTATTCTATTCCACCACTGTATATTTGGATTTAATAATCATAAAATATTTTTCTTTGAGTCTGTTAAGTACTCAAGGAAGATATTTCTCTTATGAATTTGAATAGCTCAATTTGAAAATTCAGAATTCATTTAGATCGCAACCAACCATTTACATCTCATTTAGAGTTGAGCTGAGGTTGTGTATGTTAGAGGTCTTAGAGACAGAGGAATAAAGGAATGCTGGAACACATATATCCATATAGCCTTATCCTGCCCTATGGATAGCTTCTTTACCATAAGATAGCTCAGGATCAGAGCCCCTTAAAAGCATCAATTTATTCACCCTTTCTCATGAAGACTGAAAAGGTCCTGTGTCAATGATGCAATCTGGATATTGTTGACCTCTAAAGAAGTCATGGAGGAGATTATGGGTGCAGCGTGGACAATGAGGTAATGAGACCCATCAGAGACTCCAAGCTCAATCTAGGAATGAATAGGACCCACCTCATGCTATTTAGAGCAGAGTCAACATTGGTTTTGCTGTGAGTGAGGAAAAATCTGTTCAGATTGCAGGCTTTTGTGACTCATGGATTTATTTAGCCAACAGGCAATTTCTGTTTACCTGTCAGGCAGAATATAAATATAAGCAATTGTTAGGAGAATTACTGTTTTTGAGCTCCAAATTAAAATGATCTGAAATGCAATTAGTAGTATAGACAAGCCTATTTCTTCCTTTTATGAGAAGGAAATTGGTCAGAGATGGGTATAGCAGAGTTGATAGAGTTACAGTGCACAGTGAATTGAATTACCCATGTGAAGCAAATGAGTGGCTTTATTTTAGTTTTATTGCCCTAATATAATCTGTTTTCATTAATGAGAGTCCTCCGCACTCATGTCTGACATATCATATATGCAGGAACCAGGGTTTTGCATTGATATCTCTTGTATTTGCTCAAGGCCCTGTGAAGATACAGAGCACCAGGCTTGAAGTTTATTTTATTCCTCTGGGTTAGTTCCGGTACTTCACAGGATCTATTGTGTGTGCACGTTAATGATTAGCCATAAATATTAACCATGTGCACGTGGGTCAGAGTATGTATTACAATTTAACAAAAACGAACCACCTAAAGTTGCATCAGCCTATTTTAAAATTTTAAGTATGTTGCATGGAAATTTGGAGGAAATTTAAGTGATGGTGAAAAAAATGGGTTTTATATTGAACACCTTAATGTGTCCTAAAGGAGTAGATTCAGGAAAATTAAGTTCATAAAAAGTTGGTTTTCAACTTGAATGTGTTTATTAACTTCATTGATTTTTAATTCAAGATTTTTTTATTGCATTAAAAAAGCAATGAGTCTAAACCAGAGGCACTGAGGATTTTTAATGAAATCAATTTTTGAAAGTAAGGTGTTTTGTTTCTTGAAATTCTGCAGAGCTTGTCTGCCAAACTGCATATATTCTGGCAAGATGCGAGAGGCTGTCGACTCAGGTACAGAATCAAAGTCTCTCTGAGATGAGTCCCAACAGGAATGTACCTTAGCTTTGGCCATATGGTTGATGTCTGTTTATGGCCACAGAGACACTTTTTGGCCAACTGCATATTTTGGATTTGAATAAACTGTCAAGATAACCCCCCTTTAAGTGAGAAAGACTGGCCTTTGTTCATTCTGGAAAAATTCTTACCCTCTGGAGAATGCCTGTTCTGTGCTTTAAATGGGTAAGCCGTTTCCTGAAAATCAACAAACATTCTGAGAATTGTTCGGCTCACCTGGGCGCCGTTTAGAAGCATGCTCTAGGGATTATTCTAGTGCAGTTTGTTTTTCAAACTCGAGTGCTCATCAGAACTACCTGGTGGGCTTATTAAAATTACAGATCACTGGACCCAACCTGAGTTTCTGATTCAGTAGGTTTGGGATGGGACCCAGAATTCACATCCTAACAGATTTCTCGATGTTCCTTTCATGCCTAGCCCAGGTGTGATTCTTTGAGAGCCTCTGTGATTCGGGGCTGAACATTCTCTTAGTGATGGACAGGGAGGCCTGGTGTGCTGCGGTCCATGGGGTCGCAAAGAGTCGGACACGACTGAGCAACTGAACTGAACTGAACCGATGTTCTTCTTGCTTCTACAGTCAATAACTAGACCGTTATTAGGAACACATTTGTGGTCTAGGTTTCTGACAGTCTTTTTCTAATAAAACCGCCAGGGCTGTAAATATACCAAAAGGAGGAATAAATAAAGTTACATCGTTTCATGAAAGGATGGCCTTATCAATCCAGCCATGTAGTTTATTTTATTTCTTTATTTCTTTATTTCTTTATTTATTTTTTCAATCCAGCCATGTAGTTTAGAGCACCAGTCCATCTCCACTGAGAGAAGGGCTGACTATAATCTGCATGAAGGCAAGAACTATGTTCATTTTAGATATTCACCTCTTCCCTAAAACATAAAACAGAACGATGACCGGGACATGGTGGACATTTAGATAGCTACTGGATAAAGAAGTTAAATGCTTACAATGAGCACCGACATTAGCAGTTCCATTTTTTATGCATGGATTTGATTTTAGTTTTAGTGAGCCAGAACATGCCATATAGCATGATGCAAGTATGAGAAATCATCCCAAATGCCATAGCTTACGTAAGATCCAGGTTCCCATTTCTGCAGGTCAGTCATGATAGGCTGGTCTGCCCTGGGCTCAACTGGGAGGCTCTGCATTGTGTTCCCTGATCCCTGAGCTTAACTCCAAGCCAGGAGTTGGATTCAAGTCTCTCCTGACTGTGTTAGTTGTGGAGGCCAAGCTGAAGGGGCTACAACTAGCCAGGCTGTGTTCTTAGAGGGTGGGCCACCTGGGTGCGAGAGGTCGACCAGGTTATGGAAACACCTTGAAGGTCCCTGCCTGCATCGGGTCCATTCACAGTCTGTTGGCCAGAACAAGCCATAGGGTCCTGCTGGAAGTAGAGCTACAAAGGCGTCCGACATTAGCAGTGAGCCAGAACATTTTAGATAGAACATTTTAGAACATCCACCGGGGTCGGTGGATGTTTTCCGAACAGCATTCCAGTCCATCACAGTTGTGAGTATGGAAGCAACGGCTTACCCTGAAGATGAATCATCAGGACCCAGAAACCCGTGGCTTGGAAACACTGTCATGCACCCAGCTGTGTTGTGGCCCTGGAAGGGGCCGATGTTGCCGGGCCAGCCCATGTTGCCAGGACAGCCCCGTGTTGCCGGGACAGCCCACATTGCCCGGACAGCCCCATCACACACTTGAAAGGCTGGTGTGTCTTCTGGCGCATGTACCATTATCCAAGGCTTGTCTGTTTTTCTTTTCACTCAGACCTCATTCCTTTCTTTTTTAATGGGTGACACTTGTGTGATTTATTTATTTTTCTAAATGCTAGCTAGCTTTTATTGCCTGTTCCTTTTTCTGAACTTTCTGTTTTGTGTTGGAGTATGGCCGATTAACAAGACTGTGATCGTTTGAGACTCAGCATACACATACACGTGTCCATTCTCCCCCGAACTCCCCTCCCATCCAGGCGGCCACCTAACCGAGCCGAGCTCCCCAGGCTGCACCGTAAGACCTCACTCATGTCTAACGATTTTTTCTTGATGCTATTCCAGACAATGCCTAAACGCAAGGGTATGGTCTTAACTCTGGCAGCCGCTGAGGCAGGGTAAGATGGACAGGACAGGGGCGTTAAAGTGACTTCTGCAGGTTCAGATTCGACCAAATGGACGTCCAGGAGGCAGGTGGCCCTGCCCGATCCCTGGTCAGCCTCAGGGATGGCTTCTGGCCCTGACTCTCTAAGGCATCTCATTGTCACTCTTCACCGATCAGAGGAAGCCCCCTCCTGCCCCCCTCGGTGTCCGGAAGGCAGCTGCCAGGGAGCTCGAAACATGCAATGCCTGCACCTGAACGCCAGTTCCCTGGGCTTCACTCACCTTCTTGTGCTATTTCTGGCTCATAGACTACATCAGCCTCACACCTCGGCGTCCCTATAATTTAGCTCTGTAACACGTTTAAGGGCTACATCATATTCCCTCCCATTCCTTAGGTATCGTGCTTAGTTGCTCAGTCGGGTCTGATTCTTTGTGACCCCATGGACTGTAACCCGCCAGGCTCCTCTGTCCGTGGGATTATCTAGGCAAGCATACTGGAATGGGTTGCCATACCGTCCTCCAAGGGATCTTCCTGACCCAGGGATCGAACTCGTGTCTCTTATGTCTCCTGCATTGGCAGGTGGCTTCTTTACCAGTAGCACCACCTGGGAAGTCCAAGTGAACAATGGTGATTGTGAGAATTAAAGGACTTAATGTGCGCAAAGCACTTAGCCAAGAACTTAAGATATGGGAAACCCCCAGTAGATGGTTTTCCATATGCTGCAGTTCTGCTGGCCTGCGGTTGAGTGGAATTTACATGGTAGGATGAATGAATCAGCAGTAGCTCTGTTTCTACTCTCTGAAGGAGACTCGGTATTTGAATGATCCTGTTTCTATCTCTTTGTTTCTATTCCATTGCTCCTTTCCAGGGAAAACCTAGGAATCCCTTTGGGTGACATGATGAAGAATATCCCTCAGTGAGGGTCTGAGCCCTGTCCTTTCAAGCTGGTTCACATTTCCCACTAGAGCCAAACCCAGACTTGGTCCTTCGAAATGCCAGCCATCGGTCACAAGAGAGAGCAGATAAAAGCCTTTTCTCCTTCCAGAACCCAACCATCACCTCTGTTGGTTTAAAAAGGGAAGCACTGAGTTGCAGAGGCTCATTAATGTCACTTTAACATTAAAGGGAAGCCGATTCAACTTAATTCACTGGACCCGGGGAAGTGCTTGGTTTGAAAGGCAAGGAGCTGTGGGCGCATTCCAGAGCAGAAGTCGCCTTCCTTTTAATCTAATGGTGCAAGGTGTATGAATGAAGACGTTATAGACGACAACATGGCTGCTCTCCAGCGATCGCCAGGGACAGACAGAAACAACGGGCTGTCTTCTGGATCCCATGCTCTAAAAATCTTAGGAGCCTTGGGAAGCATGGTGGAGCTCTCACTGAAGCATCAGAAAATGGGAACAGAGGTTGGTGCCTCCTCTAGGGGCTAATGTGATTATTTAGATACTTTCCGAGGCAGCGTTGCTGGTGAAAAGCAAATTCTTATAAGTATTCAGAGCACAGCAAGGAATTTTTAAAGAAAAAAAAAAATGCACTTTACTGATATTGATCCAGAGCAGGACCACAGAGGAGCAGAAAGAGGATGGGAAGATAGGAGGGTGAGAGATGCGAGGAAAGAGGAAGTAGGCCATGGCCCAGTGTCCGTGGGTGGAGGTGACAGAAGCGAGTGGACCCCTAAAGGAAGGAAGGGTGGGCTCCCACAGCCCCACCAGGCTTAGTTGAATCAGCGATTGTTTTACTTACTTGGTGATCGGCTTCACCATGTGTATTAGTGACCAAGTCCATGTGAGCAGGCGCTGCCTGGGGCAGAGAGTTGTATGCATATCTCAGACTGTATGAGAAAACCGAGCAAACGCAGAGTCAGTACCAAAATGCAGGGACATGTGCTGCTGGCAATTAACATTTAATTACATTAATTTCAGCATAAGCCTTTCAGTTGAAAGTGAAATGAAAGTGATAGTCACTCAGTCGTGTCCGACTCTTTGCAACCCCATGGACTGTATCCCGCCAGGCTTAAAATAAATGTTTTCCTTTAAAACATATTAATCTTGAAGTATCAATTCAAAAAGCTCAAGGTTAATTCAATTCGTACTTTAACTTTGTGTTAAGGCCAGGAGATGTTTTTGCTGTTGTTTGGTTGCTCAGTTGTGTCTGAATCTTTGCGACCCCATGGACTATAGCCCACCAGGCTCTTCTGTCCATGGGATTTCCCCGGCAAGAGTACTGGGGTGGGTTGCCGTTTCCTTCTCCAAGGGATCTTCCTGACCTAGGGATCCAACCCAAGTCTCCCACGTTGGCAGGCAGGTCCTTTACCACCAGGGAAGCCCAAACCTAGTAGTGGCCTTTTCTTTTTCTTGTGCTGGACTTTTCCTATTTGTAAAGTTTGAAGAGGACATCTTACTGTCTTACCATCCGGATCCCTCTCAGTAGTCATCTTGCAAAGAAATTATTTTAAAGAAAGAGTACATGAGAGAATGGGTGCTCTGTATTTATGTAGTTGGTACTGTATTTTCTCAAGCAACCGAAATACTTGTTTTATTTCTTTCCATTTGTATGAATACATTGTGATGATATTTTAAAAACACTGATGCCGAGTGTTTTAGGGAAGCCTTTCTGTCAGAGTGTGCCAAGTTGGCCATTTCATTTTCTGAAATATCAGTGTTTGGAAAAGAATAAAAATCTTTTAAGCAAGGTTCTGTCCTCCTCGTTCTCCTCCAACAGAAAGGGGAAGTAAACTATAGGACATAATTCTCTCCTAGAAATAAGAAAACCTCTTAGATAATAAAAAGCTTGCCTAGGCTGCTGGACTCAATACACGTTTGCTATTTTTACAATGCTTCACTTGTGTATAGAACAGAAAGTTCCCTTTATTGTCACTAAAAAAAATAACTATCCATCCTATTTTGCAGCATCTGCCTAATTCCAATGATTTACCATATTTGTTTTGTAAATTGGTTCCAGGGAAAATAAACACACACTCCCACCTTTTAATAAACAAGTAAGAAATAATCATGAAACTAGATGGAAAAAATGGGTTGGTGATCAGAGTTTTAAGCCATAGTGAGGAATTAAAATTTTGATGTGAGGTAATCCACAGGACATTTTTGAAAATAGATTCCCATACTTGGCCAATGAGCAAGAATGGAAATCTTTTATAAGCTGTGTAGCCAAGACATTCAGTGTTGAGTGGAGGCTGTTATTGACAAGTTTCCTTCTGCAGCGCTGCACCTGTTTACATGCTCCCTGGGAAGTTTTGCTACCCTTCAGAATCTTTTTCCTTATTTAAAGGTTGGGGTTCTGAAAAGGTTATTGAAGGCAATAAGTGAATGAATTCATGGCATCATGAAGTGCTACTGAGACTTCATTCATCCTAAAATATTAGCCAGTTTCCTCTTTGCATTTGGGACTTCAGAGTTCTGACAGTCTACCCAAAGAGACCCTGCAATGTATGTATCAGTGTTTAAGGCAGACTTGGATATGTGAGTGCATACACACTTGCCAACATGTGTGCAGACTCACATTCAAAGTCTAGAACATGCTTTAGAATGAGTTGTATCCAGTGTGTAGGTGGAGGAAGGTAGCCCAGTGCTTTTTAAGTTGGTTGATGGACCCTAGATCTCTTAGATGGCACTGAGGAAGCTTTGCAGCTTGTGGTGGTTCCTCATTAGTGTTCTGTCTCTTCACATCACACTGGCCTCTGCACATCACAACAGCTCCTTGCCCTCCATTTGTCCTGTTTAATTTTCAGATATACTTCTTTCGACACCAGTCTGTACTCAGCTGTTCCCCCAGTTCCTTATGGGCTTTGTAGCTTTTTACACTTTACAAATAAGTGTACATTAAAATGGCTTGTCATTTCATCTGAATCCTTTAGTTGAGATTTTTATTGGGTGCTGTTCAGTCACTAAGTTGTGTCTGACTCTTTGTGACCCCACGGACTGCAGTAGGCCAGGCCGCCCTGTCCTTCGTGGTTTCCTGGTTCAGACTCATATCCATTGAGTCAGTGATGCCATCCAGCCATCCCATCCTGTCAATTTGGCCAAATTGTAACTTGAAGACCTACATGCTCACTTGAAGCTCACTTCAAGTGTGAGAGACCCCGCGTGTCTTCTTTATTTCCCTTTCACTCTATCCTTGTTGATACACACACATCTATAAAGTATTGTGTGCAATAGATAAACTATTTCCACATAAATATCTTGTATGAACTATATTGCCACAAGAAATATTCATCATTCTTCTCCTCACAATTCGTGTTAATATATACCTGGACATTTCATAAATATATATGTGTGCATCAGTGGGACCCCCACAGCCTCTATATTTAGTGAGATGTCAGATCTGGATGCCATGTGAGCAGCAATGGGGGGGGGGCCTTTCCTTTCAAGTTGGTTTGGGAAAGCAGTTTCACGGATCTGAAGCAAAGCTGGGTAGGGGAAGGGGGATGAAAGCAAGGTTTCCTATTTGTCTGAATGTGATGACTCAAGGTTTAGCTGGATGGTTCTTCTAATTGTGGCCTCTGTCTTCAGAGTCATGTGGGGCAGGATGTTCTGGCACCCCCAGATCCGTGGGAGACACATCTGCCTTTTGGAGTGCGGGGGAGCCCCCAGCTGTCCAGTTACTGATTCTGTTTGTTTTTATGGTTTCTGGAAGGGAAGCATGTTTTTGAACTATGTTAAGATGCACTTCTGTTTCTTAGTGGAGGGAAACCACAGTGGATTAAGCAGAGGATAGCTGTGGTATACATTTTAATTAAAACAAGACTACTTGCTAGGTTGAGAGCTTGGGAGGGATGGGAAGGGGTCCTCTCCCAGCGGACTTCCAGTGTCTCCACCCAAGTTAAGGACACAGAGGGAGGTGTCCTGGGCCAGGCGTGGGTTGGAAAAGAATTTCCAGACATGAGACAGAACGAGAGGGAAACACAGTTTATTAGAGTGGGAGACGCTGTTACAACAGCGGGCCAGCTCAGGGGAGAACTGATGTTATACAGGGGTCCTTAGTCTACTTTTATACCCAGGGTACAAGAAGTGGGGTAGGGGGTCCTGCGAGTCATTTGCTGATTGGATGAAGCATGCATACGGGTGGGGGAAGAGTAGGGCAAATACCTCCTCCCTATGGGGTAGGAGGGGAGGTAGGTTATACTGTTCCATTAATAGTTACAACACCGGGGAGGGAAGGACGATGAGGGTCTGCTTTTTCCATCCCTGCATTCCAAGACCCTCCTTGGAGGGAAGGACGATGAGGGTCTGCTTTTTCCATCCCTGCATTCCAAAACCCTCCTTGGTTTTCTCTGCTCTCTCCTCCTTGGGTCAGCACAGGAGGCAAATGATTTTTAGGACAAGGGACGGCGAGGTCTCTTTCCCTCTGGGATTTCTGCGCTCGGACAGTGGTGCCAGGAGGGGGCCTTGGACTCAGACCCAACAAGCGCTGGCAGCCTGTGGTAGGGGCCGCCGAGTGGCCGAGGCCTGGCCATTTTCTCAAGTGGTCCCAGAAACCATGGAGGAGCGGGAAGGTGAAGGTGAAGATGCCCACATCTACGTGGAGTGGACGGACCTGGGAAGCGCCGGGGCAGGTATGAGCTGGTCTGGAGTGTGGGGTCCTAGTCCGCTCAGGACGGGACGATCCATCCCAGGCCAAGGGCTGCCAGCCAGGGGGAGAGGGATGCGCGTGGAGGATCGGGGGTGGGGGGCGGGGAGAGACCAGCAGGGAGAGCCCTAGATCCTCAGGCAGGACGACGGCGCGGACTCCAGCAGGGCGGGAGGGAGGAATCCACCCGCAAGGCCGGGGCACACCAGACGCCGGCCTGCGGTCTGAGCTGGAGCCCAGCGCCGTGCGCCGCGGGTGTCCTCCCACACAGGGGCGCTGGAGCACGTTTCACTGCGGAGGAAGAGCTAAGGTGCACCCAGACCCGAGCGCCCCAGCAGGTGTCGCCCCCCGACACACACCCCGGGCTCCCCACTTCCCCTCCGAGCAGGGGTTGGGGGCGGGCGCGGAGCAGGCTTCGGAGAAGTTGCAGGCATCACCAAATGCTTTAGCCTCCGTTGAGGCTTACACGCTTATCGAAAACGAAAATGAAGTTCGCGATACACACAAATAAGTGGGGTGTGCCGGGAGGCGCGCTGGACTGAGTCGCTCGGAAGGCAACCCCCACCGCGCCCGGGTCGGCCCTGGCCTGCCTTCTGTGACCTTTTCCTTCTCTTCTTCTTGAGACCTGTTTTTGGAGCAGAGCTTGGTTTGGGAAGGAAGGGGGCTCATCGGAGGCCGCGGCCCCGACCCCCCTCCCTTGCAGCCCCGCGGTTTGCTCTCCTTCAACCCCGTGCGCACCCCCGCCCCTCAGGGGTCTCGGTTATTGCCGGTTCACGTTAGGCAGGGAAAGCTGCAAGGGAAACACGAAGGGAAGCGCCCCGCAGGGCGCCGGGGTTGCAGCAGCGAGCGATACCAGCGAGTGGACGCGGAGCGCAGCCCCGCGCGGAACCGAGGAGCTGCGTCTGGGGGTGCCGCCCCCTGCCTCCGTGCCCCCCGCGCCCCCTCCCCATCGCGGGCCTCTCCCCTCGCTGCGCTCTCCCGGCGGCCCGGAGCCACCCAGCGCGCTCCCGCACCCACGAGCTGCGTGGCTCCGCGGCCTCCTCGCGGCCAGCCCCGCGCCCCCCGGGCGCCGTTCCCGGGGGTGAAGGGCCGCGTGGGGAGAAGGCGGGGAGGAGGAGCTGCGCGGGGACCCGGGGCGGGGGGAGCGCGGAGATGCGCTCCGGATGCTCGCTGGGCTCTAGGTGGTGCCACATTCCGGGGCCGAGGCATTTTCCCTCCCTTTATGGTTTTCTGTTGTTTTTCCTCCCTTCAGTGGCTTTGATTAGGCCGTACGCGGCCGTGGCGAGGAGTTGAAAACAGAAAAGCGAAGGGAAAGAGAACGCGCCGCCAGACCCCGGCTCGGCGGAGCCGCCGGGGAGGGGGCGGAGGAGGCTGAGCCAGGCGGTCGCTCGGCGGCGACTCGAGAGTGGCGCGCGGGAGGAGCGGCGCGCTGCCGCCGTCCTTTCCTCCGCCTCCTCCGCCTCCTCCTCTTCTTCTTCCCCTTTTCCCCCCGGAGGGCGTGGGGAGCGGGAGCCCGAGAGCGAGAAAGCCGATATAGAAAAGCCCCAAAGACAGCCGGCGAGAGCGCGCGGAGACCAATGGCTTCGCTCTACCAGAGGTTCACGGGCAAGATCAACACCTCGCGGTCCTTCCCGGCGCCCCCGGAGGCGAGCCGCCTCCTGGGCGGCCAGGGGCCCGAGGAGGACGGCGCGGGGCCCAAGCCCCTTGGAGCCCAGGCGCCCGCGGCGGCGCCCCGGGAGCGCGGCGGCGGTGGCGCGGGTGGCCGGCCCCGGTTCCAGTACCAGGCACGGAGCGACTGTGACGACGAGGACGTAAGAGCATCTTGGGGTGGGGGTGGTTGGGGGGAGACGCGGGGCTCCAGGCGAGCCCGGGGGAGACGCACCCGCGCCGAGTCTGCGAGGGTCTCGGGGCGCCACCCCCTCCCCCACTCCTCCCGGAAGCGCGACCACAAACCCACTCCTCGCGCGGATCTCGGTCACCGCCGCCCTGGAGCGGGTCCCGGTCTGCGGCGGCGGCGGGCCAGGAGTTGGTGGCTTTGAGGGCAGCGTTGGCGGAGCTGCGCTGCTGGGGTGTGGAATTGGCTGAGGGTTCACGGCGGCCCTGGGGACGCTTGCTGTTAGCCGCACGCTGCTATGGATCCGAAGGAGAGAATTCAATCTGTGTGTGCTTACCAGTTGGTTTCTCTGTTCTTTCTTTCTGTTTTCTTTTGTCTGCTTTAAGGCTCAAGGAAGAGACTGCCCCAGGCTCCTTCTCGCCCCCTCCCACCTGTCACTGGAGTCCTTACCGCCCAGGCTGCCACTTCTCCACTCTCCACCCCCTCCCCTAGTCCCCCCGCCCCGCACTGGTGGCGGGGCTGGCGGTGATCCTGTTTCCTGAACCATAGAATAGAAGCGCTTGCCTCCGAGGCCCAGCCCTCTGTCCCAGGCCCAGCGCAGTTTTCGCTGGTGGGAGTCAGGCCCTGCCTGTCCCCACACCTGGTCTTGGACTAGCCACGACCTTGGACTGTGTTAGTGGGAAAACTTATCCAGGAGCACGTTTTCTACTCTTCTCCGGGCTGGTAGCTGGGGGTTTCAAAGGTTTGATTTGCATATCACCTTAGTAACCGATGACTCAGGCAGGACACCCGCAGGCTGCCGGAGATGGATGAGTTCAGCCACCTCTATTGATCTCTTCCAGCTATTCAGAGGGCCAGGCAGGGCCAAGGGATGCTTCTGATACCTTGTGTTCCCAGAAAAAAAAAACAGAGAAAAAGTCCCAGACAAGGTCTCAGACAGGCAGACAGGACTGACTCAACTGGTCCAGCCCCCTCTGGGTGTGTTAGGTCCAAGAGTTTACTGTGTGTAGCTTTGAGTGTCCCCCCCGCCCCGGGGCGGGGGGTACCTGGATGCAAGTCCTCTCACAAGCCTCGCAGATGGCCTCCCCTGCCAGACCCAGGGCAGTTCTTGCCTCTGCCCTGAGCACGATGCTGTGGTCATTCAACCTGCCTTGCGTCACTGGCTGTTTTGTTTTGTGAGTGGAGGATCTGGAGACATGGCAGAAGTTTGTAGGAGATGTGGGTACGCACACGCACACACACACGCACACGCACACACACGCACACGCACACACACACACGCGCGCGCACACACACACACACACCCTGTATTAGAGCTTGCATGGGATTTACTTAGTGTTGTTTATTTCCAGACACCCGCCCCTCCCCGGTTACACAAAGATCTGTCAGAGAGATGGCCATCACTCCAGTGGGTCAGGTTCTAAGGGAGATGCATGAATTCTCCGATTCAAGGAACCAGAATCTCTGAGGAGGGGTTTCATTGGGGCAGTTGAAAAATTATGGAGGATTAAACTCCAGAGATCTTGGGGAAGACCACCGAGCTGCAATGCAGACACAAATGATGCACTTTTTGCCTTAAATCTTTTGACTTGAAACTGTTGGAATTTGTTATGCTTGAAGTGAGAACCATGAGCAATTTCCTCCTAACAGGCTCTAGGTGTCGCTCGGGGAATGGAGAGGGGAGAGTTTCTGAATTTTGTTGTAGACGGTCTCCGCCCGTTTCCCCCTCAGCTTTGAGAATGTATTCCTCCTTTCAATTTGACATGTGTCTAGAACTGTTCCTCAGATAAGCAAAAGGGTTGCATTGAGGAGCTAATTATTAATTTAACATTTGCAAATAATTTCTGCTGAGATGACTCTGGAGAGTATATCTACTTTAAATTCATGAACTCCTGATAGTAATGCTTTTTATTTCATGGAAAAGGAAAAAAAGGGTGTGTGTATGTCTGTGTGTGTAAATGTAGGTATAAATATAGTGTATGCAGTATCCTTCTGAAATATATATATATCATGTTTAAAATGTATTATTAAAAAATGACACATGACTAAATGTAGCATCAATTTCTTGAAAATTTTTATGTGCTTTTCTCGGAAAAAAAATACTCAGGATTGGAAAAATTATGTCTAAAAATATACTACGTAGGTGTACACATTAAACAGATTGTTTTCCCTCCAGTCACAGGGAATGCCATTTGCTATGAGTTAGTACTAGTTACAGAAAGTAGGTACAAAAACTACTTTTCTGATATCAGCCCTTGTTAAGATTAAAGAATCTTGAGTAATCACCCTGCTACCTACATTTAACCCTTAAGATGTGCAACTGATTAGGAATCCGTTGCATGTTTTTCCGTGTTCTTTGGGCATCCCCAGGGCATGCTGGTTGCTGTCCGACGTTCTGAAGCATCCCGTCTCTTAGCACCCAGGAAATCTTCAGCACCTTCGTCTGGAGTCCCGGCACTAAGGCTGCTGGTGTCATTGCTGTTTGTGGCTTGTCTGTGCCGTGGAACAGAAACAACCTTCCCACCTTGGTCACTCACATGATGGTAAACAGCGTTACCTTTAAAATCCAGCGAGCTTTGTGTCTCATTGTCCTGCCATCTAGAAATGAGGAAATAAAATGTAGTTCTTAATCTGTGTCTGTGTGTATGCACACGTGTCTGAATGGGACTGAGAATGGACAGGTCTTTACAAAATAAAGTTGAAGGTAGTTACCGGGTCTGGAAGAGAGAAGTCAAACGCTGCAATTGCATGGTTAGTGACTAGGAGTGCATTGCCTGTCTACACCAACTACATGTAGGGACCTCTCCACTGTGTAAAAGTCTGTTTGGGGTGGGCCAGTTTTAAGGTGTGAAGTTTAACTTTGAAGAAGAAAGCAAGCCAGAGTGCTTTTCTACCAGAGTTTACTCATCAATCTTATATTTATTTAAAGTCAACGACTTGGGAGACCCCTCTGAGGAATCAATAGCTATTTTGATTTAAAATTCATTTCATAGGGTAAAAATAAGTTGCCTCTTAAAGGGACTGTTGCTGGTAGTGACTTTTAATGGAGTTTAGTAACTTCTGGTAGGAATTAACTTCAATTAATTTAAAAATATTGAACCTTGTTGCGCCCTCACTTGAGCATTTCCTTTTGATTTCTTAAAGGACTTTGGAGGCCATGGGTGACTGTCTGGGCACTAGGCTTGTTGAGGCCACATCAGCATATTCCTGTATTCTTCATTTTTGATGACACGTGATTTCCTAACAGTACAAATGTGACAACAGGATTTTAAAACAGCAATTCAGCCAAAACAGAGACTGAGAAAATATCATTGCTTACACAGTCTGTCTTATGATGTCAGTGCTATCTAGCTTATGATGTCATGCTTCTGATGTATTACACCTTCCTGTTTGTCTGCAACCACCAGCCCTTCTTCCTTTCCACCTTGACTTTTCTCTGACATGCTGTCAACATCCTGTTAATTTCTCCTTGGAGTTTATCAACTTTAACTTTTCAAGCAGCTTGACTCCACAGAAATATTTGCATACCTTCTGACTTTCTTATGCAACTTCAGATGTATTTAAAATCTCATATTATCTTCCTAACATATGAGAAAAAGGTTAAAACTTTCAGCCACCAGCTTGATCTCATTGTTTTCATGTCGAATTCGATAATGCTTAGTGTAACTCGTCTGTAGAAGAGTTATGGGATGTCACAGGGTTGCTTGGGGTTTTCAGATTCTCAATCACGTGATCTAAAGTGGATTCACTAGTTCATTACAAGGATTCCTTTTTCCTTATTTAGGTTGGTGGCACACTCACGTTCTTACTGTCGTCATTGCAGAAAAACTGCACACACAATGTCTGCAGTGTCCTCTTAAGTACTTGATAAAATGGCCTTAGTCCTGCTGTCTCCCCTTTTACTCCTGATCACCGCCACCCTACACTTCAGACTTCTGTATCATGTGTCTTTCATGATGCCACATGAATTCATGTCCTATCTCTCTCTGACCTTTGTAAGTCCTTTTTTTCCCCTCCTCTCCCTCATGTAGGGGGTTGGGAGAACGTATACTCCAAGGTTCTGGTCTCCACTATTCTATTTTTTCCCTTCCATGCTTTCTTCTTAAGATAAATTGAATATTGGGAAAATTAAAATGAAGATAAAGGGAGCTGAGTGTATTTCACAGCTTCTGTAATAGCAGATGGCCATAGTAGCTTAATTCCTCTGGTATACACCTCCTAGCATCTCTTCTGAAGAGTATTCGCTCTTCTGTTTTGCAGAATTTGAGAATTGTAGGGTTGGAAGGACCTTGGAGGTCCCCACATGGGTCTCTTCTCCCACCTTTTGTTCCACAGATCAGTTTTGGTAGTGGTGACAAGACATCCATGTAAACTATATCCCTGACTGTCACTTCCCTCTCTTTTTTCATGTGGTTGGTTAGTCGCTCAGTCACGTCCAACTCTTTTGTGAACCCGTGGACTGCAGCCCACCAGGCTCCTCCAGCCCCTCCATGAGGTTTTCTGGGCAAGACTACTGGAGTGGGTTGCCATTTCCTTCTCCAGGGGATCGTCCCGACCCAGGGATGGAACTCACGTCCCCGTGTCTCCTGCACTTGCAGGCGGGTTCTTTACCGCTGAGCCACCACTTCCCTCTCTTTACATCTCATTATTCTAAACGACTTTCTTCCTAACCTCTTTACTTCTAGCACCACTATTTCTTCCACCCCTGAGCATGGCATACAGTAATCATAAGCTTGTACAGTTCCATTTCTCTCAGTATCCTGATTTATTTCTTGTAATATGAAGTATCTCACTAGATAGGCTTTGAGGTGCCCTCACGGGTTTAATGCTGTCCCTCCAACAGCTGTCTTCCTGCAAAGCCTATTTTCTGCATTTCAGAGCAACGTTAAACACAAGACAAGTCAGTCGGTCCAGTTCAGTCTCAGTCCTGTCCAACTCTTTGCAACCCCACGGACTGCAGCACACCAGGCCTCCTTTTCTATCACCAACTCCTGGAGCTTGCTCAAACTCATCAAACTCATGTCCATCGAGTTGGTCATGCCATCCAATTATCTCATCTTCTGTCGTCCCCTTCTCCTACTGCCCTCAATCTTTCCCAGCATCAGGGTCTTTCCCAGTGAATCAGTTCTTTGCATCAGGTGGCAAAAGTATTGGAGTTTCAGCATCAGTCCTTCCAATGAATATTCAGGACTGATTTCCTTTAGGATGGGCTGATTGGCTCTCCTTGCAGACCAAGGGACTCTCAACAGTCTTCTCCAACACCACCGTTCCAAAGCATCAATTCTCTGGCGCTCAGCTTTCTTTATAGTCCAACTCTCACATCCATACATGACCACTGGAAAAACCATAGCTTTGACTATATGGACCTTTGTTGGCAAAGTAATGTCTCTGGTTTTTAATATGCTGTCTAGCTTGGTCACAACTTTTCCTCCAAGGAGCAAGCGTCTTTTAATTTCATGTGTTTACTATCTAAAACAGTCTCTCTGTGAATGTTTTGGTAAAGTAGCTATCACAAAATTATACAAAATTTTGCTTATTGTCTCAGTGCAGAGCACATAGTCATCATTGGGAAATTGTCTGTTACAAGCAAGTACAAATGGTGATATAAACAGAGATTCAGTGCTAGCTGACTGATGGGTGAAGCCAAATATAGCGTCAAAACTGTCTTGCCTCTGCACTGCACGCTGTGTTTTTTAAAGCACCACTGGGTGTATCTCATTCTACCTTCCCTGTTACCTTGGCCTGGGGAGAACCATAACAAAGAGCTAATCTGTTGGCTTGAAAAATTAGTCAGGGTAAGCCTGATGTTTTTCATTTGGATGAGTCAATTGTCTACTGTGAATTATCGCAAATAAATTTGAATGCGTTAACAAGCCTTTGCTCTGTGGAGTCGGCCAAAAAAGTACGTCTTTGCTTAAGGCCGAATCTGTTTATGAAAAATGAGCATTCTTCCTTCTGGGTGGAATTGAGTTCTGTGTAGCAGGAAGATCTTTTGAAGTGGGCACGGCAGCCTACTTCATATGGCCTGCTTCCTTTTATTCGTGCTAGTGCACACTTTTAAGTAATTTACTTGTATATGTTACCTGTAGATATGAGGAGGTCTGGAGTATTAGATAACATAGTATCAGTTTATATTTTTGACAATGGAATCAGCTCTTTTTCCCACATGAGATTAATATTCTAGCTTCACTATGTAGACAGAAATTGCTCTAGATGTTGACTTTGGACATTTTTTCTTCATAAAAATAGAGCTTTTTATTTCATACTCCAAGCTTTTTCTCCTTCGGAGTCAGAATGATTAATGAGTTTAATTTTTGGAAGCAACTGGCAGGAGTTGCTGAGTAAGATATACACGCTGATTGTATATAACCCTGTTCCTTTTAATTACTCTGATGATAACATTGCATTTATCATGTGCATATGGAATGCTTCTCTGCAAAATACAGTAGTGATCCCTTTCATGGAGTGTTGCCTATAAAATAATACATACAGTAATCCTTTCAAAATTAAATTCTGCCTAATAAATACAGTGTTAAGGGCAGTCAGTACCCATGTGCCATGCTATGCTTTGCTTCATTTTAAACACATCCATTCAATTTTATGTACACGTACAAAAAGAAAAGCACTCAGCCTTTCTGGTTAATGACTTTTGGAACACTTACCTGTAGAAGGGTCTGCATCTTGAAATTATCTGAAATAAAATATTTAAAAATTGGATAACATCTCATCTTACAGATGAGAAGACTGTAGATAGTTATGTGAATAATGTTCTATAAATCACTTATGTTCTCTGACCTCAGAGAAACTCAGGCTTCCCTTCTCTCCTATCTTTCTCAGTATCCACCATGGTACTGTAATTGAGTGGAAGAATTAACTTAATTATACCACTGAGTTTCAAACATATGAACGTGATGAAATCTTAACAGTATAAATTATTTTGATTCTAAATGGATATGCTAATTGCCAAAGGAAATAACAGTTTCACCACAGTAGTATAAGACTTTTACCCTGAATGGGTTTCCCCAATGGTTTTACTCTTTTTTCCTCCATACAATATTTTCTGTGTTTCCTAACAGCATCCAGACCCACTGGAGGCACAGGAAATGTTCAGTTTTGTCCCATAATCTGGGAACATATATGGGTAACTTTACAGGGAGTGTGAAGCCAGGAAGGCCCACAACGTCCAGATGGCAGACTTCCAGGTGGTGAGCATCCTGCTTCCCAGAGTCGGAACATCTCCATTGACAGCAGCGGGCACCAGGGGGTGGGCATCATAGCCGGGCACCTGGCAGGAACTGGAGTCTTGCCTGGATGCAGGAAAGAGGGGGACCCCTGTTGCTACAGATGGAACAGTTCTCAGGTCCTGGAACAGTCGTTCCCTTTAAAATAAACAAACCTAACTTTAACTCATTCCTGTGGTGTGTAGATAAACAGCTTGAAGGCATTTAGAATGCAGTAAAATCGTACCAGTACCATGCCCAATGGAAATTAAAAAAAAAAAAAAAAAACACCTCCACATAGTTTTTAATTAAAAGGGAACTTCAAGATTTTCCAGGGTATCACAGTCATTGTCAAAATAAAATCTTAACTTTCGCTAATGTTCAGATTTTATTTGCTATCAGCTTTTACCTTAGATGATTTGGGGCCAGTTTTAATATGCCTCTTAAAAAAAAAATGTGGAGCAGGTTTTCATGACATGTTCCCCAGTTTGGAATTGAGAAGACCAATGAATCCTTCTGTTTCCTATCGTTTACTGTTTGAGAAGATTTCGTTTAAAGACAGAACTACTGGAATTAATACAGCTATTTCTTATAGCAACGGTCTTTGTTATATCATCTGTAATATATTTATACGATTGTTTATATTCCTTCTATTTTCTATATTGTGCATCTAGTATGTTTTAAGATGGCATCAGCCAGAAGTGGACCAGGATTGGAAGAAGGGAGCATTGAAGAATAGGAACAGGAATAAGTGAAGAGGGGGTGGTTAAAGCAGAAACTAGAGGTAGAGATATGCATGAGAAGATCCCGGGCCTCCAGGCTTCCTAACCGTTTCCCCCAAAATATTTAATTTCCTAAACTGAATTCAGATCCTTCCTATGCTTCATACAGTCTGCCATCCAGCAATTTAAACATCAAAAGCAAAAATAAGAAATCTCTTTGAAAGTCCTGAGAGATGACATTATCTCATCAGTTTGTGAAAACTCTTTAAGAGTTGCAAGCTGATTGCAACCCCACGAGGTACTGAAGCCCCGCCTGCCTTGTGTGAATGGCTCTAAGCCCTGGAGACGCATGGCTGGTTCTGGGCTCTTTGTGGCTTCTGCGCATCCCTCCTCAGCATCTCCACCACTCTGCGGATGGACCGCTGCCTTTCGGCATCTGAAGCCAACAGAGATAAGTGGTCCCGCGCTCTGCCCTCTTAGTCCTCAGGCTGCCTGGAGATGAGACTTTCATCCCCGCCTACTTTGCCACATTGTCTTGGGAATATCCCCAGAGGGGACGGTTGTCATTTTCTGGAACGTTTGGCTGTGTTATATTAATCGAACACCTAGCTCCTTTCGCAGGTGAACTTCTAGGTCTTCTCTGTTGTTACGTCTTTTCCAACTCGCGAACGTGTGTTCTCCGTGCCAGGTGTGAGGGCAGTGTGCTGCAGGTGAAACTCTTTTGAGTCCAGAGTGAACCCATCTGTTCGCAGGTCCAGCCCAGCGTGCATTGCTGCTGAGAATAGTGCTTTGAGGGGACAGAGGCTCCGCTGACACTTACACGGGGGCCATGGTTAGTTTGCTCCAGGGGTGCGTAGGCGTGGCACGTGGAGAAACAGAGCCAGAACTCAAGTTGGGCTGAGTTTCCAAACTGGACCTCACGTTGAGTGTTCCCATGGTTTGGCGCCGGGTCACTGCTGCTCTGCATGGTATTGTGGTTCTCAGGGCACCCGTGGGCTTATGCCCTCCCTCCTAGCGTCCCGTGTGGTCACGTGGTTGACCTTGGCAGGTGGCATGGACTAGAAGTGAGAAGAGCTCTCCTACGTGGACGCTCTGTGAGCTGGCCCGTGGTTTGCCCTGCTCTCCTTCCTTCTGCCGTGGATGCTAGCAGTGTTTCGGGTAGAGGCTGTTCAGCGAGAAAGATAGAAAGTTAGGTTTGTGAAACACCTCGGTTACGTCCGGACAGTGTCAGCGGGCCTGAGCAGGCGGGCACAGAGGGATCCGTGTTCCTGTGGATCAGCCACCATGCACTGTCTCTGGACCTTGATCGTATCCTCCTCTGTGGGCAAATCCAGCACTTGCTCAACCTCTATGGGAAGTTTCATTTTACCTTCCTGCATCATGCTTAAAACTTTTCAGTTCCCAAAAAGACGGAAATGGAAATTTCCCTGGGAGGGCACCCACTGTTGGGGTGATGAGTTTTAACCAGTTCCCTCATTTCCTGTCTTTCGGGAGCGTGCTTGTTGGGTGTGGTGGAAAAGGGGAGAAGAGACAAGTGTGGGTGCTCATGGGAGGGGGCAAGGGAGAGGCTGAGTGGCCAGAGTGGACATACAGGTTCCTAGATAGTAATGATGGGGGCAGACAGCCTTCTGGATGCCGCAGAGGCTCAGCCTTAGAAATGAGCCTTCTGGGCTTTAGACCATTCAAGTCAGAAGTGAAGAGACTCTGAGGTTCCCATAGGGAAGCCTGGATGCTTCGTCTGTGTCCTTATATTGTGTGTTGTGCTCCTCATTTCACATGGATTTTGGAATCCATTTTACACGGAATCTACATTTACAGTGTAGGATTAAAGAGGACACGTGTGTGTGTAATGTGAGTCGCTCAGTTGTGTCCGACTCTTTGCAACCCCATGGACTGTAACCCACCAGGCTCCTCAGTCCGTGGGATGTGTTAGGCAAGAACATTGGAGTGGGTTGCCGTTCCCTTCTCCAGGGGATCTTCCCAACTCAGGGATTGAACCTGTGCCTCTGGCATTGCAGGCAGATTCCTGACTCCCTGAGCCACCAGAAAAGAGGATATGTCTTCATCTAAACAATAGGCGATGTCATCAGACACTCCCAGATCTAGCAAATGCTTTCTCCCCCATTGCCTGTCCTGGCCAGTTCTTTATTTCACGTGTAGAAAGGTGCCACCAGTTTCTCTTCCTTTTTCCTAGATTTTTTGTTTCTCTGAATGGACAGAAAAGTCAGCCCCTAAATGACTGGTTATCTGTTACAGGGAGAGGGGAGATGCTGTCAAAGACGGGGCACTGTTTCTATGGAAACAGGAGCTGGCTGGGATGAGCGGGGATGTCTGGTTTCCTTGTCGGGCGCTGGCCTTACTGGACACGCCATCACTGATACCCTTCCTCACGACTGTCCTGCAGCACCAAGGAGGTCATATCAACCAGAAGCTTTTTGTCTCCCCAGGTGCCCGGAGCGCACCTGAGCAGAATCCTAATGTCCTGTCTCCCTGTGATCTTTGATCTTGCTTCTCCTGTTCCAGCACATCTTTTATTTCATCATAGCCATAGGGAAAACAGTGTTGTTTTCGACTTCTGGGGTTCATCACAGTGTCTCTGAAATAGAGGCGGACTTGAGGGGTCGTTTCTGCACCCCCCGCCGCCCCGGTATCTGTCACCCCCTCTTACACACACTTGAGAGCCATTTTCCTGCTTGGATGGACTCTCGGAAGTTTTCACACCATCCTCCAAGCTTCCCTTCCTCTTGTCCCTCTCAGATCCATCCTGACCACACGGACAGTCTATTTCCCCGTGTCCTGAACGCTCTGCAGAACATCGCTCCGCGGGGTGACCCTCACGCGGCTCCTCACTTCCCTCGGTAAATGTCAAGGTCCCTGTCATGGCCGGATGGTGTGCGTTGTCTGTTCCCTCCGCCTGAACATCCTGCCTGCCTGCCCTTCACATCTTTGCTTCCCCATCACTTCCTCAGGGGTCTGTGCTGGGCATCCTACTTAAAGTTGCAGCTCCCCAACCCAGCCCTCCTGGTCTTCCCCACCCTGCATTTATCACCTTCTGATAAGTTGTTATAATCTTCTCATCATGCCTGTTTTATTTTTTGTCTTCCCCCCCCCCCCCCCACACACACAGACACTCAGAGTACTAGCTGACTAGTGTCAGGACCTCTGGCTGTCCAGGTGCCTGGTATTGTATCTGTCATGGCCAACGTGCTCAGCATGTCTCTGTTGCAGGAATGCATGAAGGATTGGCATCCTGCCTGACCCCATCTCTGCTCACTTCTGTTCGAATAAGCACAGTGCCCTTAACCCAGTTCTCCAGACCTTCTTTTTTCGAAATTAAAGGAGTTCTGAAATTAGAACTCTGAACCTCCTATGTGGCTGCTTACAAATAGCTACAACTGGATTCTTTTCTTCAGATTTTCATCTGTCCTTTGCTGCTGAGCAGTTTCTGCCCAATGGTCAGGACTTAAGACCACAGCTGAGAAGACAAAACAATTATTAGGGAAACTGTAGGAGTTAACTTTTATAGGACCTGCTTAAGATGTGTGATAGTTCGCATTTGATACTTTGTCTGAGTTTAAAAATAAGTGTGAGTTAAAAAGAAGTCTAATACTTTGGCCACCTGCGGGGAAGAGTTGATTTACTAGAAAAGACCCTGGTGCTGAGAAAGATGGAAGGCAAAGGAGAAGGGGGTGGCAGAGGATGAGATGGTTCCATTGAAATACTGACTCAACAGACATGAATTTGAGCAAACCCCAGGGAGCTAGTGAAGGACATAGGAGCCGGGCGTGCTGCAGCCCATGGGGTTGAAAAGAGTCAGACATGACTTACAACAACACAAAGGATAAGTCAGACAGAAACAAATACTGTATGTTATCACTTATATGTGCAATCTGAAAAATACAACAAACCAGTGAATACAAAAACAAAAGCAGACTCACAGACATAGAGAACAACCTGGTGGTTACCCACTGGGGAGAGAAAAGAGAGGAGGGGACTTAAAAGGGGGTTATGACGGGATTATGTGAAATCATGTGTATGAAACTTGAAAATTGTAAAGCACTGCAGAATTTAAAGAACCTTTCATTCAGTAAAAATGTACGAGATACATTTTCTATATAGAACTGCTTCTGCTGACTTTT
Source organism: Hydropotes inermis (assembly GCA_020226075.1). Classification (NCBI taxonomy): domain Eukaryota; kingdom Metazoa; phylum Chordata; class Mammalia; order Artiodactyla; family Cervidae; genus Hydropotes; species Hydropotes inermis. The sequence continues at coordinate 108,956,506 of CM035270.1, forward strand.
TTCTCTCTTTTTGTGGTTATCAGAGGAAGGAGTCCCATTAGGGAAATGCAAACCTTTAAGAAGAGGAGATTCCTATACGGCATTGCGATAAGTTGTGTCTTGATTAGAAATTTGCATTACCTAATTCTCAATTTAAATGAGAGAAGATCACAGCTTCTTTTTCCTTGGTCCTGTGATCCTCATTTCATGTGGCAGGTAGAAAGTCAAATCACAGTGTTTTTGAACTCTGTCATTAGAGGGAAACTAAAGTTCCCAAACCAAAATGCACAGATTCTGACACACACACACACAAAAAAAAAAACTCTTCTGGATTCTGTAATCTATGGGAAACTGCCGGAGGCACATTAGCTACCTGCAGCATCCATTTTTATGATGATACCGTCAGAGCTGCCTGGCACTTTGGATGGAGCTGGAGCAGGAAGGGAAGTCTGCAGGTGAGACCCTGACTTTTCTGCCCACTTCCAGCCTGGCCTGGCACCGCCAGCCCCTAGGGGCTGTCTCAAGGCTGCAGTAGGACTTTGATTCAAGACTCCTTAAGTCGCGATGATGCGAAATCAAGATTTGCATTTGCATTTGCTGTGGCCAGACAGGGTTAAGTGCAAATGTGTTCCATGATGAGGGCTCTTGTGCCTACATCAGCCTGTGCTGAGCTGTTGAACAGCACCGAGGACTCACCCCAGACCCTCCGTTTAGAGCATGGTCTGTGGCACAGGCAGCTCTCTGATCGGTGGTCAGGCAGCTGCAGGCAGTCCTGGGCCTTCCTCTGAAGGCGCACTGATAAGCATGTGTGTTTCCTGATTTGTCACACGGTGCAGAGTGCAGGCCCTTAGATAAAGACAGTGCAGTGATAATAAGGAGATGCGTGACTGGATAGTCAGCTCTCTGACCACCGGAGTTAAGTAGTTGAAGTGCCTCTGAACACTTAAGGCCCAAAGACACACGGAAACATGTTTTCTGCCATCATTCCACAAGGGAAAAGAATGTGTGTTAATGGGACACCGTTTCCCGGCTCAGCACCCTGGTGCTAGTCCAGGGAGAGATGGGGAGAGGTGTGTGTGCGCTGCTCACTCAGCTGTGTGCAACTCTTTGAGAGCCCCCTGGACTGTAGCCCGCCAGGCTTTTCCATCCATGGGATTCTCCAGGCAAGGATACTGGAGCGGGTTGCCATTTCCTCCTCCAGGGGCTCTTCCTGACCCAGGGATCAAGTCTGCAGCTCTAGCATTGCAGGTGAATTCTATACCACTGTGGTGCATGTGAAAAGCCACCTCTCACACACTCCACCCGTCTCTCTGCACCTGAGAGGGGGCCCAAGGACCCTGACCCCCTGCAGGCACCCCCCCCCCCCACTCCACAGAGCAGCTGAGGCAGCGCTCCACCCAGCAGGTCCACGCCCTCCCTTCCTCTCTCAGAGCCTCAGGAGGGGGTGAGGATGGTCCTGGACCCAGCATACCGGCCCATCACTCTCAGAGCCTGGTCACAGATGCTAGTCTGGGACACAGCCGTGCCCATGGAGGAGGAAAGAGGCCACTGGGCAGGTGGGCAGCGGGCTACGGAGGGAAGCCTCAGAGGAGAGAGCGGAACCCAGCCCTCCCCGCAGGGCCGGGAGCTTGGGGCGAATGGGGTGCACCCAGGAAGGTCAGAGGTCTCCGTGGAAGAGCATCGTCTGAGTGTGTCAGCCAGGGAGCATCCGCCTTCACTGGATCAGAGCAGCCAGACCCCAGGCTTCAGCTTGGATTTGTTGGGGTTTTCAGTCTCTGCTGCCCCGACAGTCACCAAAGGGGAGCGCGGACAGAGCCAGCAGAACGTCATCTCCTCCCTAAAGCAGCTGCGCTTTTAAAATATTTTACTTGTAAGTACAATTTCACATGAAAAGTGGGTAATACGGAGCTCTTGAGTATCCAATAAACTCACAGACACTGGCAGGATTTTGCCATGATCTCTTCCTGCCTTGGTGTATGAATGCGCCGCACATAGAGTCGATCCTGTGTCCACCCTGCAGCGTGGTCGCGGGGCACGGGGCCAGGCAGTTGTTGAATGGTTCGTGGTGTGGGCAGGGCGCCACAGTGGGTGATGTGTGCCCTGGACTCAGCCTGCCTGAGCATGAGTGCCAACTGCTCATTTAGTCATCGTATAGCCTTAAAAAGTCACTTAACTCTTTTTGGACTTTAGTTTCCTCATTTGTAAAATTAAGGGGAAAATCTATGGTATTTTTCTTATTGGTATATTGTGAAAGTGAAAGTCACTCAGTCGTGTCCGACTCTTTTTGACTCCATGGACTGGAGCCTGCCAGGCTCCTCTGTCCATGGAATTCTCCAGGCAAGAGTACTGGAGTGGGTAGTCATTCACTTCTTCAGGGGATCGAATTCAGGTCTCCCACATTGCAGGTGATTCTTTACCAGCTGAGCCACCAAGGAAGTTCAGTTCGAGTCCATGCATGTTAAACACTTAGAATAGGATCCTACATGCCGTAATCATAAAGTCCTCATTACCAGGTCTAATTGTTTTGGAAAGGAAGGGTGGAGGACTCTGGTGTGCCCTTCGGCAAAGTGTCTTGGGATTAGAACTGTGGAAGGGAAGGGAATGTGATAAACCCCCAGTGATCACACAGGCACTGATTATTTAATCTTAATCCCTTGCATTTGTAACTTAACCATTATCCCGATATGCTGGTTGAGTGGTTGGTTATGAGAGGGCTGGACCGCTGGGTTCCATGGTTTTAGGAAGGGCTGGGGATGTCAGCGTTCTTCAGGGTTAATCAGGATCCCCCTTGGGGTAGGTTTGTGCCCTCCCCACCCTGCCCCAACTTTTGTGAAAGAAATGAGGTGGCTAGAGCCATAGGTTCAAGACCAATCTCCCCTCCTGAGAGGAGGACGAACGAGGCAGTGCAGGCTGACCCCAGATTAATTCCCAGGACCCTGTCATCTCCACAAAGACCAGATACCTGCCAAGAATGTTCATGGAGACCCTCTGGAGCCTGAGACCTCAAAACCAAATGAGGAAACAGTGGCTGAAGAGCATGGCTTCTATTGAAGTCCATCCTGTGATCGAGAGTTTGAAATATTATGCACGGTCAGCGCTCAATAAGTAATGTTTCCGCAGCAGTGGTCAGAATAGGTCCAACTAGGAGACACAGAAAATACTGCGGAGGCACTGCCAGCTGGGGAAGGAGAGCATCCACAACCCACAGTTCAGCTTGAGGATTTATTGTAAAAGACCAGCTGGCAAAGGTGACCATATAAAACAGAGTGAAAAAAAAATATGGACTCAGTGGAGCTATATAGAAAAATAATGGAAAACTGGCCAGATAATGGATTTGACTATAGCAACTGAAATTTAAAAAGTGTTCTAACTGTAAACAAAAATACTGAACCCACTTCTCTTCCTGATCCTCTTAAAATTTCACTTTAACATAACCCCTGCCTTTTAACTGCCTTTCTATTAGCAATTTAGTTGGGAAATTTTCATTTTAAACCTTCCAAAGTTTCTTCACTCCAGCCTCAGGAGCAGGTGGATGGGAACCTGGCTGTACTATCCAATTGTCAGAAGAGAAGGCGTGTCCACCTTTGAAGTGGTTTCTATAACTTTCTGTGGTTGGAGAAGCACCTCCATCACCCCCAGCAGAGCAACCACCACACCATGAGCAGCTGGAAGGGGGTTTAGACAGGCAACGGCACCATGATGACGTTTCTTCTCAGGAACCAACCAAGGAAGTCAATGCATTTCTTCCACCACGTTGGCCTTATGTAGTTAATTTCAGGTTTCCCGTCTCTCTCACTCTCTGTTTCTCTCTGTGTCTCTCTTACACACACACACACACACACACACACACACAAGACAAGCTCACCGAGGAATGTCCACCTCAGTGACCAACCCAAAGCAGTAGATGTCTTTCCCTCTAAACCGGGGCTCGCAAAGACCTTCATCTGAAGTGTTCCTCTCGGAGGTGGGAGAGGCTGTGTTTGTTCACCTGGACTCTGGTTGGTCCTTGCCGTGGCCCGGAGCACATACCTGCCTGATTTCCCAGGATTCCGCCTGTGGTGTGAAGACAGACTGCGCACTGAATGTCAAGGTGTGGAATCTCTCTCGGACGTGGGCAGCAGTCCCCATGAGCTGGCTGATCGCAGTGAGCTCACCAGGAGATGAGCCAGAAAATGCAACATCAATGTAGATAGTGGGGAGAGAGGGTGGGGAGGATATGAGGTTTTCCCAAAATGAAGCAGAGCCAGTGTTGTGTTCAAGGAGACCTTGGAGCATTTTCTACTCAAAAGCCTTCAAGATGAAAGAAAAAGCTCGGAAATAGACTCAGTGAATCATTGAAAGCCTTGAAAAGGTATTGTGTATCTGAAATACCCGATAGTTAAAACATCTTGAGGTTGGCTTGCAGGCATCAATGGTTCCATGACCATATACATCTTACAGGGGTCAGCATGCCAAGCTGTAACCTAGAAAGTCAGAAGGAGCTGGTAAAAACATCTCTGGGCACCTGACTTGCTGTCTGGGTCAGTGTTTCTCAAAGCTCATTGCCTTCCCAGTGCTAATGTTTCCAAAGAAAGGTCTTCCCAAGGAGGCACACATCAAAACACTCTAAAAGCAGGAACATGACTAGGGAAATACAGAAGGAAATGTCTATAATTAACCCAGCTCAGCTGAGAAGCAAGATGCAAATTTCAGTGAAGCCAGGCCAGAATGAGAAGGGGAAAATCTGTATCCAATTTTGGAAAAGTTCCCAATAACTCTGAATGCCTTTGGGGAAGAGCATATTCCACATTTTTTTAATGACATGATTCTAGTTCAGTGTTGAAAAGTGCGGCGACATTTGCTTGTTCTGAATAATCCACAGCCCTTGGCATTTTTCCTGGTTTTTATGGCTCCAGGACTGGCCAGCACTCACATTCATTGAGTTCAAATAAAATCTGTTGACTAGTAAAATAAAAAATTTCACTTAAAAAGACAATTATGAAGAACCTAATTTAATCTAATTCTTTTCACATCAGTAAATGTGTATAAAACTGTCAGCTTTGCAGTTCCTTTGAAATAAGATTGGCCTCTTGTTACAGAGCTGGGGGGACCTGTCCAAGGCATTATCCACGCTTCCCTTTTTAAATGTCTGCTTGTGTGGAAAAGAGGTTTTCGTCAAAAAGTTTGGGAAGCATTGAATTCTTTTTTTAAAATTTATTTTAAATTTAATGTTTTATTAAATTTATGTTTATTTAATTTAAAATTAAATGTTTTATTAAATTAAAAACTCTAATGTTTCATTAGAGTATAGTTGATTTATAGCATTATGTTAGTTTCAGGCGTGCAGCAAAGTGATTCAGTTATGTATATATATCTATATATTCTTTTCAGATTCTTTTCCATTATGGTTTATTACAAGATACTGACTATGGTTCCTCATGCTATACAGTAGGTCATTATTGTTCATCTATTTTACTTTACTGACAAAGGTCCATCCAGTCAAAGCTGTGGTTTTTCCAGTAGTCATGTATGGATGTAAAAGTTGGACTAAAAAGAAAGCTGAGTGCCAAAGAATTGATGCTTTTGAACTGTGGTGTTGGAGAAGACTTGTGAGAGTCCCTTGGACTGTAAAGAGATCCAACCAGTCCATCCTAATGGAAATCAGTCCTGAATATTCATTGGAAGGACTGATGCTGAAGCTGAAACTCCAGTATGCTTTGGCCAGCTGATGTGAAGAGCTGACTCATTGGAAAAGACCCTGATGCTGGGAAGGATTGAAGGCAGGAGGAGAAGGGGATGACAGAGGATGAAATGGTTGGATGGCATCAGTGACTTGATGGCCATGAGTTTGAGCAAGCTCCAGGAGTTGGTGATGGACAGGGAAGCCTGGCGTGCTGCAGTCCATGGGGTTGCAAAGAGTCAGACATGACTGAGCAACTGAACTATGTCTGTTAATCCCAAACTCCTGATTTATCCCTACCCCACTTTCCTCTTCGATAACCATAAGATTGTTCTCTATGTCTATGAGTATGTTTCTGTTTTATAAATAAGTTCTTTTGTATTTTCTGTTCAACCTATAAGTGATAGCATATAATATTTGTCTGACTTATCTCACTTAGTATGATAATCTCTAGGTTTATCCATGTTGCTGCATGGCAAGAACATACTGCTGAATGGCAGTATTTCGTTCTCTTTTTCTGGCTGAGTCGTACTCCTTTGCATATGTGCACACCACATCCTGTCTGTCTGCTCACGTGGCTATAGACATGTAGCTTGCTTGCCCCTCTTGGCCATTGAAATTAGTGCTGCTGTAAACATAGGGGTGCAGGTTTGTGTGTGTGTGTTTGTGTGTGTGTGTGTTCAGTTGCCAGGCTGTGTTCGACTCCTGTGACCCCCGTGGACTGCAGCATCCAAGTCCTCCCTGCCCCTCAGCATCTCCCAGAGTTTGCCCAAGTTCATGTCCCTTGAATCAGTGATGCCATCCAACCGTCATACCCACTGTTGTCCCCTTCTCCTCCTGCCTTCAGTCTTTCCCAGCATCAGGGTCTTTTTCAGTGAGTCAGCTCTTTGCATCAGGTGGCCAAAGGATTGGAGTTTCAGCTTCAACATCAGTCCTTCCAATGAACAGCCAGGACTGGCCAAAGTATTGGAGCTTCAGCTTCTACATCAGTCCTTCCAGTGAATATTCAGGGTCGATTTCCTTTAGGATTGACTGGTTTGATCTCCTTGCTGTCCAAGGGACTCCCAAGAGTCTTCTCCAGTAGCAGAGTTTGAAAGCATCAATTCTTTGGTGCTCTGCCTTCTTTCTGGTCCATCTCTCACATTTCACATGATAGTCATCTCATATGACTACTAGGGGTGCATGTATCTTTTCAAATTCGAGTTTCTCTGGATATGGTTCCAGGACTGGGATTCCTAGATCATATGGTAGCTCTGTTTTTATTTTTTTGTGAGGACCCTCCATACTATTTTCCATAGTAGCCGCAGCAAATTACGTTCCCACCTGTTGGTATAGGAGTTTCCCTTTTCTCCACATTCTCCCTAGCATTTGTTATTTGTAGACTCTTTAGTGATGCCCATTCTGACCGGTGTGAGATGGTACTCCGTTGTAGTTTTGATTACCACATGACCTGCCTTTTGAGAAACTTGTATGCAGGTCAGGAGGCAACAGTTAGAACTGGACATGGAACAACAGACTGGTTCCAAATAGGAAAAGGAATACATCAAGGCTGTATATTGTCACCCTGCTTATTTAACTTCTATGCAGAGTACATCATGAGAAATGCTTGGCTGGAGGAAGCACAACCTAGACAGCAAATTAAAAAGCAGAGACATTACTTTGTCAACAAAGGTCCGTCTAATCAAGGCTATAATTTTTCCAGTGGTCATGTATGAATGTGAGAGTTGGCCTATAAAGAAAGCTGAGTGCAGAAGAATTGATGCTTTTGAACAGTGGTGTTGGAGAAGACTCTTGAGAGTCCCTTGGACTGCAAGAAGATCCAACCAGTCCATCCTGAAGGAGATCAGTCCTGGGTGTTCATTGGAAGGACTGATGCTGAAGCTGAAACTCCAGTACTTTGGCCACCTGATGTGAAGAGCTGACTCATTGGAAAAGACCCTGATACTGGAAAAGATTGAAGGCAGGAGGAGAAGGGGACGACAGAGGATGAGATGGTTGGATTTCATCATCGACTTGATGGACATGCGTTTGGGTGGACTCTGGGAGTTGGTGATGGACAGGGAGGCCTGGCATGCTGCAGTCCATGGCGTCGAAGAGTCAGACACGACTGAGCGACTGAACTGAACTAAACTGAATAATTAGCAATGTTGAGCATGTTTTCATGTACTATCAGCCATCAGTAAGAAACTGAATCCTAAAGGTCATGTTTGCTTTAAATAAGAGCTTCACAGTGAATGAACACATTAAGTAGATGCATTTATGGCAGGATCTCTCCCTCTTTACATCAGTTTGTGGAATGGCAGTATTTGAGGGGCAGGTCTCACATCTCCCCGCTCTTCAGCAGCAGGAGGAAGTCTCCTTCAGACTCTCCTGGTTTCTTTGCATCACAGCTTGTCTCCGATCCTGTTCATTTCCCAGGGCTGCTGTGACAAAACACCTCCAATCAGGTGGCTCAGACCAACAGAGACATATTGAATCACAGTTCTGGAGGCCAGAAGTTCAAAATCAAGGTGTCGGCAGGGCCCGCCTCCTCTGAAACTGATGGGGGTGGGCCCTTCCTGATCTCCCAGCTGCTGGCGGCCCAGGAGTCCCTTGGTTGGTGGCTGAATCACTTTCCTCTCTACCTGGTTGTCCACGTTGTCTCTTCTCTCTGTGTCCCTTCCCTTCTCCTCCCACCCAAGGACATCATTTATATTGGATGTAGAACTACCCTACCCCTGGGTGACCTTGTCCTAACTAATTATATCTGCAACAGTCTGGTTTTTAAATAGTCACAGTGTGAGATGCTGGTGTTAGGACAGCATAGCTTTTGGGGAGAACCCAAATCAACTCTTTAACACTGACTTCCTGATGATTTTCTAGAAGCAGGTAGCTTCTTGGTTATTTTAGGGCATTTGGAGGGTTATTGCCTATGTTGCTGGAATTTTAAGGAACAATATATTATCACTAAGTTTGACTCACTGCTCTGTGTAGTGGCTCCATCATTCAATCATTGTTGCCAGTTTATTGCTGTCCTTGGGGACTTTTCCTTTGGGGAAAACAATTCGGAGAGGAAGGGAGGAAACAGATTCTGATGTGAATAGTTAGGAAGGCCAAAATGATGAGATGCTGCAGTGTCATGCATTGTGCTTTGAGCTGGATAAATTAAACAGGAAAGGGACTGTCACGGAAGGTGAGAGTCACTGGACTCCAGGGAAGGTCCAAGCTCAGAAGGGTGGAAACCATCCTGTCTTCTGCAGACAACTCACTCCACAAAGACTCCTGATTGGTCCTCTTCTAGGATGTCACTCCACGAGGACTTCTGATTGGTCCTCTTCTAGGATGCTGCAATGTCCTGTTGGCATGGGAACCAAGGGACAGCTAATTATGTGACAGTGCAGCCCCTGGATGTACACACCTGTTTCTGTGGTCCTGTTCCAAAAACCAACAAACCAACCTCTGGCAGGATCATTGTCAGTGGAGGACACATGGCTTTATTTATTTTCCTTATTTCTTTCTTCATTCTCTGATAGACTATGCACATGAGTGGTGGGGAAATTAGAAAATAAGAGAGTGGCCAGACTGCCGGTAGGAAACCTAGGTGTGTTCTCTGATGCCAGAACAGGAAGATGTCTAGAACCTGGTGCTCTGAAGGTGTACAGACACCTTATTAATGCCTAGAGCCAAGATTGGCATCATTGGGGGCCAAGTCTTTGGCCTCATTATTTCTCCCCTTGCCCCTCCTGGGATACAGGCCCCTTGGATCAGGGGAGGGTAGGAGACAGGTGTGTCGCGAGCAGTCACGTGAGCAGTGGTTCCTAGGAAGCCATTCTTAACCTACCTGTTCCAACATGCGTTCAGACGAGTGGCTGGTGATGCTGCGTGGGATTAGGGTCAGGGTCAGAGTTGGAGTTTCCCTGGTGGCTCAGATGGGAAAGAACCCACCTGCCAATGCGGGAGACTCAAATTTGATCCCTGACTCGGGAAGATCTCCTGGAGAGGGGAATAGCTCCTCACTCCAGTGTTCTTGCCTGGAGAATCCCATGGCCAGAGGAGCCTGGTGGGCTACAGTCCATGGGGCTGCAAAGAGTCGGACACGACCGAGTGACTCACACTTATTGTAGGGTCAGGCTTAGGGTCAGGGTCCAGGTCATGGTTAGGATCAGGGCTGAAGCTCCAGTTAGAACCGTGGAGAGGAAAGGTACTTAGGGTTACAGGGAAAGGTTTCTGTTTGCTTCCACCCTCTCCCCTCTCCATGGGCCTGGCCATACGTCCTTGCTGATTCTGTGCCGGCAACAGCCGGTCCAGAGTTCCTGGTGCTGCAGATACGTGGGCATCGAGGAGACTTTGCTCCCCTGCCCTCGCTCACTGGGTCACGGCTGACACTCTGCTCTGGTGGACTCCCAGGGCGAGTAGTGAAGGGACTCCCGCTTCACAGTCCATCTTCCTCCAAAGTCCCCCGGTCCCTGTCTGAGTCACTGTGACAGCCTCCCAGGAGGTCTTCCTGCACACAGCGGTGGGACACGTGTCACACCACACAGCAAATTGCCCGTTTTTCTTTTTCTCCTTTTTTTTCCTCTGGAATCTGAGTTTTGGGGGGTCAGGGAGCGTGCCCCTACGTCCCAGGCTCCCCCGGGGACCGGCCCTGTGCTGACGATGTGATGGGGACTCGGAATTTGTGTCGTCTGTGCTGCCTGCCAGGCTGTACGTTCATCAGAACCGTCCGGGGTGGGACATGAGGAACCTAGGAAGAGACGGATTCCTGGGGCCGCACAGCACGAAGCAGAAGCGGAGGCAGTGTTGGGATGCTTGGCGGCAGCCGCATCCCCAGCCCCCGCCACTGACATTTCTCCATTATTCATTCTTTCCTTCCCGGACACCTCCTCACATGCTGTGCCCAACGGGAAAGAAAGGAGGTCATGTTTTCAGATGTGTCCTTTCCAAGAAAAGCAACGGCTCCACCTCTCGCTTGGGGTTCCCAGCTCCTCCCCAGGCAGTGGCTGAAATCCTTCCTGGGGATGCGTGATGAAAGGGAGGGTTTAGCTGGAAAGAAAGCCGCACAAATGTCACAAGCTATTAAATGCGGCCCCTGCTGCCCTTTGTGGGCCGTCTGTCGAGTGACTCAGGGTCCACCTCGAGGGACGTTTCGCTGCCACAAGCCTGCTTTCCAGGGTGACCCATTCCTGCCCTTGGTGGGGACCAGGGTCCGTCTCTGTGCCCTGAGTCCCAGTTCGGCCCCTCTGCCTTGCAGCCTCTGGCCTGATGCCCCCTGCCCTGGGTGTGCCTCTCGCCTGCCCGACGCCTGATGCCTCCTCTGACGTGCAGCAGCCCACGGAGGCTCCGTGTCAGCTCAGTGCCTCGGGACGCGGGCTCGTCCACGGCCCCCTGGCCCCCGTCCATCTCTAGACAAAGCCCCGGCATCCTTCAGGACGGTGCGGGGGTCACCTTGGCTGTGTGTGCAGGTGGGACAGGGAGACACCCCCTCCTGCCGCCCCCCAGCACCCCACTGCATACAGAACGACCGCAGGGAGTCTCCCCACTGAGCGTCCCTGCACGCACTGAGCATGCCCACGAGTTGCCAGCTCTGCAAAGGCAAGGGTCTGTCTTTTCGTTCTGGAATACCTAGTGATTGATGCAGAGCGTGAACTAGATTCATGTCTGGCAGCACGTGTGAACTGGTGAAAGCTACAGCTTTCTTAGCATCATTTCTAAAATGTCAGCACCCCTCTGTTTTCTGAAGCAGGAAATCATCAATAGAACTGGGAGAGATCTAGAGAAAATTGGCGTCCAGATCATCAGACTAGTCCAGGGACTGAGAAACCTTTGCTCTCTCCTGATGCGCCTAATTGTGCCCGACTCCTACGACCCCATAGACTGAAGCCTGCCAGGCTCCTCTGTCCGTGGGATTCTCCAGGCAAGAATACTGGAGTGGGTTGCCATTCCCTTCCCCAGGGGATCTTCCTGACCCAGGGATCGAACTCGTGTCTCCTGCACTGGCGGGCAGATTCTTTAGCTGAGCCACCTGGGCAGCCCCCTTTCCCGATGACCACAGGTGAAATCTCTTTTCGGGTTTCTGATGGAGTCAACAGGGGTCACATTGTCAAGTGTGTGTCATGACTCTTCGCTGTATAGGGGGCTCCATCAGGACAGACGATTCTCAGACCTTACCAGCTCCTTGAACGCCGTGTCCTGACAGCGTCTTCCCCCCAAAATCAGCCCCCTCTGAGGTCTCCTGTTCTGATGTTGTCGGCTCCAAAAAGATGACCTCACTGGTGGCCTGGCCTGCCTCCCTAAGGTCTGATGGCTTTCCACAGCTCTGCCAGGACCATCACTGTCTTTTCTCACTGTTTTGCCTTGAGCCGTAGCTCCTCGTGTGAGCAGCAGCTCTGAGGGCAGCCCCTGCTGTGATTTAACAACAAACCCGCATCAGGCAGAACTGAATTAGAATAAAGATGGGGGGAAGGCTAAGAGGGCACCAGAAGACACCCCCTCTCATGTCACAGGATGAACAGTAAATACAGGGTCCCCAGGGTCCGTGCTCCTTATATTCCTGGAGTGAGAAAAACGCGGGCGGGCCTGAGGGTCCCGTGCCCAGCGGTAAACACAGCCCGTCTTGGGCCTTGGGAACATGGGCCGGGCCTGCTGGGAACCCTGGATTGAACGGTGATGCGCTAAGCCCCGTGTCCCTCTGCAGGCTAGTCCTTGTAAGGATATCAGCTCTCAAGGTGGTGTTGTGTCTGCCTGACACCCCTCAGTCCCGGAGCTGACACCCCTCAAATCCTGGGACTCAGACGCCTCAGTCCCAGAACTGACACCCCTCAACCCCAGAACTCACACCCCTCAATCCCAGAGCTGACACCCCTCAGTA
>CM035270.1:108969000-109011197 GCA_020226075.1 Hydropotes inermis
CCAGAACTCACACCCCTCAATCCCAGAACTCACTCCCCTCAATCCCAGAGCTGACACCCCTCAATCCCAAGCTCACACCCCTCAATCCCGGAGCTGACACCCCTCAGTCCCAGAACTCACACCCCTCAATCCCAGAACTCACTCCCCTCAATCCCAGAACTGACACCCCTCAATCCTGGAACTCACACCCCTCAATCCCAGAACTGACACCCCTTAACGCCAGAGCTGACACCCCTCAATCCCAGAGCTGACACCCCTCAATCCCAGAGCTGCTTGGAGGCCCCTGCTGCCTGGTGGGCCTCAGTGAGGCTGAGTCCCGAGTCAGGCCAGGTTCTGCTTGGGGAGGGGGGCTAGTCAGTCAATTGTGGAGTGAGGATCCCTTCCTCTGAAGCCTACCTGGGGGCTCAGAGTGGGGGGCTGTGTTTCAGCCTCCCATGTGCCTCCAGGTGTCCCCCTGGGTCCTTCGGTATCCCAGAGACCTCACACAGACCCAGAGTATCCATATTTCCAATGTTGGAAGCCCTCATCCATTTCCAAGCCTCCTCTTGATATTTCTGTAATTACTGAAGCTTGACCCGGCTCCGGCTTCCTCAGGATCCCACCACAGTGGGCTCATTTCCATTGATTGGTTTGGTTTACAATGGACTGCTCCCTGGAGCAGTGCCCACTGCTGGTCCACCCTCGGGTCAGGTCGGCACGTTTGTGCTTGAAGCCGTGAAGCCCGCTGGCCGGGTGATGCTCTTCAGGTGGAAAAAGGTGGGAGAGCTCGAGAAGGGGGTCCTTGAACAGGTCCCTGGGGTGGTAGATTTGGGCTCAGCAGATGCCTCTGTGTGTGTGTGTGTGCACACGTGCACGCGTGTGCACACTCACATGTGGGTGCACCCAGTCATGTCCAGGTCTTGGCGACCCTATGGACTATAGCCCGCCAAGCTCCTCTGTCCATGGGATTCTCCAGGCAAGAATATTGGAGTGGATTGCCATTCCCTTCTCCAGGGCATCTTCCCGACCCAGGGATCAAGCCTGCATCTTCTGCCTTGGCAGGTGGGTTCTTTACCTCTGAACCACCAGGGAAGACTCAGTAGAAGCCAGAAGAGGAGCAAATGGGCATCCTTGCCTGTCCAAGAAGAGGAGAGGGAGCATCACGTGATGGGGGGTGAGGAGCTCTCCCTGACCAGGAGATACACAGCAGAGATGGTGAAGGACAGATCACGTATTCACATAACAAAGTTACTGAACACCGGCTTCAGCCCAGTGCAAGGCTGGTGCCGGGGGATACGGAAGGGCTTGAACATCTCATTCTGGTGGGAGGGACAGACGTGCAAACTACCGGCTTGGGCACATCCTAGGACGAGTCTCCAGCAGCAGCAGCACCACCACCAGTGGAACTCTCCAGGTGATGGAGACAGTCAGCATCTCTGCCCTCCAGTCCCATAGCTGAGGGCCAGCCATGGCTGTGGAGCACCGGGGATGTGGCTTGGGCCACTGAGTCTTAAGTTTTATTGACTCTTAACCTACTCACATTTCAACAGCCCCGTAGTGAGGGCTACCATTTTTGAGCAGCACAGGCCTGAGGGATCAAGGTGAGAAATTTGTATTCAAGTAACAGAAGGTGTGTTGATTTATTCATTTGTCTGAAATCCCCCATATTAATCTCTTTACCAGTACAAGGAGTTCAGTACGTGGCATTTCATCAATAAAACAGTCCTTTGCCCTCAAGTTGAACACATCACCTTATTATTCTCCGATAGAGTAGGCAGAGGCCCTATGGGAACAGAGGAGAGACACTTAGCTTCCTCTCCGGGGTGTCAGGCAGAGTTTCCTGGGAGAGATGAGTGCTTGTGATGATTCTTGACAGATCAATAGGAGGTAATGTGGGAAGGAGACAGATATTCCAGGTAAGGTAACAGCCCCTTCAAAGACCCAAAGACATGAAAGAGCTCAGAGCATCCTAGTACCTCGGTGAGCCTGAAGAACAATGCCCACGGGGCACAGTGATGGGAAGTGAGTCTGGGGGTGGGTAGAGGTCACGGGGCTCCTGCATGGAGTTCAGACCTTAGGTGACTCTTCTCAAGGTGATGGGACAAAGATCTGTATAGTCAAAACTGTGGTTTTCCCAGTAGTCAGGTACAGATGTGGGAGCTGGACCATAAAGAAGACTGAGCACTGAAGAACTGATGCTTTTGTACTGTGGTGCTAGAGAAGGCTGAGAGTCCCTTGGACTGCAAGGAGATCAAGTCAGTCCATCCTAAAGGAAATCAAACCTGAATATTTTCATCAGTAGGACTGATGCTGAAGCTGAAGCCCCAATACTTTGGCCACCTGATGTGAAGAGCCAACTGATTAGAAAAGACCCTGATGCTGGGAAAGATTGAAGGCAGGAGGAGAAGGGGACAACAGAGGATGAGATGGTTGGGTGGCATCACCGACTCAATGGAGATGAGTTTGAACAAACTCTGAGAGATAGCGAAGGTCAGGGAAGGCTGATGCGTGCTCCAGCCCATGGGGTCACAAAGAGTCAGACATGACTTAGCTACTGAACAACAAGATGATGGGAAGCTATGGGGAAATTGGAAGTAGACATGTGGCAAAGTCCGTGAGGTCTTTAAAAAAAAAAAAAAAAAAAAAAAAAACATTCTGAGTTCAGCCTGGAGAATGGACTGGGGTGCTTGGTTGAAGGAGAGAGGAAGTTTTGGGAGAGTTGACCAAGTGATATCACTAAGATGGCTACAAAACTGCTGAAATCACGCAGCAGGTGGAAGGTGTGACACATACTACACGTGTGGGTACCTGTGCTTGTGATGTTGCATGGGCTTCTGTTTTCTGTCTCCATTGCAGTATTTTCCAAACAGCAGGAGTGACCCTGGAAAGAAGAGGGGCAAGTGTAAGAGATTGCTACGAGGACGAGTGGAACAGACAGAATTTGGCGATAGCTTAGGTATGGCAGTGGGGTGGATCAGTGTTAAGGACTGAATGTGTGTTTTCCCCCAAATTCATGGGTGGAAACCCTGCCCCCCTCCATGAGATGAGCCCTTGGGAGGTGAGCAGGGTCAGATGAGGCCATGAGGGTGAGGCCCTTGGGTACAGATGAGATGAGATTAACGTCCTCGAAAGAAGGGATACCAGGGAGCTTGTGTTCCTGTGTCGTGAGGAAATAGCATGAAGGGGGCCTTCTGCCAGTCACAGACCCAACCGTGGACACCCTGGTCTTGGACCTCCAGCCCCTAGAACTGTGGGAAAATGAATCTCTGTTGTTTGAGCTGCCCCATCTGCGGTGTCTGTTTTGTGCCCACAGTGGACTGATACAGTCAGGAAAAGAGAGTGAAGTGGCTTTTCTGCTGGCTCAGGTGGTGAAGAATCCCCCTGCAATGCAGGAGACCTGGGTTCAATCCCTGGGTTGGGAAGATCCCCTGGAGAAGGGAAAGGCTACCCACTCCAGTACTCTTGCCTGGAGAATCCCTTGGAGGGAGGAGCCTGGTGGGCTATTGTCCATGGGGTCCCAAAGAGTCAGACACGGCTGAGCGACTAACACACACGAGTGGCTTCAGGGCTGTGGCATCTGTGCTGAAGAGGGCCTGTGGAGTGCAGCCAATGGAAGAGACCAGAGGAATGCGCTGGGAGTATAACCAGCCTGATGACACGTGAGACCTGATATGGTAAAGCTTGCATATAAAATTCAAAAATTGGCATCAGCATTTTTAATATCCTTATATTCTGTAAAAAAAAAAATGGTTTGGATGTAATGTATAACATGCTTGATAGGAAATGTGTGTGTGTTAGTTGCTCAGTTGTGTCTGACTCTGCGACCCCATGGACTGTAGCCTTCCAGGCTCCTCTATCCATGGAATTTTCCAGGCAAAGATACTGGAGTGGGTTGCCATTTCCTTCTCCAGGCAATCTCTGCGACCCCATGGACTGTAGCCTTCCAGGCTCCTCTGTCCATGGAATTTTCCAGGCAAAGATACTGGAGTGGGTTGCCATTTCCTTCTCCAGGCAATCTTCCCAACCTAGGGATTGAACCTGGGTCTCCTGCATTTCAGGGGTAAGCTTTACCATCTGAGCAACTCAGGAAGCCCAGTAGCTGATTGGAAATGGTCCTTATTAAAGCAGTATTCTGTAAGAGCTACCATTTGTCCACTTGCTCACTTGTCCTTGGCATCAAAATATTATTTGTGATAATTAGGCAAGGCCTAAATTAAGTCTTTTATAGCATTGCCCAGAGGAGGGACTACTCTTTTTCTAAGATTTTCACTGGAGCACAGTTGATTTCCAATGTTGTGTTTCAGGTGGACAGCAAAGCGTTTCAGTCGTACGTGTGCATGTACCTGTCCTTTTTTTCTTTAGATCCTTTTCCCATACAGGTCATTACAGAGAACTGAGCAGAGTTCCCTGAGAAGTTTGCATTTTGAAGTCATTACTCTGTTGTGGGTATCTGAAGCTGTGGGGCTTGAGGGCACTGCCCAGGGGAAATGGGTACAAAAGATGGCAGATGACCAGGCAGGGATGTTAAAAAGTGTGGAAAGGCGTTGAGCAGGACCAGCTGAGGAGGAAGGAAGGCGTGGCTGTCACCGTGGAGCCCAGGGGGAAGAGCTTCTTAGAGAAGGCGGCTCCTTTCCGAGCGACTCCCATGAAAGCAGGACAGGCCCTGCGGATTCAGCATACGGCCCTCATTGGTCATCTATCTGGTTTTAGGAGCACAGGGGTGAGGAAGTGTCCAGGAAGGGACATCACTAACCAGAAAAGGGAGGGGACTGATGAAAACTTGAGGTGTGGGGTGAACCAAAGCTGGAGAGAGAGGCTTGTACCCTGGAGCTTCTTGCCATAAACTGGAAGGGCCGTGCTGATCGCACAAACAGCAGCTCCTGGTGAGCACCTGCAGAAGCCAGGAAGATGCCGCTGATAAAGACAGAGCTGAGGACGCGTTCACCTGGGTGGGACAGAGGACCTCCTTGGTCCAAGGGACGCACTCTGAGACCAGACTGTTGACAGTTGGAAATTTAGCCAATTAGGTCACCCGAGGCTTAATTCACCCCTTTATTGTTGTTGTCCAGTCACTAAGTGGTCTCCGACTCTTTTCGACCCCACGAACTACAGCATGCCAGGCTTTCCTATCCTTCACCATCTCCCGAGTTCCCTCAAATTCATGTCCATTGAGTCAGTGATGCTATCTGACCATCCCATCTTCTGCCACTCACTTCTCCTTTTGCATTCAGTCTTTTCCAGCATCAGGGTCTTTTCCAATCAGTCAGCTCTTCACATCAGGTGCCCAAAGTATTGGAGCTTTGCATCAGTCTTTCCAATGACTATTCTGGGTTGATTTCCTTTAGGATGGACTGGTTTTATCTCCTTGCAGTCTAAGGGACTCTCAAGAGTCTTCTCCAACACCACAGTTCACCACTTTATAGTTTTTTATTGATAATTAACCAATTAGAATTGTCAAATAACAAAGAATTTGTGAGTAAGGCTCTGGGCAATGGTCCATGTGCCAGAGTGAAGAATCACATTGTAAAATAGTGAAGGGTAGGGATCATATATACAAGATAGTTACCTAAAATCCAATTCTAGATTATTTCTAGAATATTCTCCATTGAAAACATGTATAGTTTATTTATGACATATCTTGAAATAAAAATAGAACTATAAAAACAGAGAACTCAAAGGACATGACTAACTCACTTGGGTTTTTCTCTGTTAGGACACTTTTTAGGGGTTAATTATTAAGACCCCAGAGTCTGAGGGAAAAAGTACAGTTTTTGGAAACACTCAAATGGTATTCATGAAAGTAATCAGCCCATTGTTTATATGTTAAATACTTACTAGGAACTCAGGGTAGTATTTTGTTTTTAAATCATTTAAACCGGGTTGACAGCTGAATGGTCACAGACCCCTGGTTATTTTCTTTTCTTTGAATAACATTTTATTTATTAATATGCAAATTGTCCTATGTTTAGTAGATTCAAATGAATTAATCAAGTCAGCATTTACTTTCTTCTTCCTTAAAGAGGCCTTTAAGAAAAACATAGCTTCGCAAAATGCCTAATGATTTGGAGGGCGTAAAAGAATACTTGGTTTTTTTCAAATGCAGTTCATCCGTATGTTTCAATAATACTTAAGTAGGCTGATATCAGAAATTTAAGTGAGGAAGCAGAAATAAAGAAAAGGTGCCCCCAGCACCCCATGCCTATCAGCCTTGTCACTCTGCACAGTGAGAGAGGAAGAGAGCTGGTCAGACAGGGCCAATCCCAGGTTCAGACCCTGGCTCTGCCACTAATTTATTGTAAGGAAGAATATCTTTACGCCTCAGTTCACTTCTCTCCATATAAAATGAGATTAGTCCGACTCTTTGGGACTCCAAAACCTGTAACCGTGCCAGACTCCTCTGTCCACAGGATTCTCCAGGCAGGAATACTGGAGTGATTGCCATTTCCTCCTCCAGGGGATCTTCCCCACCCAGGGATCAAACCTGGCTCTCCCGCACTGGCAGGGGGTTCTTTACTATCTGAGCTACCAGGAAGCCCTAACATAGTTAAATATGTGCATGCCTCAGAAGAAAGTCATGATATATCTATTAATTTATGAGCTTTCTCTTTTTCAAAATGTACTTTTATTATTTTTATGGAAGCATAGTTGATGTACAGTGTCGTGTTAATTCCTGCTATAGAGCAAAGTGATTCCACGATTCAGGTGCACGCAATATTTTTTATATTCTTTTCCATGATGGTTTGTCATGGGATATTGAACATAGTTCCCTGTGCTATACAGTAGGATTGTGATGTTTATCCATTTACAGAATCGTTTGCATCTACGAATCCCAAGCTCCCAGTCCTTCCCTCCACCACCCTGTCCCCCTTGGAACCACACGTCTGCGCTCTGTGAGTCTGTCTCTGTCTTGTGGATAAGTTCGTGTGTGTCCCATCTTAGATTTCACATGGAAGGGATATCATATAATATTTGTCTTTCTGACTTCCTTCACTTAGTAGGATCATGTCTACCTGCATCCATGTTGCTGTGAATGGCATTGTTTCATTTTTATGACTGAGTAATATTACATCCTCTCTGTGTGTACCACATCTTCTTTATTGGTTCATCTGTCAATGGACACTTAGGCCGTGTCTATGTCTGGGCTGTTGTAAATAGTGCTGCTGTGAACATAGGTGGTACATGTATCTTTTTCAGTTATATTTTAATCTGGGTATATGCCCAGAAGTGGTATTGCTGGATTACATGGAAAGTCTATTTTTTTTTAGGTTTTCTTAAACTTAAAAAAGAAGACCCTCCATACTGTCTGCATAGTTTCTGCACCAGTTTACATTCCCACCAACAGTATAGGAGGGTTTCCTTTACTCCACACCCTCTCCAGCATTTGTTATTTATAATCTTTTCAATGATGGCCATTCTGACAGGTGTGAGGCGGTCCCTCATTGTAGTTTTGATTTGCTTTTCTCTAATAATTAGCAATGTTGAGCATCTTTTCACGTGCCTGTGGGCCATTTGTATGTCTTCTTTGGAGAAAGGTCTGTATGGTTCTTCTGCCCATTTTTTGATTGGATTATTTGTTTTTTGTCGAGTTGTATGGGCTATTTGAATATATTGGAAACTAAGTCCTTGTCAGTTGCATGGCTTGCATTCAGTAGGTTGAATTTTTGAACTGTGGTATTAGGGAAGACTCTTGAGAGTACCTTGGACTGCAAGAGATCAAAGCAGTCAATCCTAAAGGAGATCAGTCCTGGGTGTTCATTGGAAAGACTGAAGTTGGAGCTGAAACTCCAGTACTTTGGCCACCTGATGTGAAGAGCTGACTCATTGGAAAAGACCCTGATGCTGGAAAGATTGAAGGCAGGAGGAGAAGGGGACGACAGAGGATGAGATGGTTGGATTTCATCATCGACTTGATGGACATGCGTTTGGGTGGACTCCGGGAGTTGGTGATGGACAGGGAGGCCTGGCATGCTGCAGTCCATGGGGTCGAAAAGAGTCAGACACGACTGAGCAACTGAACTGAACTGAACTGATTGTCATTTTGCCTACAGCTTCCTTCACTGTGCAAAAGTTTGTGAGTCTGATTAGGTCCCATCTGTTTATTTTTGCTTTTACTTCGATTGCCTTGGGCGACTGACCAGGAGAGCTTTCAGTGTTTGATGTGATCAGCTGTATGACGTCCTGGTAGGTAGAGGTCTCGCATCTAATACACATGGTTTCAATTGTCCCTTCAACTTTCACCTTTGCCTCTAACATTTTTCCTGAATGACACATTTAATCATAGAGGTGATGCAAAACTGTTACAGAAAATAACCAGGTCAGTTTTCTTCACTGAAATTCATTTTAAAAAAGAATTGCCCTCTCTTTAATAGAATATTAAAACTGGTAGCATGATATATTCTTCAAATAGTTTTGTTAATTGAGGGTATGGAAAAGCATGTTTGTAGTGTTCACACAAACCATGTCTAATGAAGAGGATTATCCCTGGACCAGTCTCTGGAGATTGGTGAGTGGACTGTAGTTTAATACATTCTGTTGCTCTGTGCTCCTAATAACCCCATGTGGTAGGGTTTATTGCTCTCATTTTACAAATATGGAAACTGAATCTTGGATTAAGTGACCTGCTCAAGGCCTCCCGGTCAGCAAAAGGCAGAATCACAATGAGAACCCAGAACTTTCTGATTTTAAAACCCACGTTTCTCCCACCTCCCTGGTCCCTACATCAGACTGTCACATCTTCATCCGTCAGTCCAGCTGATGAGCCTTCTTCAAAGTGAGACGGGGGCAGAACTTGCCTGGTGGTCCAGTGGTTTAGACGCTGCAGGAGTGCACGTGTGATCCCTGGTTGGGGAACTAAATGGCAACCCACTCCAGTATTCTTGCCTGAAAAATCCCATGGACAGAGGAGCCTGGTGGGATACAGTCCGTGGGGTCGCAAAGAGTCAGACACGACTGACCAACTTCACTTTCACTTTCTTTCTTGGGGAACTAGATTCCACATGCAGCCAAACATCTTTCAAACTAAGATGGGGGCACGAAGCTTACAGACATTGTGGTTTGGACAGTAAAGAGTCTGCCTGCAGTGCAGGAGACCCGGGTTTGATCCCTGGGTCGGGAAGATCCCCTGGAGAAGGAAAAGGCAACCCACTCCAATATCCTTGCCTGGAGAATTCCATAGACTGAGGAGCCTGGCTGGCCACAGACCATGGGGTTGCAGAGTCAGACACAACTGAGCAACTTCACTTCACTAATATAATAAACACATCACATTCATTATCCAGCTTTTTAACGAGCAACTCTAATCAGCTCTGCTTCATCCATTTTATACCACGAATATCTTAAGGCAAATCCAAGATATCATGTAGCTTCCACGGAAAATGTTTTATTACAGCGACGACTCTGGTCCTGTTTGTATCCCCGCTTATGCTAAGCCTTGACACAAACTATGTTCTGGAATGTCTTCATGTTAACAAAAAACAGATTATGGAGAAAAGGGGTGTGTGGGTGACATAGGGTGGAGTCCTCTTTCTTCAACTTCCCTAGTCTTTGATCCCTGGGTCTGGAAGATCCTCTGGAGAAGGGAATGGCGACCCACTCCAGGATTCTCGCCTGGAGAATCACATGGACAGCAGAGCCTGGCGGACTGCAGTCCATGGGGTCGTGAAGAGTCGGACACAACTGAGTGACTAAGTACAGCCTAGGTATTGCAAGGAAAAATCCAGCCAGTGAAATTAGCCTAAAAATCTCAATTCCTTGAAAACAGAAAAATGAGCAGTGTCAAGGAAACACAGATAATCCCCAGGGTAGCTTCCCAGTTGCATAATATCCATGCTCATCTTGAAGGAACAAGATAAGGTTGTGTGTGTGCTTGTAAGTGAATAAAGGTGTGAGTGTAGTTGTAAGGGAATAAGGGTGTGTGTGTACTTGTAAGTGCAGACGGCAGAGGGCAGAGTTTACTGATTAGATTCTGTTTCAGTAGTGCCAGGAGCCTTGAGATGGAGAAGCAACCGTGTATCAGAAATTGTTCCCTAGGCCGAGAGAGAGACACTATGACATCAGGGAAACCTGGCAAGTGGTAGGGCTCATAGCAGGTTGCATTTCTGTTAGCTCCCCTTGAGTTCTGCACATCGTTTCAGGGTTTTCATGAGAGGGGATCTTCTTTGGAGAATCAGATGCTTCTCACTGGTGGTTGTTTATTTCATGATAAATGAAAAACCCCGTCCAGAAGGCCTGCCCCTGACTGTGCTCATAGCATCGGGGGCTGGGGTGGGTGCCTCTCTGAGATGAGCGAGGTACTTGGAGAAACCCCCCAGGCTTGTTGCAGGCTTGCCAGAAAAATCATGGGTAACAGGCAGGATTTGACTCTGTTAAGTCTTGAGAACGCTCCGTGGCTGTGCATTTGTGATGTGCAGGTCTGTCCTGCTTCGACTTCCATCACAGAGGTGGGTTCTTACTTCCAAAACGTTCTTGAAATCTAACGGCGAGCGTTGGAAGGAGGCAGGTGGTTGCCTACCCCAGTGTTATTGGTTATCAGTAGGCTCTTGCTGGTAGGTGTAGTGTTTTGTTTCCACTGTCCACCTAGGGGTGAGAGGCCACGCTGAGTCCACCATAAAGAGGAATGGCCTGTCGCCTGCACTTTCTTACCAGGGGGCTTCCCCCGTTCCAGGCTCATGAGCTCAAGGGCATGGTGGCTGATGAGTGCAGACTGGTAAGCGCATCTGTCTGAAGCCAGACCACCTGACTCTGGTCTGTGCTGTGTGCAGGGCCGGTCTCGGGGGACCCTCAGTTTGGAGGGAAGAGCCCCAGGCCCCGTCGCTCACACAGCCCTGCTGGGGACAGGCCTGGTGACCTGGAGGACGCGTGGAGTGTCTGCCTCCCTCCCGATAATCCTCCTGTCTGCAGTTTGTGACCATGCCCGGCCCGTATCTGCTGAGACCGTGGCACGGCCGCCCCTCACCTTCCTGCTCTGTGCCAAGCCCCTCCGTCCCATGTGAGGAAGCTCCCGGATGTGGATGGATTAGGCATGGCCAGTATGTTCTTCCCGACGCCCCCGGGCTCACGGCCGTGTTCCCGCGTCTCCCCGTTTCCTGCTCCCCCCTTTGGTGAACTAACTCCTGCTGGCCCACATCCTGTTCCCCGAAGTTTAGATCCCCTAAAAGTGTTTTCGGAAATTCTGCCTCCTCTCTTGTCCCTCGGTCTCCGGGGTGTTTCTTGATAGCCTTTTGTGTGTGGACAACTGTTTTCTTAAACACCAGCCATGCCCACCAGCCCTTTAGAACCTCAAGGATGAAGACTGTTTCCTATTTATCTTTGCACAGAACTGGTGCCCAGCACACCTCGTGATGGATAAATGAGTGGTCTTCAGTGGAGGCCCTGACATAGGAAGCCCAGTATGAGGAATGAGACCTTTACCTCTTGGCTTCAAATTTCCCAACATCTGTTAGATCTATGTTTTAGATCTGTTAGATCTGTGTATTAGACAAGGATCCTGAGGAGAAACTGGCAGTCACAAATGGGAAAATGTATTATTATTTAATTTATTAAAATTTTATTTTTAAATAACTATGCGAGTTCTATGCCAATTTGACCAAGTTAAATTTTCTCAATAAAAATCTCAATTGATTATTTTTTTTCTCACAGAGCTTCAGCTGATTCTAAGTCAAAGTAGCAAGTCCTCGGCTGGGGAGGGGCAGATTATATGAGTAAACAGGAAAGGCATATATGTGCTTTTATTTTGATAAAAATGTATATAAACAGACCTAACAGCAACCGTGGCAAACTTCAGGGAAATAGGATGAGAAAGATGAAGATTATATTTTTTACGACCTGTACTATGTGAGCCGTGAGTTTTTGCACATATTAACAAATGAGTGAAATAAGAGCAAACACTGTGGACGCATAAAAAACCCAGACTTAGCAAGACAATCACGAAGCATGTTTCCGTCTAACTCGATGCCTAGACTTACTCTAAGGCCTTAGTCATTATGAGTTAGTAGAAATGAGTTTGAGCAAACTCCCAGAGATAAAGAGGCACAGGGAAAGCTGGCGTGCTGTGGTTCATGGGGTCACAGAGAGTTGGACATGACGTAGTGACTAAACACCAGCAACAAAGTCACTGTGATATGGGGACAGATGCCCAGATCAATGGGCAGGACACAAATGACAGCTGGCTCTTAACTATGCATGTGCCAAGAACTATTTTAAACAATTTTCAAACATAAATTCACTTAGTGCTTACAACCACCCGGAAATGCTCTAGGAAAACTAGGGAAAGAAAGGTTAAAAGGCCGACTTACATATGAGTAATTGACAGAGAGTAGTTGTATATTGGTAGGAAAAATTGTTATTTAATAAATATAAATTACCAATGTAGAAAAATATATAATTGTTTCCCTTCCTCATCCGATACTAGAAAACAGCTCATAGAGATTAAAGGCGAAATTTTTTTTTTAACTCAATGAGAAAATATGGAACATCTTTATAGAACTGGGGCATGAAAGTATCTCTTAGCACTTGTTTGCTCAGTCACTTCAGTTGTGTTCGGCTCTTTGCGACCCTTTAGTCGGTAACCCACCCGCCCCTCTGCCCATCGGATTCTCTAGGCTAGATACTGGAGTGGGCTGCTCTGTCCTCCTCCAGGGGATCTTCCTGACCCAGGGATTGAACCCATGTCTTCTGTGTCTCCTGCACTGCAGGCAGATTCCTTACTGTTGAGCCAATGGGGAAGCCCATTTCTTAATATACAAATGTACAAATAATAAAGGGAAAAAAGTGAATATTTTCCTGTGGGCAGATTGATAAAAATTGACAAACCCCAAACCAGATAAAACTATAGCTACACGTATAACTGATACAGAATTAGATTCATAATATACAAATTCTTAGGAATCAATATATAATAGATAAATAACCTGATAGGAAAAGGGAAGGCTGTCAATGAGCACACTCCAGATTTGGAAACCAGAATGGCCAATAAACTTCCCAAAAGAGCCTCAGTCTCACTGGCAGTCAGAAAAAATGCAAATAAAAAATAATGAGGCACAGGTGGTATTTCAAAAATGTAAAGCATCTCAAGCTTTGATAATAGGGAGAAAAATGAATTTACGCATATTGTTGGTTTTGGAAGCTGTTGGTGCAGCTACTCTTGAAAGCAATTTGGAATTCTCCCCAAGTAGACCTCTGTCTAATAAGTGTTGAAGTTGTTTATCACTACATCTGGCGAATATATAGTCCCTAGAGTAAACTGACACATACAAGCAAGAATTATGCATAGAAATATTCATTTGCGGTAACAGAAGACAAAATAATTTGATGTTTGTAAATATGGAATGTTTACGTCATCGTAGTGTGCTCACAAAATGGAATGCAACGCAGCAATCAAGTGAATGATCTAGGTATTTCGAGAAATCTCAGAGACCACCCTTTGCATTACAGTAAAGATTACAGGTATGATGTGATACCGGCTAGGTCAGGCTTGACTCATACAAAACAGTTACTGTTTATTGTTGCTGACATGTGAAAGTGAAGTGTAAACGCTCAGCATGGAAACACGCACACCATCTCCAGGCTGCAGGTTACTGAGGAGGGACGAGGGGAGCACATTGTGGCTCCTGGCATTGAGCCTCAGCTGTTTTATCGAGTTTTATTTTAAACAATATTATTGTTTCTGCAGCCAGGTGATGGCAGGTTAAAGCATGTGTGTGTCATATTGTTACACATAGGAAATAGAATTTTCTATTTCATAATTTTAAAGCGTGAGGATGAATTTTGAAAGAAATATAGTAATGTTCATGTCAGATACTGTTGGTTTCAGTGGGAAAAAGGGGGAAATGATGGTATAGGGGGACAAGCTTGTTGTATGTATCAGGACCTCATATAGGAGCTACCCTAAGGGCCTAATGCTTTAAAGAAACCAGCCAAGCAGGGAGGGGAAGGTTGAGAGCTAGGAACCTGGGCTATTTCCCCCTCTTTCTATAAGTAGAGGGTGGCCTTGAGCAAATAGGTCAATTTAAAAAAAAAAAAACATAGAGATGCGTGTGTTAGAATGAGCCCATACTCCCCTTGCTATGGCAAATATTTTAATGCCCTTTTTAGCTTAAATTAAGTGCATCTATAATAAAGCTGGTGTGCATACACAATTTTTAAAAAATGTAATATAGATGAAATAAAATAGTTCACAGTGAAGGATCAGTAATATGTGCTTCAGCATGTAAGTGTCCAGGCACTGTATGCCGGCGGTATCCTGCTAACAGCACTAATGGCCATGGTGAGGCGGTCACAGTCCACTCCTGCATATCGAGATGAATGGAGACAGCAGCACGGAAGCTTATACACTGACATTTGTAAATAGACCGCCCACGGGAATTCGCTGTATGGCTCAGGGAACTCAGACTGGGGCTCTGCAATAACCTAGAGCAATGGGATTGGGCGGGAGGTAGGAGGGAGACTCAAGAGGGAGCAGACATATGTATCCGTATGGCTAATTCATGGTGATATATGGCAGAAATCAAACCAATATTGCAAAGCATTCACCAATCAATTAAAAATATTGAAGAAATAATCACTCTGGGTTGAAAAGAAAGAAGAAGGTTGGAAATCATAAGAGACCAGGGAAAGGAAAGAGAAGATAGTACAGATGAACCCTAGAATTTAAAAAGGTGTCAGGATAGTAATGATAGACTTGTATTGTTTGTATGTGGAATGAAAAAGAGAAAGTGGGGCCTGGGGAAACCTCAGCCAGGATCATTTCTTATTCTTTTTTTTTTTTTTAAAGAATTATTTATTTGACTGTGCCAGGTCTTATTTGCAGGGTGCAGGATCTTCCGTTTGGCAGGTGAATTCTTAGTTGCAGCGTGTGGGATCTAGTTCCCTGAGTAGAGATGGAACCTGGCTGCCTGCACTGGGAACTCAAAGAGTCTGAGCCACTGAACCACCAGGGAAGTTCTGACCACATCTCTTCCTTCAGTGTGGTGTCAAACCCATGTCTTCTGTGGATTTGTCATGGATGGGTGAGGACACTGTCTCCTGGGATAACACTACCTGTCAGGGTGTACATTCTGTCTGTGGTACTTAATAAGACCTTGGAGACAGCATCCTTTGCTGCTCATTGGGGAACACAGCATGGATTGGAAAAAGAATTAGAAGTAGAGAAGTCACGTGATCACCCAGTGGACCCTAACAGAGAAAGACTGAAGAACAAGAGCCATCTTGCCCTCTACAAGAAATAATTTCAATATGTAATGTTTACAAAGTGGATTTATCATTGGGCTGTAGTTTTCAAACATGTGGGAAACACGATAAAATATTTTTAGACAACCTTCTTAACAAAATGTATTGACGCCTCTACATTGCATGTGCTTCTGTTGAGGGTAATGTCTGGGTCTAAGGATGTTCGCCTACTCCAGTAGTCTTGCCTGGAAAATCCCATGGATGGAAAAGCATTCTAGGCTACTGTCCATGGGGTTGCAAAGAGTCGGACACGACTGAGCCACTTCAGTTCAAGGATGTTCACAGGTAACCAATGCGATTTAAAATCCCTGAGGGTGGTTTCACTGAGTCTCTGAGCTGAAGCCACCCGTTTAGTAGTGGGATCTGCCACTAAGGAATGTACTAACCAGATAGGGTGTACAGGGCCAGGAAACCAGCTTCTGTCTCCATAACTAGCGTGTTTGGTCCCTGGGCCCTTTGTTTATTCTCTTGTAAAATCTCCTAGCATCATTATGCACTGAGGTCCGGCTGATTTATCCTTCCATGGGTTGACCTTGGGAGCCCTGAGGCTCTCACCTTGCAGGGGCTCCACTCAAAATGCCAAGCTGAGTCCTGTCCTCCTTGGGACCACTGGAAATGCAGAGCATTTCCAAAGGGCCTTTTCCTTTGCTGAGGATTTAATTTCTCTCCAGGAGTCATTTAGATTTCATTTAAACCTGGGCAGTAACCAGGTGACAGCAAAGGTCATGTGCTGCATCTCCTTTGAAAGCACCTGCCCAGCAGAGATCAGGGGCTCAGGAAACATTTGCTGAGGGTGTGGGCTGCCCCCCGTGAGGTCCTGGATAGACCACAGATCTCCTGTTAACTCCTTTCCAGACCCTGACTGCAATCACTTCCTTCCTCCCTCGTTATCGCTGCTCCTTCTACAATTTACATATGAATAGTTCCTGGTCTACCTTGTCTCTCTCTATTGTGAAGGAATATTTTGATATCCTTTTTCAGCCAGATATTAATTATGCTGAAGATAAGAATGATGTCACCTGCTTCTCTGAAACCTTGAGAGATTCTAACACCGTGCTGAGAGATGATAAATGCTCTGAAAAAGACTATGTAGATAGAATGATTCAAAAAGAAATTCCTTCTTCCTTAATTACATTCCAGTTCTCTCCAGCTGGAGGGTGCTTGTAGATACACACACACACACAGACAGGCACACTCCAGACTTTTTAGGCTTTATTAAACCTACATATATCTTCTTCCCTGAAGACAGAGAAAGACTCCAAAATGTAAGAAATATTTAAAATTCTCTTAGATTCTGAGCAATATAGGGGGAAAGTCAAGCTGCTGAATTATTCCCCAAAGCTCATTTAGTGACAAAGTTGTAGGTTGGTTAGGCTTGTTAAAGCTGCAGCAAAGTGCTTAGTTAAGGAATTGTAAAAATTAGAAACTCGTGTAGGATATAAATTAAGACTATCTGGAGGCTAGAAAGATTTGGGGCTTTTTGGGGGGGTTGTTGTTAAAATATCTAGCCAACTCCTGAAAAATAATGAGTGGTTGCCATAGCAACCATGCTTTCACATGACACATGGAAGAACATGAAAAGGATTGGAATCAAAGGGAGCCACCTGGCTTTCTTCTTTAATTTTGGAGGAAGAGATTCTCTCAAAATGATTTATAAAGCAAACTATTTTATTTTTCCTTTCAACATGATTATTGGGGGGCGTGGTGAAGGAGAGAATTTTCTTTCTCTTTTAAAATTCAGAATACAAACTGGACATCCAAAGGAAACGGAGGCAGTCTGTCTCCATCTCAAAGTGCCTGCCTCCCCTCCACGCCTCCCAGGAAGCCGGGCCCCCACCGCTCCACGAAGTTGACCCTGGAGCTGTTCTGAGGGTGCCGAGTCGCTCAGTCGTGTCCGACTGTTAGTGACCCCCCCGGACTGTAGCCCGCCAGCCTCCTCTGTCCATGGGATTCTCCAGGCAAGAACACTGGAGTGGGTTGCTGTGCCCTCCTCCAGGGGGTCTTCCTGACCCAGGGATCAAACCCACATCTCTTCCACCTCCTTCATTAGCTGGCGGTGGTGGGCTGGGGGGTTCTTTACCCCTAGTACCGCCTGGTAGCCGCCCTTAAAGGCCAACTAGCAGATTTTCATTAAGCATCTGTTCTCTAGCCAGCAGTTGCTTTTAAAGAAGATGCATCACATGGCCTTGCTTTCCAGGGGTTACTGTCCAGTTGGCTACATACTG
The DNA here is from genome assembly GCA_020226075.1 of Hydropotes inermis. Classification (NCBI taxonomy): domain Eukaryota; kingdom Metazoa; phylum Chordata; class Mammalia; order Artiodactyla; family Cervidae; genus Hydropotes; species Hydropotes inermis. The sequence continues at coordinate 108,986,430 of CM035270.1, forward strand.
ACAGCCTTGGGAGACCTTGGAGAAAATTCAAATAGTCAGCAAGTGGAGAGTAGGGGTTATTCAAGGCAGAAAGGGTGTGGCTTAGAAAAGAAGGCTCACAATGAGGAGGGGAGGCGGTGAATTCTCCATCGACGGGATGGCAGAAAAGGTAGTCTGGGTGATTCCAGGAAGGGGCCAGGGTGGCACCCAGTGAGAGGCGTGAACAGGGCCCATGTGGGCTGGAGGAGGAGGAAGGCTGGAGCGTGGGGGCCGGGAAAACGTGGGCAGAGACTCGAGGGTGAGATGTGAGATTTCAAGGTCCGGAGACGGGCTCCAGGGATCAGTGCCGCGGGTCCGAGCGGGGAGGGGTAGTCAGGAGCACCCCTTATCCCTGTGAGCTGGCTCCTGTGACCCCAACCATTCCGTGCTGCTCCCCGCCTCCCGTGCCTGCCACTCCACCCCTCTCAAGACCAGTCACAGCCAATATTGATCAAGGCACCTTGCTTCTTGGGAGTTGACAGTTGTGCCACTGACAAGATCTGGAGAAAGTGCCAGGTGCGGGGAACCGCTGTGATGGAGTGCAGCAGTCAGGGTCCTGGGGAGACAGACAGGGCACCCACAATAGGACCACTAATGGCCCAGAGAGGGAGGAGGGTGCGGGGCCTGGGCCTCCTGCCACCCCAGGTGGACGGGAGCAGGGAGGCGCTGTCGTCGGGGCCCAGGGAGGGAGAAGGGGTGCAGACTGCTGGGGGCGGGGGGCCGCAGGGAGGGGCTGGGCATGAGCATCCTCCGTCGTCAGTTTCCTGTCTCCAGACCTTGGCTCCCGTCACGTCACATGGCCTGCTGTGGAAGCCGGGGCGTGAGGTGGACAGGAGATGTGGTCCACCGGCACCATCCTCTGGGGCTGGGAGTGGGAGGACGCGTGACTGTCATCTGGTGAGGTCCCCACGCCGAGGACACAGGGAGCCTGGCAGCCAGCTCATTGTCCCTCTCTTTTCCTACGCAGGATGACAGCGCACACACGTCTGCGAAGGTCTGAACCTTTGCTCACAGCCTTCGCCCAGTACCCAGGAAAGCGGTGTGACTTACTGTCCTGAGTGGGACGCTTTTGAGGGTGGATGTACAGTTGATCCTTATACCACAACAACCGGCATAAGCTCGACTGTGATGAGCCAGGTGGGCACGTTGGGTCATCCTGACCTCTGCCTGCCTCCCCCTCCCACACTCACAACACCCCTACCATGCATGCCAGCAAAAACTGGAGGAGGGCACGGGCGACGTGGCAGCGATAAGCTGGCCAAAGAACCTTCTAGAAAAGGTGCACTTTGGCGTCATGCATGGTCAGATTCGTGAGGCAAGGGTGAAGATCAGGCTGTGCCCGGAGCAAATACTAACTTCCTCCTCCCTCGAGAGAGAGAAACAGATCTGTTAAGTTGAAAGTCACCCCAAACCTTCAGAAAGCACCTTTCAGTGCCTGCTAATTATCGGAGGGAATGAAGTATGCAGATTTCTGTGGCTCCAGTTTGCGGTAGAGAGTGACAGCTCTGGATGTGAGCAAATAAGCCTGCATGTCTTGTATCCTGCAGTAATTCAGTACAAAATGGATGTTCGCTTTCAAGATGGTTCCTGAAGGCTTCCTGGGGTCACCTTTCCTGGACAGGGCTCCCCATTGCTTCCTATGAGAAATCAGCTTGAGATGTGGCCTTTCCTTGAACCATATTAGAGACAGTTCCCCATGTCCGGGGAGTTCCAGCAGCGTCTGCCCCTTGGAGCCTGTCCACACAGCACAGAGCTTCCTCTGCAGGTGCAGACAGAGCAGCACAGATGATAAATGACTGACTGTCTCTGGGGGAGGGTGCTGGTCAGGATGGGAACCCAAACCCCCAAGTAGCTCCATAGCCTCTGGCCCTTGACTCATGCTGAATGAATGCATGAATCAACAAAGCTTAGCTGATGAGTGAACAAACCTTAGCACCTGCCTGGATTGTGGGCTTGCCAGTTGGTTCAGTGGTAATGAGACTAGAATCCACCTGCTAATGCATGAGATGCAGGAGATGCAGGTTTGATGCCTGAGTCAGGAAGATCCCCTGGAGGAGGAAATGGCAACCTGCTCCAGTGTTCATGCCTGGAGAATCTCCTGGACAAAGAAACCTGGCAGGCTACAGCCCATGGGATCGCAAAATGTTGGACACAACTGAGCTATTGAGCGTGGCATGACTTGGATTGTAGAACTCTTCCAACAGTTCCTTTTTATTGCTTCATCTCTGTAGTTTTATTGCAGGGCTAGTTTTGATATTCTCAGTACTTCCAAGTTGATAGAAGAGAAAACTGAACCCCAAGAAGTTTGCGCAATTGGTCCCATGTTGCATCCCAGGTTCTTGGGATAGAAAGAAAGTGGCTGTCAGGGTCATCCAGCAGGAGGTTCAAATCCTGGTTAAACCAGAGAGGAGAGTTGGGAAGCTCACCGTCTCAGTAGCAGGCATCTGGGGGATGGAATGATAACTTGCTCTGTCCCTGCAGGTGGCGAGAGGGGTATGATGTCCCCGGCCCACCCAGGTTACTGAGGTTCCTCCCCCACCATCAGCTCACCATCAAAGGCTGATCTAAGCCAACTTGCTCAGGCCCAATCCTGCTGCCATCTGAAATCCTGCTTCATGAGGATTAGCACCCACAAACCTGGGGAAGAGGAGCACCGACTGAAAACCCTTGTCCATCTAGGACTCTGCCGTGTGTGTGTATTCATGACCAGCTTGTTTCAGCAGCAAAGGGCCGGCCAGCTCTGTGCTTCCCCTGTGTCCTCCACTGATGCGTTAGTCTGACTCTTATCATCTGCTCTGAGCAATGGGCCCAGGATGCCCTCCTTGCAGGAGACACAGCCCAGCCGCTCAGGTGGCCGACTCTGGAGAACCGCTTCCTCCTGTTCCTCTGTCTTTGGGTTCCAGGAAATGGAGACAGAGGCCTGTAACGCCCAGCGTCTATAGGAGACACTGTTCCCAGCCCCTTAGTCTTTGGCTTCAGTCTCCCAGGCCTTCATCACCCCCTCTTCCTCACTCTTGCTTTATTTCTAATACTCGAAGCTACAGCTCAGAATTCTAAGCACTGTTTGTTTGTTTTCACATTTTCTAAGATCTGGGCATCGATGCATGTAGGAACATCCCAAGAATTTGGCTTGGGAAGTTTTTGGTGAAGGACGGATGGGATGTGCCTGGTCTTTTCTCTCCAGGCACACAAGCATCTTTCTGCTGCTGACCATCCAGGTGCCAGGCCACCCCCTTGTGCTTTTCCTTCCCTGGGGCTATTAGCTTCCTCCCTGCAGACCAGTCTGGGTATTTCTATGACCTTCTTTAGTCAAAGGTTTGGAGGGATGGGGAAGGGTTGGGAGATGTGCAGCTCAAAGCTGTGGGGTTTACCTGGAGCCCTGAGTTCTGTGGAAGAGAAATACTGTAGTTAACAGGGTGCTTTCGAGTTAGTTCATCGTGTGCTTCTCTGTGCCTTGTAAAAGGTGCATCATCTGATTCTCTCCCATTGGAAGCTGGAGGAACTGCATCTTATCTGTGTAGCTAAAACACATGGTGGAGTTGAATCTTTAACCTTGTAACAAAGCTCAAGGCTCTTTGAAGCATCTGGGGATCTGCCAAAAGGAGAAAGAGCTTGTGTTTGGTCCTTTGATGAGGCTGGAGAGCGAGGCTGGTTTCCATTTCACAGAAGGAAGATGGTAAAGATGACACGGAGCAGACAAAACACAGGCTATTGGTTTGACTTGTGCGGGTCATCTCCAGGATTTATCTGAAAGTGATGTCTTCCGAAGAGACAGTGTGCTCCTCCTGGCCTCTGTTTTCACCACACGACCCCCTTCTCAGGAGCGCATCTGTAACCCGAGTGAAGGGGGGTCTCGGTGCAGCTCTCCGGATGTGGCACTCGGCTTCCTCCGCTCTGCCTTTCCAGCTTGCTCGTCTGGAGGTCCAGCTCCACGAACGCCCTCCACCCCCGGCCATGGGGCTTCTGGACTGCCTTCCAGGCTCCATGGGGGAGCAGACCTTACTTGGCATTGCCAGCTTGTTCCTAGTGAGCTGACTCGAAAGGAAACTAAACTGCTTTCTGTTATCACAGTTATTTTTAAAAGAAAGGGCATGCGCATGTGTGTGCAGTCATGTCTGACTCTGTAACCCCGTGGACTGCAGCCCGCCAGGCTCCTCTGTCCATGGGATTCCCCAGGCAAGAATGCTGGGGTGGATTGCCAGTTCCTTCTCCAGGGGATCTTCCCGACCCAGGAATCGAACCCAGGTCTCCACATTGCTGGCAGATTCTTTACTGTCTGAGCCACCAGGGAAACCCTAAAGAAAGGACATTTTAGCATGCCGAGAGAACAGATTTTTCTGAATAAATACCGTGGTTTTTTTTTAAAAAAAAAAAAAAAGAAAGAAACCTTACCTTTACAAAACACTCATTAGCTCTCTCTATTTTAAAAAAAATTTTACCAGCAATTGAGACATCATCATTAAGGATCAGCAGGAGCAGCATTAAGGATCAGTTATCCACAGACAGGTATTTAGGAGTCACTGACTCAGTCGCACTGGGTTTATAATATTTCTCCATCTGGAGGTTTCTTTTATATTTCATCTTATCCAAATTCTAGCATTCCTTCCCTTCCCCAAGCGTTCCCAGCCTCACTCTGAACCTTCCCAGGCATTTCACAGGGTTCACCTCTTCGGAGCCCAGAGTTCTTCTTGTCTGCTTGACACAAATGACCTTCATGGCGTCTCCTACATGATGATTAATTTTCACTATGTCTTGCCAACTAAATAATAAACATTTTACATCCCCTTTTAATTTCTATTATTTTTATCCTATGCTGCCTCTTAAGCAAGCTTTGACATTTTGCTAAATGAATAGGATGCTAATGTGGTGTACTTCCTGTTCTCTGGAGTATGTTTTTTAATGAGATTAAATGATAGTGTTTATTTACATAAGTTGGGCTTCCCAGGTAGCACTAGTAGTAAAGAACCCGCCTGCCAGTGCAGGAGATATAAGAGACCTCAGTTTGATTCCTGGGTCAGGAAGATCCCCTGGAGAAGGAAATGGCAACCCACTCCAGGATTCTTGCCTGGAGAATCCCATGGATGGAGGAGCCTGGCGGGCTACGGTCCATGGGGTCACAAAGAGTCAGACATGACTGAAGTGACTTAGTATGCATGCATGTGCTGAAGAGTTTAAATAGGAAAAATCAGAAGCATGCTTTTACGAGATGAATCTGGCTACTGTCTCCCCTCTGAAAGAGGACTGTTGTACATGTGAGAGCAAGGGTAAAACTTGTGAGTGAACATGGAGAGACGTGGGCAGAGGGGGGAGACTTCTGAGCACAGGTGGCACCCAGTTGCCTTCTTCAAAGCGAATGGTTGTTTGTCTTTAGTGTTTCTCTGCTGTCCATCCTGAAGGCAGACCCCAGAGCAGGACAACTGTATAGTTTGTGAGGCTCCTTAGGCTTCTGCTGCCTTTCTCGCATTTCTCACCAGCTGTTGGTTCTCTGAACGTAACTTGTTGGCAGTCAGGGAATTTTGGAACACAGTGCTTTAAGTACAAATCTTTAACCAAAAAGATTGATGATGTCTGTGACTCAAAGATACCACATTTGGCGATTACTAAACCAATCAATCCTAAAGGAAATCAACCTTATGAATATTCACTGGAAGGACTGATGCTGAAGCTAAAGCTCCAATCATTTGGCCACCTGATGCAAAGAGCCAACTCATTGGAAAGGAACCTGATGCTGGGAAAGATTGAAGGCAGGAGGAGAAGGGGCAACAGAGGATGAGATCGTTGGATGGCATCATCGACTTAGCGGACATGAATTTGAGCAAACTCTGAGAGATGGTGAAGGACAGAGAAGCCTGAAGGACTGTAGTGATGGGGTCACAAAGAGTCAGACACGACTTAGCAACTGAACAGACAGACAGACAGACAGACACACACCCTCACATGCGTGCATAATGTGGCTAAATTAGCATCCTTACCTGAGAACAGGGGTCTTCTAGTTCACTCAGCACAACGCTGGAGAATTCACCAGGTGTTCAGGACTGCGCAGACCTGCTGGGAAGCCTGGCCGTGCCCACAGTCAGCGCCCTGGCCCCTCTGCTGGGACCTGCACTCTTGGCCAGCCCTGTGACCGCACGTCTGGGGTGGCAGAAGGCCCCCCCGGTGCCCAGCGCTTGCCCAGCCCCGTTGGCCGAATCCGAAGCAGCCACTGGCTTGGCTCAGCAGAGCTCCTGGCTCTGTTTCAGGCCTTTGCCCCGGGGAAGCCTGTGCCCCGTCTTCCCACCGCCCCCTCTGTGGGTCCAGAGTTCTTGCTCCGTGGCCTTGGGCGGCTGTGGCTGCATCTCATCCTGACCCTGCTGCCTGCTGCTGCTGCTGTGATGGACTCTTGTCTCCCCTGACATGTCACATGCCATTTCTTCTGAGACAATCCCTGTAGCTACTGCTCAGCAGACTGCTTCCTCCAAGGATTATTGGCTTAAACAGCGTCATCTGTGGTCATCCTGTGCCCTGCTCACTGAGGCTAAGTCACCAAGGTCCGTAGAAGTCAGGCAACTCCCTCCTAAGCCCTCACACTTCCTTCATCTACAGCCTGTTTGGAAGCCCTGGAGATGCTGTCTGGGGCAGTCCGGCAAGAGTGGGAGAGATGATTGGACTCCACGCTGTCTCACAGGTTTTGGCTGACGCTCAGTGCAAGACAAGCCATCTGCCGACACGGCCGCATCTGACAGGGTAAAACGTAGCGGCTGCCCACCCCATCTGGAGCGCTGTGTCCACTCGGAGACCCCCTTTTAAAGAGAGACTGTGTAACATGAGGGCTTCCCTTCTAGCTCAGTCGCCTGTAGTATGGGAGACCGGGGTTTGATCCCTGGGTTGGAAAGATCCCCTGGAGAAGGAAATGGCAACCCACTCCAGATGTGTAATGTGATAAGATGATATTTCAAGATGGTAATTGTCTTCAAATGCCATTTTGGAATATTCAGTGAGACAGCAGATAGAGAGCATCAGAACTCCCCTGGAAGTCCAGTGAGTGAGACTTCACCCTCCGATGCCGGGATGTGGGTTCGCTCTCCAGTCGGGGAACTGAGATCCCACACGCCTTGCAGCCAAAACACCAAAACGTAAGACAGAAGCACTATTGTAATGAATTCAGTAAATATTTTTAAAATGGCCCACATCAAAAAATATTAATATCTCAAAACAACGACAAATCTGGAGCCTCAAGGGCAGGGGGTGGCCCACAGTGGGCAGTCAATTCACGTTGCCCGCTGCCCCCCCATCAGCTGGGCCTGACTGCCTTGTACAGACACACTCTTATGTGCTTCGTGGAAGTCCACCCCACTCAGGAAATGGAATGGAAATGTAAGGAAATGAGGGCGATGCTATTACAAGCGTTACAGGGAAAACCCTTAATCCTTTCTGACGTGTTTTTAAAATAAACCATTCGAAGACTTTAATCTTCATTCCTAGGAGATTACTCAGAGGGCTCTGTTCAGTTATCGAATCCTGTGACCCAGAAGCTGAGAACCACGTGCAGCGTGGACCCCATGCCTGTCCAGGCTGCAGGCGTAACAGGGCTTCCAGTCACTGTATGTGCCTAAGGGTCCATGTGTGCGGTTGCTGGGGACTTCGCTGAGAGCAGCGTGTTCAGCTGTAAATCCCATAAGAAAAGCCAGTGACACAGGGCAGCTCCTCCACTGAGGATATTTGCAATCAGTACGATGATGTCTAATCCGGCATCAGCGTGCTAATTTCAGTTGCTCCAGAGGTGGTGCTGTCACTGGTCACTATGATTCCCCTGGTCCTGGATCCAGTCGGGATCAGTGGTGCATTTAGTTGTTCTGTCTCTCTAATCTCTTTTCAACTGGAGCATTTCCTCCATCTGCCTTTCCTTCATGACCTTCACATTTTGAGTTCTCCTGTTGCATGCCTGTCAGTGGGATTTGCCTCACGTTTCCTCATAATTAGAACTTTGGCCAGATAGTATCCTCAGCGGGGACAGAGGTCCTCTGTGGGGGGTGTGTGCTGTACAGGTCTCCTGCCCCTGCCCATTTCTTCTCATCTTGTTGTTGTTCAGTCACCAAGCTGTGTTTGATTCTTTGGCAGCCTGTGGACTGCAGCATGCCAGGCTTCGCTGTCCCTCACCATCTCTCGGAGTTTGCCCAAATTCATGTGCATTGCATCAGTGATGCCATCCAACCATCTCATCCTCTGTCACCCCCTTCTCCTGCCTTCAGTCTTTCCCAGCATCAGGGTCTTCTCCAATGTGTCAGCTCTTCATTTCAGGTGGCCAAATTATTGGAGCGTCAGCTTCAGCATCGGTCCTTCCAGTGAGTGTTCAGGGTAGATTTCCTTTAAGATTGACTGGTTTGATCTGCTTGCTCATTTTGTAGTCACTCAATTTCTGCTGATACCAGACACTTAGCAGGCTGGCTGCCCACTCTGTACACAGCCGTGGTATTCTCTCCTGATGCTGGCGTAGATCCTGCTGCTTAGGTTCATGAAATCTCAACTGTGACTATGGCTTCTGACAGACTCTTCTGCCACGGGGGCTTCCCACTTGATTTCAGAGGAGCCACTCTCTCTGTCCCTTCAGAGTACAGGCAGTATTTATGTCATGTATACACTATTGATACCACGTATGGAATAGGTAACTGAGTAGAACCTTTCGTATAGCCCAGAGAACTCTATTCAGTGCTCTGTGGTGACCTAAACGGGAAGGCAGTCTACTCTAGGAAGTCCCTAGGGTAAACTCCCAGGGCAGTCCAGTAGTTCAGACTCTGCACTTCCAACGCAGGGAGCGTGAGTTCAGTCCCTCGCCAGAAAACTAAGATCCCACATGGCACAGCCAGGAAAAAAATGTTTTTAATTAAGACATCGGAGCTGGAAAAGTAAATATGATTATTTTAGAGACATACATTTGTATTTAGCAAAAAAATATTTGTAGCAGATATGACTCTTGGTCTACAAATTCAGGGATACAAGAAATACTGTGTTGCCTTATTTTCTTTCAATCATCTGAAATCTGACTTTGAGCACCATTCTACCAGGCTGCTGGAGAAATGCCATTCCAAACACTGTTTGGATTCCCAGTTCCCAAGCTGTGCCAAGATCCCGCGTTCCTTCAGACCTGAAGCGTGAGAGAGTTTCTCGGTCATCTACCCTGATTGCTTTAGACGCCCTTTGCACCAATAGACTGTGGTCCCTTCTGGTTCAGCATCTCACCTCTTCTGTGCACACGTGGAGCAGTGGAGTCAGAAGCAAAGCTAGGAGTCCCAGTGCCTGGGGTCCTAATAAGCACAAATCCCCGTGGCGCTTATCCTTTTCCAAGTTTCCTGGTATCTTTTCCTTTTCTCTCTCTGTTCATTTATTCTTCTCTTTCTTACCCCTTCAGGACTTAAACTCAATGGAGGTTATACTCTATCAAAATCAGAAAAGACTTATTGACATCAAAATGTGTATTTATAGCCTACAATAAATATCTAAAGCAAGGGATTTCTAAAAGGCCCTGGCTATGCACTTGGATTGGAAGATCAGAAATAATTACGTGGCACAATGCAAGTGAACACTTCCAAAAATTATCCTGCTACACATTAAAAATCCAGTATAACAGCTTTTCTTATTTAAAAGACTTGGCTCTGAACAGCTGTTGACTATTTCAAAAAATAAAATACTTTCAACCAATTCCATCGTCTATGGACATTAAAAAAAACTCTATGACCCTGGAATACAATTTGCGGGATTCATCCTTAAATTACAAAAAAAAAAAATAATGTTGTCTTGGAAATATGAAAGCACACTTTTTATTTTACAAGTGCTATAGTGACTGTCTTAGTTCAGACAAAGTGGAAACCAGCTGATATAAAAGAAGTTACTGATGAATATATGAATAATCACTTCAAATCTCTGGGAAGTAATGACTTGAAATTTTGAAGTGACTGGCTTTTTAAAGTATTATTTTGGAACAGAGGTTGGCAAACTATGGCACATGGACCAAAGCCAACCTGCTACCTGATATATATGTATATCCCCTTCTGCATTTTTAAGTTTGAAGGGGGAAAAAAATCAAAGACCAATATTGCAAGCCGTGTGAAAATGATATGAAATTCAAGTATCATTGTCCATAAATAAAACTTTATTGGAACATAAAAAAAAAATACAGGCAGTATTTTCAAACCCGTCACTAAGGATCAGTAAAGAGGATGATGATTCCTTTGTTGAGATGGAGGGCACCGCTCTGATGCTAGTGCTGAAAAGTAAGTCCTGTTCCTGGTATTTCAGATCCCACATTAGGGACCACATTCTCTCTCACCTGCCAATGCAGGAGGTGCGGGTTCAGTCCCTGGGTCAGGAAGATCCCCTGAAGAAGGAAATGACAACCCACTCAATTCTTGCCTGAGAAATACCATGGACAGAGGAGCCTGGCAGACTATAGTCCATGGGGTTGCACAAGAGTTGGATATTACTTACAACAACAAGTATTGTTCTAGGGGCTCTGTATGGATTACTCAGACTTTAATGACAACCCTGTGAATTAGATATAGCTATTCCTGTTTTATAAACTGAGAAAGTGAGACACGCAGTTTAATCTCCTTTATTTCAGAAATGAAGAAATTGTTGCTCAGATTGTTTATGCCATTTGCTTAAGTTCAACACATCTGGGTAGCTTGAGACTCTCCTAATGCCTAGCTCAATTTTCCCCATTCTATTGTGTTTGATATTAAAGTGACCTTCATGCTTTGGCCAAGGTCATTTCCTTTAATCCCTCCTGGCGTGAAATAATGAGTTTTTCCCAAGCAATTTCTAAGTCTGGAAAGTGAGATTCCAGGGATGAATATAATAATGAAAGTGAAAGTTAGTCACTCAGTCGTGTCCAAGTCTTTGTGACACTACGGACTATAGCCTGCCAGGTTCCTCTGTCCATGGGATATTATATAAATCTGTATATGATATCACTTATAATAAATATCACATAAATCTGTATATGAGATCATTTATATAGATATTATATAATCCATATATGATATCATATAATAAAATGCCTGTATTTTGTATGTGTGCTTCAGTCCTGTCTGACTCTTTGCACCCCCATGGACTGTAGCCCGCCAGGCTCCTCTGTCCATGGGATTCTCCCGGCAAGAATACTGCAGTGGGTTGCCTTTTCCTAGTCCCCTTAGAGGAGTCCTCCTTGAGGCATGAGCTGTTTGCATCCTAAAAGAGGCCTGATCATTCTCCAGCCTTCTCCTGGGATGCTTTAGAATATAAACCCATAAACCCTGATTTCCGGTGGGGGAGGGACATTCCCATCCATCTGCAGCTGGCCAGACCTTTGCCACACGGGCAGGTGACTCCGGAGAAGCCATCATCCCCTGCCAAGTTTTCTGCTTCTGTGTGGCTTCCTCTAACTTGCTGTCGTGTTGCACAGTCAAGGGGCGCTCATCGCGGTTCTCAGAAAAACTGAGCACTTCTGCTCATGTTCTCCGGAAATAAGGGCTTGGGCTCTATGCTGTGAATTGCTTTTGTAATGATCTCGAGGAATAGAGGAAGGGGTGGCTGAAAGGACTTCGCAGAGCTGGAAGGCTTGGGAAATCCTGGGGCCTCACTGACCCATGGGAGATGCAGGTGAGCTTTGTGGGTGGGTCTCCATCAGGGGCATCTTCTCGGGTCAGCACTGTCCCCGTGTGGTTGATCTGACACGCACACCAGCTGTGCTACCAGGCAGGGGGTGCCACGTGAGCAAGCCCGTGGCCTTCTCGTAGGTGGCCTCGTGGTTGAGACTCTGTGGACGGTAGGACCCATGAGGGTGACGCCCTCACAGCCTCACCCACAGGAACCTTCTCTTTTCATAGGGCATCCCTCCTCCCTCACGGAGCACCCCCTCACCTCTCTCGACCAGTTGGAAAGTGTTTTCCTGGAAGGCAGCCCTCAGCTGTCCCCAGGCCCCTCGGATGAGGCGTGGTCCTGATGCTGTTTTTCTGACTGTGTCTGGCTCCATCTGAAAGGCCTGCTGTAGTGGCAGGTCTGTGCTGAGTGGCAGAGAGAGGTGGGTAGATAGCAGCACGTGGAAGCAGATTTACAAGGGAGACTGAGGGTGTCGGTGAGTGATTGGCCCCAGCGGCGCATCCCCTGGACCTGTCCGCTGATTCCCAGGTTAGGGTTAGGGTGAGTTCAGGCAGGCAGAGCCCTGGCTGACTTGAGATGCTGCTTGTAGCTGCCTTTACTGGTTACAACTGGAGTCATCCTCAAGTCAGAGCTGCTGGTACCTGGTGGAGTTCCGAGCAGTAACACAGGCATGACCTTGTTAAAGCACCAAGTTCTGGAGATGGACTTCTCGGGGACGCCTTCTGTAAACTGTAAACAGCCTGTAGGTTCACTTTGCAAACCGTCACACCAGCACTTGCTCTAACGTACTGATCTGGATGAAAGCTATGGTGATTAGTTCTCAAGGCAAGAATACTGAGCACAAGGGAAAATGGCAAAACAGAAACACGTACTTTGCACAGAGTAAAGTGTAATCCAGTGCAGTAAAGTAGAAGTTTGTTCCACGAAGGGAAGGGGCTCATTTGACTCAGAGGGGCATGAGAGGTAATCTACTCCATTATCCTGCCTTTCAGGGAGTTCTGGCAACACCAGCTTATGTTAGACATAAAGTAAGCCATTCATTCATCAGTGAGCACTGAGTCCCAAGTATGTGCCCAGCTTCAGACACAACGTTAACCACTTTAGGTACAGCAGTGAGAGATCAAAAATCTTGTCTTTCACTGGTGGTTGTCCAGTCGCTAAGTCATGTCCAACTCTTTGCAACCTTATGGACTACAGCACACTAGGCTTCCCTGTCCTTCAGTATCACCCGGAGCTTGCTCAAACTCATGTCCGTTGAGTCAGTGATTTCATCCAACCATCTCATCCTCTGTCGTCCCCTTCTCCTCCTGCCCTCACTCTTTCCCAGCATCAGGGTATTTTCCTGTGACTTGGCTCTTCTCATCAGGTGGCCAAAGTGTTGAAACTTCAACTTCAGCAACAGTCCTACCAATAAATATTCAGGGTTGATTTCCTTTAGGATGGATTGGTTTGATCTTCCTGGATTTACAGTCTAATGGGTAGAAACAAAAATAAATAAATAAAAATCAGTAAAAATTAGTATGTACCATCTAGTGATGAATTCTAAGGGAAAAAAAGAACAAGGAAACGTATTGGGAGGTTGGAAGAAATGGCTTAAAATTATAAAAAGTGTAGCCAATGAGGCTGCAGTCAGAAGCTGACATTTACCCAAAGAGCAGAATAAAGCAGGGGAGTGAACCATGGGCTCCCGGTAGGAAGATCAGAGCAGAGCAAGCACAAAGGACCTGAGGCCGGGGGTGTGCTGCTACCAAGACATCAAGGAAGCCGTCATGGTTCCAGGAAGGCCAGCGGCCCAGTGATGAGCCTGATCAGGTCGTGTCTTGTTGGCCGTTACTACGGAATTTGGCTTTAACCAGAGTGAACTGGCAGCTGTGGGAGGGTGGGAGGGAAGAAGCGTGTCATCCGACAAGTGTTGCTAGGATCTCCCTGGTCCCCAGGGGGAAGGATGATGGTTAGGAATCCAGGCAAGATTTGGTGGTGACCTTGCCAGGGCTCTGCAGTGGACATACTGAGGATCAATTCTGTAAGTGAGTTGCCAGGATTTGCTGACAGAGTCCATGGGGGAATCCAGGAGGAGACAGAAGCAAGGTTTTGGCTGCAGAATGGGAAGTGTGGGGTTGCGGTTTTGTTTGAGATGGGGACCCTCACTGTAGGAGAGCCAGCTTTGGGGGAACATCTCGGCTTGTAAAGTTTGAGATGCTCTCAAGTGTTCTTGTCAGCAGATGAGTCTATAGCTCTCAGGGGAATGTTTAAACTAAATTTGACTAGCCTTTTAGAGGTGGCTCCTCCACAGAATGGCCTTCCATCCCCTAGAGTGGTTTGGTGGTCATTCTCTGGGCCCAACGTGCCTTCTGTGACTCAGCACTCACCACGCCTGGCAGTTACCCCGAGAGCCGCTCAGAGGGACCCCAGGCAGAGCAGGCAGGACTAGGCTTTGCTTCTTTCTGATGATTATCGGCTTTCACTGACGGACCTTCCCCCGTCACTGGTTGACAGAAAGCCTGCTGAATCCTCAAGGCACATGTTCTCCAGTCTCCTCAAAGCCCACCACGCCCTAAGTCCCTTTCCGCCTGGTTCTCGACCTTCCATCAGGACCCACAACGGGTCTCCGCGCGTGTGGTTCCGCAGCATTGCATTCATCCTTGTGAGAGCATGTCCAATTGCATTGTGGTGGCCTGTGTTTACGCCCTTCTGCCTTGCACACCTTCAGCCACCTCATGCTGCTGGGTCTTTGTTCCCCCGAATGCTGACTCCTCCCTGTGTCCCCCATCCCAGGCATACCCTGCTGATCCCTCAGAATACACTTTTCTGAAAAACTCCCTCTGGCACTCTGAATTCAGATTAATCGCTCATCCAGTGAGCTCTGGTACCATCCTATGCTTCTTCCTACCACAACGCATAACTCTGTATCAACACTTGTCAGCACAGCTTCCTACGTAGTCCAGAAAGATCCAGTGAGAATTAACTGCCTTATTGTTGTGTTCATACCGGCTGGAGCTCAGTAAATAGCATGTGCTCGGTCACTCAGTCCTGTCCAACTCTTTGCGACCCCGTGATCTGTAGCCCACCGGGCTCCTCTGTCCATTGAATTCTCCAGGCAAGAATACTAGAGTGAGTTGCCATTTCCTCTTCCAGAGGATCTTCCTGGCCCAGGGATTGAACCCGTGTCTCTGGTCATTCCTGCATTGGCAGGCAGGCTCTATTACCACTGAGCCATCTGGGAATCGTTTCAGTAAATAGTAGTGATCTCACCCTTTTTCTTCTTCCCTCTTCCCCCTCCTCCATCCTCCATTCCTTCCTTTTTTTCCTTCTTACTTCTTTCAACACACATAGTTATAATCCCAAACAATCAAAAGTGATAGTCGCTCAGTCCTATCTGACTCTTTGCAACCCCATGGACTGTAGCCTTCCAGGCTCCTCTGTCCATGGAATTCTCCATGCAAGAACACTGGAGTGGGTTGCCATTCCCTTCTCCAGGGGATAGTCCTGACCCAGGAATCAAACCAAGGCCTCCCGCATTACAGGTGGATTCTTTACTGTCTGAGCCACCAGGGAAACAATGAAAAGAGAAGAATTAAACACAGCAAGATGCTTAGACGGGAGGGGAAGGCAAAGCAGATAAGATAGTGATGAGTGATGGTTACTGTATTGCAAAAGCCAGAAACATGTGGTCAGAATGTCATTAAAGCTCATAATTGGAACACTGCTTGGGAGCTGTGTGCACAGAATTTGAATGCTTTTGGTTCTCACCCTGCTCCTATTCATTTATTCATCCATTCCCTTATTTACTCAGTAAACGTCTGCATGAAGACCTACTTGACCATTTGGGGAAAGCATTTATGATGCCAGGGGTTCAAACATCTTGCCCCCAGTCCTCATGAGTTCCGAGGTGGCGCGTGATAAAGAATCTGCCTGCTAATGCAGGAGATGCCCCTCAATCCTTGGGTTTGTAGACCTGCTGCCCCAGCCCCTTCATCTCTGAGTTTCTGGACGTTCATTACCCACGGTATTGACCATCCAGTTTGTCCCTCAGTTGGTCCTTTAATGACCACATGGCCTGTGGGGTCCCATGTTGCCTTTTCTTCCTGGAATCCCGGTCTCCTCGTACTGGGTCCGCCCTGCCACACGTTGACCCATCACTCCACCTGATGGATGATGGTTCAGAAAGGCACCTGGCTGAAAGGGTAAGCAAGGGGTGCTGTGATTTCTTGACATGTTGGCTAGACCTTGAGAAATGTTGCTTTGTGGAGGATTTAGTCATATTTTATGAAGATCATTTGTCAGTGGCTGGAAAATTGGACACGCCTGATGAATGAGCCAGGACTAATGAGCTCTTCCTTCTACGCTCTGTCAAAGTCAGGTGCAGTGCCCGGAGTGGAACCCACTTAATGACACCAGCGCACATATTCTGATGACTCAGAAGGCAAGCTATTCATATTTCCAAGCTCCTGTGACTTCTGAAACAGGCTGCTACCATGAATTTATTTGACGGCCTGGACAGGGGACCCATTTGGGACTTTCTTCAGGGATCCTTCCACTGTTCCAGACACCTCTGGGTTTCTTCTGCTGGGCATTTATCTGCTAAAATAAAAAACTACCATGTGGTAGTTTTTAGCATATGAATAATGCATGCCAGGCGCCTAGCTCCCCTGGTGGCTCAGATGGTAGAGAAACTGCCTGCAATGCAAGAGACATAGATTTGATCCCTGGGTTGGAAAGGTCCCCTGGAGGAGGAAATGGCGACCCGAAGGTATTCTTGCCAGGATAATCCCATGGACAGAGGAGCCTGGTGGGCTACAGTCCATGGGGTCAAAAAGGGTTGGACATGACTGAGCATGCACGCAATAATGCATCCCCAAATATAACCAGAATAGGGGTAAATACTCAAAGGAAGATCAAATGCTAGTCTGCCTCACTTTTCTGAGGAATAATCAGAAGTGCTCATATAAAAGAAGCCAAGTGGGTGGGGGGTGAGGCCCAGGTGATGGGTTACTGCCCCCTCCTTATTTGATCATTAACTTGGAGAACGTTGGCCTGAATGTCCAAAGTGAGAGGTGATCTAATCAAAGAGTTAATCAAAAGAGCATCTACCTCTGGGCTTCCTAGCTCCTGGCCAGCCCGTCCAGTCCGTCCATAGTCAGAGCTCAGCTCTGATGCAGCATGACAGAGGTGTGGCTGTGAGCAACACCCAGCCCTGCTCACACTGTTGATGTTTGTTGTTTAGCCGCTCAGTCATGTCTGACTCTTTGAGACCCCATGGACTGTAGCCCACTAGGCTCCTCTGCCCATGGGAAGAATACTGGAGTGGGTTGCCACATGAGTACTTTACCTGGAAGGGACCTGGACCACTGGATCCCTGATGGCAGGGATATGAGACTACTGTGGCTGGGTGGAGGGGATGCAGGAGAGGGTGTGGGTGAAGAGGCCAGAGGGGCCTGGAGGGGAGAGTCTATGAGCACAGAGAAAACCAAGGGAGCCCTGAAGGTGGACCAACTGCAGGAGCAGATGTAGAGATCAGGGCCAGTCCCCCTTGGCATCGTGTATGAAGAGTTCAGGGCTGTGCTCTCCGGGTGGCATTCAGGCCTGGCTGCAGAAAGCCTGATATAGGGCCAGGATGACCTAGTGCCTGGATCAGCTGCTCTGGGGCTTTGTGATGCCAACACTGACTGGGGGAACTTCCATGCCTGGTGACATCCCAGAGCCAGGCCCAGAAAACCCACCTGAAGGCCCTTCACAAGAGCAGGCTGAGTTTCTCTGCACCACCCACCACCATCGCTGAGCTCATCATGATAATTTGATTTCATTTGAACTTCAGCAGTTTTCCTTGCCTTTGAAATCTCATTCAGTCGAATTTAATAACAAATAAATAATTCATGAGGGCTGGCGAATGAAAGGAAAAGGAAAATAAAGAAATGTATTCACCCAAACATATAAAAGGGCACCTTGTACCTCAGCCCTAGCTCTGTGATCGGTGGGTCAGCTTGCTTCTAGGCAGATGCATGAGACCCACGGGAGGTGCCTCCACTCCTGCAGGACTCTTAGAACAGACACTACAGGATTTCTGGGGGCCCGGGATGGAGCCAAAGACGGGTTTGTGTTTCTCCCTCCCCACCTGCAAACCCACCTGCGCACCCCACCCTGCTCCCAGACACCAACTCTCCAAGCAACCCGGCCATCCTCTCAGAGTGCTTGTTTCCTAGAATGGGCCATATTGGAGCCCTTACCAAAACAATCAATGTAGACAGACGTCATACATGCCACCTAATGGGAAGAGCTGCCTCTTTGAAAAAGACCCTGATGCTAGGAAAGATTGAGGGCAGGAGGAGAAGGGGGCAACAGAGGACGAGATGATTGGATGGCATCACTGACCCAATGGACATGAGTTTGAGCAAGCTTCGGGAGATGGTGATGGACAGGGAAGCCTAGCGCCTTGCAGTCCATGGGGTCACAGAGAGTTGGACACAACTGAGTGAGTGAACCACAACATGGGATTCTCCAGGCAAGAATTACCCACTGCAGAGGGTTGCCATTTCCTTCTCCAGGGTATCTTCCCAACCCAGGGGTTCAACCTGGGTATCCCTTATTACAGGCAGACTCTTTACCGTTCGAGCCACCAAAGAAGGCTGAACAACAATGACAATGTGTGGTTGGAAATATTAGATCAGGATATTTACATGGTGCTGTAGCACCCACCTGGGGATCACTGGCTGGTTGCAGGGTCATAAAGGTGCATTTATACTGGAGAGGGCTGACCATCACCACTTTAACCCAGTTATCAGTCTTCACATCACCAACAGCGGGACAAACATATCCCGTGATGCAGGATGAGGGGCCAGCTTCACATGCCGAGAAGTGACCGAGTTTAAGCTGAATGTAACCAAGTTTTTAGGTCTCACTTTCAGGTCTCAGGAGATAGAGATGTGGAGTATCGGTATGGATGCCAGCAGCAAAGAGAAGGAGCTGCAGTAGACGACTGGCCCATTCTTTTCGACATCTCCACTGCCCCCAAGGGCAACATGGGAGCTTTGGATAAATCCTTATTGATACAAACCAGCTCCATAAGCCATTCTTGAATAATTAGGGAGGTTCTTGGATGACAGCTTTATGACTTTCAGAAATTCTATCCATTTTTAAAAAATTATTTATTTTAATTGGAGGCTAATTACTTTACAGTATTGTAGTGGATTTTGCCATACATTGACATGAATCAGCCATGGGTGTACATGTGACCCCCATCCTGAACATTTTTTTAAACTTAAAAAAAATTATTTTTCTGATGATGCAGTGGAGCATGCAGGATCTTAGTTCCCCAACCAGGAATCGAACCCACACCTCTGCATTAGAAGTACAGAGTCTTAACCACTAGACCACCAGAGAAGTCCCTTTTTTAAAAAAGTGTAAAATAAAATTTCTTCATGGCCCAAGGGTAAAGAATCCATCTGCCAATGCAGGAGACATGAGTTCATTCCCTGGATCAGGAAGATCTTCAGGAGAAGGGAATGGCATCCCACTCCAATATTCTTGTCTGGGAAATCCCATGGACATAGGAGCTTGGTGAGCTAGAGTCTGGGGTTGTAAACAGTTGTACATGACTCAGTGGCTAAAAAGCAACAGCAAGAGCAAAATGTTTTAAATTATCAATAGTTACATAGGAAAATATCTAGGGAATAGAGTCTCCATTTTTAAGAGTTGGCCCACACAGATTTTTTAAAGATGCATACTAAATTGTTTACAGGAAAAAAATGTCTTAATGTTTGTGTTCGCTTGAAGTAATTTTTAAAGTAGATGAAGAGTAAATGTGCAAAATGGGAAACAATGGTCAGAATCTGGATGGTGGGGATAGGAAAATTCACTATACTCATCTGTGCTGCTTACTTTTCTAAATGTTTCTGACATACTTATTTTAAAGTTGCCTGCAAATGTGAATTGCTGGTGTGTGCATTTTATCTCTGGTAGGATGTTCTTCTTCGGGGGTAAAGATGGTGGGAATTAATTGATTCGATTAACAATCCATTAAAGGCCCATTGTCCCCCATCAGGACACTGAACCCCTGCAGAGAAAGCCCTGATGGCCTTGTTTTGATGGCAGAACACGGAGGGGGGACCCTTCAGAGCTCAGGGTCCTCATGAGAATGGGGGTCGGGGGTCTGCAAGACCGGTCACCTCAGCTACGTGGAGGGTCCTCACTGAGGGGAGTGAGAGAGAGTGAACTGACACTGTAACGGGAGGAGAAGGGGAGCTAAAACTCTGCACTTAATACTGACTTCATACTGACCAATACTTCTCAAATAACTGACCAGAGCGTTTCACATGGCTCAAGAGGAGTAGAGAGGTGATCAGAGAAGTCAGAGTAGGAGAGATGGAAGCAGTGTTTTCCTGACTTTCTAACTGTTTATTTATCAAGTGTCATTTTCGCGCAACAGATGAGTGGGGAGCTGTGTGTGGGAGGAGACCAAATCTGATCCTGGTGTCTCTCCCATTGGGGTTCCAGATGCAGAACTATTCAATTCAGTGAGTTTGTTCGGTTCAGTCCAACTCACGTGGTGCTGCTGCTGGGTGCCAGCTCAGCTCGTCTCACGTGGCTGCAGGAAACGGACATGGGGCCTTCCTCGTATTTCACTAAGGGGTTGAGTTTCCTTAGATGGAAAGCTCTATGGGTGAATCTCTTTGCAGTCAGGGAGAACCTCTGCTGTCCCCTGAATCTGGCAGTGGTTACCAAGTGGGTGTGCAGTAATAGCCGGAGCCTAGCAGGCAGACAAGGAGAGACGGGAGAGGAAACCGCAGAGGACATCAGGCCTTTGTCATTCATGTGCACAGCCTGACGGGAGAGAGGTGATATGCGTTCATAAAATATGGGGTGAGAGCAACGAAGAGAGACGGTGTGTGTCCGTCAGAAATAGGGTGGCCTGAAGAGTGGGGGGCTTTGGCGGTGTTGAGTGGATCTTCCATAGGAAGAACTGGCCTTGACTTGTATGTTAGGGTGTCTTACAAGGTTCCACTTTTGATCTCAACCCAGCTGAAGGAAAGAATAGGGAGATCTCCATAGTCTGCAGGTTGTGGAGCAGACCTCGGCCCCAGGATTTGGAAATTGCTTTCTAATTCAAAGTTAGAAAAGCTTTCAGGGTCTGGGGCATCTGATGGTCCGGATAGAGGAGAAAGTGGAGATCACCAGGGTCTGGAGGGTTTGGTGACAACAATTTTAGGATACAGGGTAAGGAGAGAAGAGAGAGGAGGGGTAAATAGGAGGGGCCATTTGAGGGAGCTGCTGTCTGGGGACAGAAGGAAATCCAGAATGGGGGTTCCAAGTTCAAGTATAAAAACAGCACTCGAATGGGTTCAAAAGACCGGATTGGACAATGCACTAGGTTGGTTGGAGGGCCAGACACTTGCATTTGTTGTGATGTGTGATTATCCTCAACTCTGTCCCCAGTGGGGCCTGGCCATATTTTTTGAGCAGGGCTCTCCCATCAGACTTGCAGGGTTCTGAGGAGCAGTGAGCAGGCCATCCCCAGAACCAGGGGAGTTGACTGAGTTGAAGGAGAAGTCATTGCCCCTTCTGATTCACCCTGCTGTGATGTGGCTTCCTCAGCTATAACACAGGCTAGGATCTGTGTCTGCCCCGTAACCACAGTGTGAGCCCCAAACAAGAGAACCTGCACCAGGCTATTCTAGCCATGCCTGGCACACAACGCCCACTCAAGAAACACCAGCCGTGACCATTATCAGGGGTGCTTCTGCCACTGGGGCACCTGCCAGAGTGAATCACAATTTATGCCAGAGGCTAAAGGAAAACACTTATTCAGTTATTTTCTTGTCTAGGTAATGCCAGAGGGGGCAATAAAAATAAAAACAAGCAGGCTTTTTTTTTTCTTTGTTTGCAAGCATGATTTAATTGATGAAATTGGAGGTCTCTCCTGATCTGTGTTTCTTTGTCCTCACACTGGACCACGACATTTCATCTGGTTGCTGTTGTTTCAGTCGCTAAGTCATGTCTGACTCTTTGCAACCTCATGGACAGTAGCCCACCAGGCTCCTCTGTCCATGGCATTTCCCAGGCAAGAATATTGGAGTGGGTTGCCATTTCCTTTCCAGGGGGTCTCCACAACCCAGCAATTGAACCTGAGTCTCCTGCATTGGCAGGCGGTTTCTTTACCATCTGAGCCACCGAATGTTAATAACTAATGAAACTCTCCAGGGGTGTGAAGATGAGAGCATGTGACTGAGCCTACACAGGTATGGTGTTAATGGGAGGCTGGTTGTATAATTAAGGGATATTTTCCCACATTATTAAAATATGTTTAAATATTAAGTCGGGGTCCTTTTCCTTAACAGAAAAATGGGGAAACACATGTATTTCTAAAATAAAAAAATTTTTGGTTGAATTTCATTAAGGACCAAATAGGCAGGGATTGGATGAAAGAACCCATATGTTCCAATTTACCCTCCTCTACTCCTAAAAATTTTCCTTGCATATTGGCTATAGCACATCACAGAGGCAGGGATAGCTGCTCAAAGGTGGGATAGTTGGAAATGTGCTGCATCCTTGAACTAGAAAGCATGTGGGTTGCACACGATGTGGACAGTAGGCATCTCTCAAGTGTCTTGAAGAAACAGTCAAACATTGGCATCATGATTCCTATCAGACACCAAGGAACTTGCTGTCAAAGAGAGACCAACCAGCTGGTGAATTTAAGTCAAATATGACATTGTCAACAAAGGAAGAATGAAGAAATCTATGAAAGCTGTTTAACAAGGAATGCATTGACAGTAGATGGATTCTTTAGTAAGTATTGAGGAAAGTTGCTGCAAACTCTCTGATCTTCACAGAATACAAGAATATTTTGCAAGATTTAAGTTCCTGGGAGAGAAGCTTGGATCATCTCTCTCTTTCTCTGGACAGTAATGAGGTGCCTCTCCTGGGGCCTCGTTAGCACAGCCCTGGATATGCTACCAGGTCTCAACAAATGCCACACCATTTCCACTTCCATGGCAAAGTCTCGGTTATCCGTGACAGGAAAATCCCTTTTAGATGATCCTGACCCTGTCAGGTATTGGCTGAGCCCCCTTGAGCGAGCTACTTAAACTTTGAGTCTCAATTTAGTTGTCTGCAAAATGGGTATAACAGTACCTACCCCACTGGGGTACCAGGAAGATCAAATGAGATCAAGAGTCTGAAGCATAATAAGAAAAGTTAACTTTTATTCAGTTATTGAGGTTGATGAAGGAGAAATACGTGGAGGACCATAGCATAGAGGTTATTTCCCAGTGAGCTTTAAAAATTCTCCATGAGTTTGATCTTCCTTGGAAAGAGGATGGTAACTACAGTGTCTCACACCCCCTCCCAGGGCATTCAGAGGGCCAAGACACATCCAATTTCACTGCCGAAGTCCTAGGCGCCCTAGGCGTCCTAGTCCTAGTCCTTGCCTCCAGAAATGGAGGCAAGTTGGGGACGGTACTCTCAGTAGTAATGATACAATTAATCTTTCACCTCAGAGAACCCTCCTCTAGACTTCCACTTCTCCTGACGTTTCCACCTGTGCCCAAGAGGCTTCTGCAGACTTTGCTACTGCTGGAATGTCTGCCCTGAGCTCCACGCACTTTCTGTGACGCTAGGAGTTTAGGTTTGTTCTGAGTGCTATTCTGAAGCCACGGGTCTGATTCTGACCTGGACTTGCTTGGAAATATGAGGGCTGAGGAAGGTGTGGTTGGTGGAGAGAGAGGAGAGAGATTATTCCTCACTCCTGGTCCTGCACTGTTGGCTGCCCCCCCCCCCCACCACCACCCAGGGCTCACAGGTCTGCGGAGATGATTTAGGATGAGGTGCAAACCAGGATTCGGTCCTCCAGGCAAAGGTGACTTTATGTGCGAGTTCAGATTCTAAGCAGAAGGAAAGGATCTCACTCCAGTCATTAACAACTTAGTTATAAAGTCAAATATAAAGCTGAGTGTGTGTTTATGTGACAAATGGTCAAATTCTTTTAAAAAACATTCAGTGGTCATCATTCCTCACACACCCCCTCTTACAGGTACGTGCTGGGTGTGCTAGCTAAGACTTACTTTAGTTAGTTACTCAGGTAGATAATAAACTTTTAAAATCTGGATCTGTCTTTTGCTTCATTTAATTTTTTTTCCTCCAGAAGAGGGAACCCTCCTACATAGTTGATGGGGATGTAAGTTGGTGCAGCCACTATGGAGAACGATATGGAGGTTCCTCAAAAAACTAAAAATAGATTTGCCATATCACCCAGCAGTCCAACTCCTGGGGATATATCCAGACAAAGTGACAATTCAGAAAGATATATGCACCCCTGTGTTCATAGCACTGTTTACAATAGCCAGGACATGGAAGCAACCTAAGCGTCCATTGACAGATGAATGGCTAAAGAAGATGTGGTACATATATTTGGTCGAATACACTCCGTTTAAAAGAGAATGAAATAATGCCACTTGCAGTGACATGGCTGGACTTAGAGATGATCATACTAAGTGAAGTCAGTCAGACAAATATTAATATGATATCACTTCCATGTAGAATTTTTTAAAAATAGATGCAAATCAACTTATTTATAAAACAGACTCCCAAACAGAAAACTAAACTTATGGTTACCCATGGAAAAAGGGGAAGGGGAGGGATTAATTAGGAGTATGGGGTTAACAGATACATACCTCTGTATATAAAATATATAAGCAACAAGGATTTACTATATAGCACAGGGAACTCTATTAGTATCTTGTAGTTTCCACCTGTAGTGGAAACTAATCTGAAGCTGTACATCTGAAACTAACATGATATTGAAAATCAACTATAGTTAAAAATTTTCTCATCAAATCAGAATTGAATAAATAGTGGCTGAAGGAATGGATGCCTGGATGGATGGATGGGTATGTGGATGAATGGGTGGGTAGGTGGATGGATGGGTGGATGGATGGATGGATGGGTGGATAGGTGGGTAGGTGGATGGATGGATGGGTGGGTGGATGGATGGATGGGTGGGTGGGTGGATGGATGGATGGGTGTGTGGATGAATGGGTGGGTAGGTGGATGGATGGGTGGATGGATGGATGGATGGGTGGATGGATGGATGGATGGGTGGATAGGTGGGTGGGTGGATGGATGGATGGGTGGGTGGATGGATGG